>JAPJBO010000420.1:0-190997 GCA_030068145.1 Diplonema papillatum | reverse complement strand
CGTCATCGGCACCAACCACGGTGATACCGTCGAGTGCTCCAGCAACCTCGGAACCGTCATCGGCACCAACCACGGCGGTACCTACCGATGTCCCGTCGAGTGCTCCAGCAACCTCGGAACCGTCATCGGCACCAACCACGGCGGTACCTACCGATGTCCCGTCGAGTGCTCCAGCAACCTCGGAACCGTCATCGGCACCAACCACGGCGGTACCTACCGATGTCCCGTCGAGTGCTCCAGCAACCTCGGAACCGTCATCGGCACCAACCACGGCGGTACCTACCGATGTCCCGTCGAGTGCTCCAGCAACCTCGGAACCGTCATCGGCACCAACCACGGCGACCTACCGATCGAGTGCTCCAGCAACCTCGGAACCGTCATCGGCACCAACCACGGCGGTACCTACCGATGTCCCGTCGAGTGCTCCAGCAACCTCGGAACCGTCATCGGCACCAACCACGGCGGTACCTACCGATGTCCCGTCGAGTGCTCCAGCAACCTCGGAACCGTCATCGGCACCAACCACGGCGGTACCTACCGATGTCCCGTCGAGTGCTCCAGCAACCTCGGAACCGTCATCGGCACCAACCACGGCGGTACCTACCGATGTCCCGTCGAGTGCTCCAGCAACCTCGGAACCGTCATCGGCACCAACCACGGCGGTACCTACCGATGTCCCGTCGAGTGCTCCAGCAACCTCGGAACCGTCATCGGCACCAACCACGGCGGTACCTACCGATGTCCCGTCGAGTGCTCCAGCAACCTCGGAACCGTCATCGGCACCAACCACGGCGGTACCTACCGATGTCCCGTCGAGTGCTCCAGCAACCTCGGAACCGTCATCGGCACCAACCACGGCGGTACCTACCGATGTCCCGTCGAGTGCTCCAGCAACCTCGGAACCGTCATCGGCACCAACCACGGCGGTACCTACCGATGTCCCGTCGAGTGCTCCAGCAACCTCGGAACCGTCATCGGCACCAACCACGGCGGTACCTACCGATGTCCCGTCGAGTGCTCCAGCAACCTCGGAACCGTCATCGGCACCAACCACGGCGGTACCTACCGATGTCCCGTCGAGTGCTCCCGCAACCTCGGAACCGTCATCGGCACCAACCACGGCGGTACCTACCGATGTCCCGTCGAGTGCTCCAGCAACCTCGGAACCGTCATCGGCACCAACCACGGCGGTACCTACCGATGTCCCGTCGAGTGCTCCAGCAACCTCGGAACCGTCATCGGCACCAACCACGGCGGTACCTACCGATGTCCCGTCGAGTGCTCCAGCAACCTCGGAACCGTCATCGGCACCAACCACGGCGGTACCTACCGATGTCCCGTCGAGTGCTCCAGCAACCTCGGAACCGTCATCGGCACCAACCACGGCGGTACCTACCGATGTCCCGTCGAGTGCTCCAGCAACCTCGGAACCGTCATCGGCACCAACCACGGCGGTACCTACCGATGTCCCGTCGAGTGCTCCAGCAACCTCGGAACCGTCATCGGCACCAACCACGGCGGTACCTACCGATGTCCCGTCGAGTGCTCCAGCAACCTCGGAACCGTCGTCGGCACCAACCACGGCGGTACCTACCGATGTCCCGTCGAGTGCTCCAGCAACCTCGGAACCGTCATCGGCACCAACCACGGCGGTACCTACCGATGTCCCGTCGAGTGCTCCAGCAACCTCGGAACCGTCATCGGCACCAACCACGGCGGTACCTACCGATGTCCCGTCGAGTGCTCCAGCAACCTCGGAACCGTCATCGGCACCAACCACGGCGGTACCTACCGATGTCCCGTCGAGTGCTCCAGCAACCTCGGAACCGTCATCGGCACCAACCACGGCGGTACCTACCGATGTCCCGTCGAGTGCTCCAGCAACCTCGGAACCGTCATCGGCACCAACCACGGCGATACCGTCGAGTGCTCCAGCAACCTCGGAACCGTCATCGGCACCAACCACGGCGGTACCTACCGATGTCCCGTCGAGTGCTCCGCAACCTCGGAACCGTCGTCGGCACCAACCACGGCGGTACCTACCGATGTCCCGTCGAGTGCTCCAGCAACCTCGGAACCGTCATCGGCACCAACCACGGCGGTACCTACCGATGTCCCGTCGAGTGCTCCAGCAACCTCGGAACCGTCATCGGCACCAACCACGGCGGTACCTACCGATGTCCCGTCGAGTGCTCCAGCAACCTCGGAACCGTCATCGGCACCAACCACGGCGGTACCTACCGATGTCCCGTCGAGTGCTCCAGCAACCTCGGAACCGTCATCGGCACCAACCACGGCGGTACCTACCGATGTCCCGTCGAGTGCTCCAGCAACCTCGGAACCGTCATCGGCACCAACCACGGCGGTACCTACCGATGTCCCGTCGAGTGCTCCAGCAACCTCGGAACCGTCATCGGCACCAACCACGGCGGTACCTACCGATGTCCCGTCGAGTGCTCCAGCAACCTCGGAACCGTCATCGGCACCAACCACGGCGGTACCTACCGATGTCCCGTCGAGTGCTCCAGCAACCTCGGAACCGTCATCGGCACCAACCACGGCGGTACCTACCGATGTCCCGTCGAGTGCTCCAGCAACCTCGGAACCGTCATCGGCACGGCGGTACCTACCGATGTCCCGTCGAGTGCTCCAGCAACCTCGGAACCGTCATCGGCACCAACCACGGCGGTACCTACCGATGTCCCGTCGAGTGCTCCAGCAACCTCGGAACCGTCATCGGCACCAACCACGGCGGTACCTACCGATGTCCCGTCGAGTGCTCCAGCAACCTCGGAACCGTCATCGGCACCAACCACGGCGGTACCTACCGATGTCCCGTCGAGTGCTCCAGCAACCTCGGAACCGTCATCGGCACCAACCACGGCGGTACCTACCGATGTCCCGTCGAGTGCTCCAGCAACCTCGGAACCGTCATCGGCACCAACCACGGCGGTACCTACCGATGTCCCGTCGAGTGCTCCAGCAACCTCGGAACCGTCATCGGCACCAACCACGGCGGTACCTACCGATGTCCCGTCGAGTGCTCCAGCAACCTCGGAACCGTCATCGGCACCAACCACGGCGGTACCTACCGATGTCCCGTCGAGTGCTCCAGCAACCTCGGAACCGTCATCGGCACCAACCACGGCGGTACCTACCGATGTCCCGTCGAGTGCTCCAGCAACCTCGGAACCGTCGGCACCAACCACGGCGGTACCTACCGATGTCCCGTCGAGTGCTCCAGCAACCTCGGAACCGTCATCGGCACCAACCACGGTGATACCGTCGAGTGCTCCAGCAACCTCGGAACCGTCGTCGGCACCAACCACGGCGGTACCTACCGATGTCCCGTCGAGTGCTCCAGCAACCTCGGAACCGTCATCGGCACCAACCACGGCGGTACCTACCGATGTCCCGTCGAGTGCTCCAGCAACCTCGGAACCGTCATCGGCACCAACCACGGCGGTACCTACCGATGTCCCGTCGAGTGCTCCAGCAACCTCGGAACCGTCATCGGCACCAACCACGGCGGTACCTACCGATGTCCCGTCGAGTGCTCCAGCAACCTCGGAACCGTCATCGGCACCAACCACGGCGGTACCTACCGATGTCCCGTCGAGTGCTCCAGCAACCTCGGAACCGTCATCGGCACCAACCACGGCGGTACCTACCGATGTCCCGTCGAGTGCTCCAGCAACCTCGGAACCGTCATCGGCACCAACCACGGCGGTACCTACCGATGTCCCGTCGAGTGCTCCAGCAACCTCGGAACCGTCATCGGCACCAACCACGGCGGTACCTACCGATGTCCCGTCGAGTGCTCCAGCAACCTCGGAACCGTCATCGGCACCAACCACGGCGGTACCTACCGATGTCCCGTCGAGTGCTCCAGCAACCTCGGAACCGTCATCGGCACCAACCACGGCGGTACCTACCGATGTCCCGTCGAGTGCTCCAGCAACCTCGGAACCGTCATCGGCACCAACCACGGCGGTACCTACCGATGTCCCGTCGAGTGCTCCAGCAACCTCGGAACCGTCATCGGCACCAACCACGGCGGTACCTACCGATGTCCCGTCGAGTGCTCCAGCAACCTCGGAACCGTCATCGGCACCAACCACGGCGGTACCTACCGATGTCCCGTCGAGTGCTCCAGCAACCTCGGAACCGTCATCGGCACCAACCACGGCGGTACCTACCGATGTCCCGTCGAGTGCTCCAGCAACCTCGGAACCGTCATCGGCACCAACCACGGCGGTACCTACCGATGTCCCGTCGAGTGCTCCCGCAACCTCGGAACCGTCATCGGCACCAACCACGGCGGTACCTACCGATGTCCCGTCGAGTGCTCCAGCAACCTCGGAACCGTCATCGGCACCAACCACGGCGGTACCTACCGATGTCCCGTCGAGTGCTCCAGCAACCTCGGAACCGTCATCGGCACCAACCACGGCGGTACCTACCGATGTCCCGTCGAGTGCTCCAGCAACCTCGGAACCGTCATCGGCACCAACCACGGCGGTACCTACCGATGTCCCGTCGAGTGCTCCAGCAACCTCGGAACCGTCATCGGCACCAACCACGGCGGTACCTACCGATGTCCCGTCGAGTGCTCCAGCAACCTCGGAACCGTCATCGGCACCAACCACGGCGGTACCTACCGATGTCCCGTCGAGTGCTCCAGCAACCTCGGAACCGTCATCGGCACCAACCACGGCGGTACCTACCGATGTCCCGTCGAGTGCTCCAGCAACCTCGGAACCGTCATCGGCACCAACCACGGCGGTACCTACCGATGTCCCGTCGAGTGCTCCAGCAACCTCGGAACCGTCATCGGCACCAACCACGGCGGTACCTACCGATGTCCCGTCGAGTGCTCCAGCAACCTCGGAACCGTCATCGGCACCAACCACGGCGGTACCTACCGATGTCCCGTCGAGTGCTCCAGCAACCTCGGAACCGTCATCGGCACCAACCACGGCGGTACCTACCGATGTCCCGTCGAGTGCTCCAGCAACCTCGGAACCGTCATCGGCACCAACCACGGCGGTACCTACCGATGTCCCGTCGAGTGCTCCCGCAACCTCGGAACCGTCATCGGCACCAACCACGGCGGTACCTACCGATGTCCCGTCGAGTGCTCCAGCAACCTCGGAACCGTCATCGGCACCAACCACGGCGGTACCTACCGATGTCCCGTCGAGTGCTCCAGCAACCTCGGAACCGTCATCGGCACCAACCACGGCGGTACCTACCGATGTCCCGTCGAGTGCTCCAGCAACCTCGGAACCGTCATCGGCACCAACCACGGCGGTACCTACCGATGTCCCGTCGAGTGCTCCAGCAACCTCGGAACCGTCATCGGCACCAACCACGGCGGTATACCGATGTCCCGAGTGCTCCAGCAACCTCGGAACCGTCGTCGGCACCAACCACGGCGGTACCTACCGATGTCCCGTCGAGTGCTCCAGCAACCTCGGAACCGTCATCGGCACCAACCACGGCGGTACCTACCGATGTCCCGTCGAGTGCTCCAGCAACCTCGGAACCGTCATCGGCACCAACCACGGCGGTACCTACCGATGTCCCGTCGAGTGCTCCAGCAACCTCGGAACCGTCATCGGCACCAACCACGGCGGTACCTACCGATGTCCCGTCGAGTGCTCCAGCAACCTCGGAACCGTCATCGGCACCAACCACGGCGGTACCTACCGATGTCCCGTCGAGTGCTCCAGCAACCTCGGAACCGTCATCGGCACCAACCACGGCGGTACCTACCGATGTCCCGTCGAGTGCTCCAGCAACCTCGGAACCGTCATCGGCACCAACCACGGCGGTACCTACCGATGTCCCGTCGAGTGCTCCAGCAACCTCGGAACCGTCATCGGCACCAACCACGGCGGTACCTACCGATGTCCCGTCGAGTGCTCCAGCAACCTCGGAACCGTCATCGGCACCAACCACGGCGGTACCTACCGATGTCCCGTCGAGTGCTCCAGCAACCTCGGAACCGTCATCGGCACCAACCACGGCGGTACCTACCGATGTCCCGTCGAGTGCTCCAGCAACCTCGGAACCGTCATCGGCACCAACCACGGCGGTACCTACCGATGTCCCGTCGAGTGCTCCAGCAACCTCGGAACCGTCATCGGCACCAACCACGGCGGTACCTACCGATGTCCCGTCGAGTGCTCCAGCAACCTCGGAACCGTCATCGGCACCAACCACGGCGGTACCTACCGATGTCCCGTCGAGTGCTCCAGCAACCTCGGAACCGTCATCGGCACCAACCACGGCGGTACCTACCGATGTCCCGTCGAGTGCTCCAGCAACCTCGGAACCGTCGTCGGCACCAACCACGGCGGTACCTACCGATGTCCCGTCGAGTGCTCCAGCAACCTCGGAACCGTCATCGGCACCAACCACGGCGGTACCTATGTCCCGTCGAGTGCTCCAGCAACCTCGGAACCGTCATCGGCACCAACCACGGCGGTACCTACCGATGTCCCGTCGAGTGCTCCAGCAACCTCGGAACCGTCATCGGCACCAACCACGGCGGTACCTACCGATGTCCCGTCGAGTGCTCCAGCAACCTCGGAACCGTCATCGGCACCAACCACGGCGGTACCTACCGATGTCCCGTCGAGTGCTCCAGCAACCTCGGAACCGTCATCGGCACCAACCACGGCGGTACCTACCGATGTCCCGTCGAGTGCTCCAGCAACCTCGGAACCGTCATCGGCACCAACCACGGCGGTACCTACCGATGTCCCGTCGAGTGCTCCAGCAACCTCGGAACCGTCATCGGCACCAACCACGGCGGTACCTACCGATGTCCCGTCGAGTGCTCCAGCAACCTCGGAACCGTCATCGGCACCAACCACGGCGGTACCTACCGATGTCCCGTCGAGTGCTCCAGCAACCTCGGAACCGTCATCGGCACCAACCACGGCGGTACCTACCGATGTCCCGTCGAGTGCTCCAGCAACCTCGGAACCGTCATCGGCACCAACCACGGCGGTACCTACCGATGTCCCGTCGAGTGCTCCAGCAACCTCGGAACCGTCATCGGCACCAACCACGGCGGTACCTACCGATGTCCCGTCGAGTGCTCCAGCAACCTCGGAACCGTCATCGGCACCAACCACGGCGGTACCTACCGATGTCCCGTCGAGTGCTCCAGCAACCTCGGAACCGTCATCGGCACCAACCACGGTGATCCCGTCGAGTGCTCCAGCAACCTCGGAACCGTCATCGGCACCAACCACGGCGGTACCTACCGATGTCCCGTCGAGTGCTCCAGCAACCTCGGAACCGTCATCGGCACCAACCACGGCGGTACCTACCGATGTCCCGTCGAGTGCTCCAGCAACCTCGGAACCGTCATCGGCACCAACCACGGCGGTACCTACCGATGTCCCGTCGAGTGCTCCAGCAACCTCGGAACCGTCATCGGCACCAACCACGGCGGTACCTACCGATGTCCCGTCGAGTGCTCCAGCAACCTCGGAACCGTCATCGGCACCAACCACGGCGGTACCTACCGATGTCCCGTCGAGTGCTCCAGCAACCTCGGAACCGTCATCGGCACCAACCACGGCGGTACCTACCGATGTCCCGTCGAGTGCTCCCGCAACCTCGGAACCGTCATCGGCACCAACCACGGCGGTACCTACCGATGTCCCGTCGAGTGCTCCGCAACCTCGGAACCGTCATCGGCACCAACCACGGCGGTACCTACCGATGTCCCGTCGAGTGCTCCAGCAACCTCGGAACCGTCATCGGCACCAACCACGGCGGTACCTACTGATGTCCCGTCGAGTGCTCCAGCAACCTCGGAACCGTCATCGGCACCGTCGAGTTCACCAGAAACAGGGGTTCCGGGTACAATTCCACCAGGGACACTCCCAACTGCTGTTCCCCCTACAAATGCCCCAACTACTGCCCCCGTTACCTTTCAGCCGAGTGCCGCACCAACGACGCTAACACCAACGTTAGGACCAACAGGAGCACCTGCGACGAGCGCTCCTCCAACGTTCACTCCAACACCTTGGGTCCTGGTGGGAAAGACGAGTACTTTGATGATGAAGACGACAATGCCAAGCAAGTACCAACTGATGTATTTAGCCAGCGAACTTGAAGAAGCTGGCGTGCGAGGGGAGGAAGAGCTGATGGGTATCAGTTTCCAATTTCAGTTCGAGCAGAACGAGCATGTCGATGCTGCAGTTACAGTAGGATGGACATCCGAGAATAATGTTGTATCGAACGGAGCTAAGGTGCCGCAAACGGAAGTGAAGTGGCTGAGCACAGCTGCTTTGAGTTTGACCGAGGCCGGTTGGGCGAGGGCGGAACTGACCTACCCCGCGAGGTGGGATGGATTATCGAATTTGGTAGTAGAGCTGTGTTGGCTCGGAAGTTTTGAACTCGAAGTGTCCGCAACGGAGGTTGCCTTTGATGCCGCGTTTGTCAGTCAGCACGATACGCTGTGCACGCCGCAGTGTGACGTGTGGTGCGTTGCAGCAGGTGTTGCTTATGGCATTCAGACGGTCCGGCCTGTCATCGAAGTTTACGCACAGCCAAACGTATTTGAAAGATGCCACTTGGAAGGAGTTAGTGCGACGACGTGTAGTGAATTCGTGGGTGCCGAAGCAGCCAGCTGTTGCTCGCGGACGTACAGTACGACCCTGCAAGCGTGTCGGGGTGAGATTCCGATGCCATTCAGAGCGTCCTCGCCGGCTTTCGTTCTCTGTCCCGATGAGTGTAGATCTGCTAACGAAATCTGTGCTTCCATTTGTACTGCCGAGTTCGGAAGAGCGAGCCAGACGGGGCTCCATTGTCATTCGTGGTATGATGAAAGCGTGTTCATGCTTTGCCCGGAGCCGCCGTGTAGATCTTATGTGTGCGAAGATGACGCTCGGTGCTCGGATGATCTGCTGTTCATGTGTGGAGTTGAGGCAGGCTTGGAAGATTTTCCGGTGAAAAATGGAAGGATACCGTTTGAGGCAGGCACCCGCGCCAGCACGGCGTGCCCCATCATGTGTGATATGTGCGTAAACGATTGCACGTTGCAGAATGAAAGGTGCGGAGGCCCTGCGATGTGTTCCGACGAAGATGGAGAACTGAACGGTATTTTTGAATGTCGCTGCCTCTGCGAAGACGAACGGACAGCAGACAGCCAGCTCGAAGTTTGCCCAAGCGACAACCAGCGTTGCCTGCAACGTGCGAGAAGTGGCTGGTGTGGTTATGCTCCATCCTCCGAAGGGCTTTGCTTGTCCGAGCTGCCTTTGAATACCGAATCCGAAACCTTTGCCGAACCTTTCGTACTTGACGACCTATGCGTGTGCTCGGCTGGCGGATTTTCCGAAGGAGCCTGCTCCGAGGAAAATGGCGCCTGCGTGAAGGTGAAGGAAACACCAGAGCCCACTCCGGCACCGCGAGACGTGCCGTCACTGTTTGACAATGCACTGCAGGTTGTGGTAGGTCATTTCTTGGGCTTCGGGAACTGTGTCGACGCCGGGGGTCGTCAGTACAATGCTTTCGAAAAAGAGGTGGATGGTGAAGTAGAGTGCCGTGCGTGGGCAGTAGAGTTCATGAAAGGACGCTGCGGCATGATTGGAGCAGAGCACGACGGGCAAACGTGTCGAGTCCTGACGACGTTGACTAGCGCCGGCGAACAAGATGAAGCACCGGGGGCTTCTTTCGTTGCTCGCGACGGAGGCGAGGGGAACCCAGTAGACGTGAGGCCTTTGGACTCGGCTCTCTGCTTCAACTACTTTGCACCGTCGTGTTCCTATTCCGACGACTGCACGCGTTGCCACGAGCAAGCCTGCGTGTCAACTGTGGCCGCGCCAGGCCTGTGCACGAGCCCCGACACGGACTTCGAATGCACGCCGAAATGCGCGGGTATCTCATTCCTGCGTTCGTGCTCGGCTACCGCGAGAGAAGAACTGTCGTTCGTTGTCGTGGACGACGCGTCAGAAGAGGAAGGTGTAGTGGAGGATGCACGGGTTCACGATTTTGTTGTGTTGGGCGCAGAGTTTGCGACGTGCGAAGAAGCTGGACACGAGCGGATCACCGTAGAGGTGGACTGCAAACGAGCTTTGTGCCAGAGCGCAGACGTAGTGTGGATCCTCGATAAGATACCTTCGAACGACTCGGCACTGGTACCAAGCGGATGCACTGCGGAGTGCTCGAGTCTGGAGGGAGGCGTCTGTCAGTTGCGGACGGCCACTTTCAACACCAACGGTTTGCTTGCGTGCAACGAAGCGCGCAGGCTCGGAAAACAGTGCCTGTGCAAACGCTATCGTGGACCTGTTGTGTCTGCTGATACCGCTGGTACATGTGGCGACTATGACGCACTTCCGCTGTTTTTCGTGCAAACCTTCGGTTCCTGCGGCTCATCTTCTAACAAGGCGTCATATGCCGTCGGGCCCACCCCGTTTGAGGGTGTTGTTCCAGCGTACGCGATCACCGACGTGACGACCGAGTCAAACTGTCGGGCGGCTGCTTGCTTCCTTCTTGGCTTCCGCTCTGACGAAGACTCACCGCTGGCAACATTCGGCGGGTACTCGATGCCAGCAGGCGCGACGGCTCAGGTACCTTACACAGGGGCAGGTGGCTGGACGGGCGGATGCTCGTTCGGCGAGTCGAGGGCTGTTTTCATGCCGCCCTCGCCCTGCGGCGACCAGCAGACGCGGGCAGCCTGCGCAGCCACCCGCGGCTGCCGCTGGAGCGACGGCGCCGGGTGCGCCGAAAGCACGGCCGGGAACACGGCTTGCTCGGAAGAGCGGCCGTGTTTGTGCCGCCGCAAAGACGCGACGCTCGTCGAAGTCGTGACTGGCGTCGAACTCGCGGTGTCCGAAGGTCAGTACAAGTCCATGTTCCGCGTCCCGACGCAGGAAGGCGTCGTGAACGCGGTGGACGTACTTGCCTCTGTTCAAGCTCAGGTCTTCGATGCATCTCAGTTCCCAAACCACGCAGCGCGTACGACCTTAGTTTGTTATCGCAGCGGCGAGTCGGAACCTCTACAATGGTGTTTGAACGAGGAAGGGATAACCCAGCTGCTCGCAGGAACGTACGAAGACATCCCTTTCACTGCCACGCGCAATGGAAGCTTGTTCGTCCAAGTACGGCAGCAAGCTTTGGATACAAACGCAGACGCCCTTCGCGTCAACATAGTCGCGGCGCTTGAAGGCGCTGTGTACTGCAACGTGGTCACTGTCGGAGCATCCGTTCAGGACCCTGTCTGCGCCTTGCTGCCGACCGAAACGCGACATTGTGGGATCGGCATCGATTACTACGACTCCGGCTCCGTGCAGGAGTGCAACCCCTGTGCGCTCCTCAAGTGCACCGCCGACTATGCTGCGGGAGTCGACGAAAATTGCGACGAGTTCGACATCGACGTCGCCGCCGGCGAGTCGACGACGTTGGTGTTCTCCTCGTTGGCCACCTCGTCCACAAGCGAAGCCGCTCTTGGAGGCAACAAGCCGAGTGCCGTAAAGGTCGAAAAATTGCAGACTTCTGGAGCCGCGAAGTTCGCCGTGATGTTCGGAAGTTACCCGAGCCTTCAAGGAGGCAGCTTTTCGCCGACGAGCCACTTCAGGTCGGCGACGCACTACGAAGACGAGCAGGCCGTCCTCAACGCGTGTGGCCCCTTTGCCGTGACGCTGGCAGCAGAAGACGATGGAGGGTCGGTTCACCTCAGGGTTTGTCACCCGAGGAAGCCTTGCCCGATGACGTGCGACGGCGCGGGAGCCGACGGGCTGCGGCACGGCGCGTGCCTGCTGAAGATCCCGGGCAGAGAAGTGTCGCCGGGTGTCACGGTGCCCGCGGTTACTTGCGAGTGCGACGACAACTTCGGCAGCGAAACTGCGGCCGGGGTGGATTGCAGGCTGTGCGAGTACGGCCGGTTCCCGGCGCCAGGCCCCGGCGTGGAGAACGCGTGCCAGAAGACCTGCGCAGTGGGTCCCCTCGGCGAGGTGCAAGGCGTGTACAACGCCTTGCTCGGTGAGTGCATCTGCGTTGGCGGTTGGGAGGGCTCGGAATGTGAAGAGTGTTCCCCCGACAAACAGCTGTTCGGGCCTTACTGCAACACGAGCTACCTCGCCGCCTCGCACGAGTTCGAAATATCCCTCACCAGCGACGAACCCTTCTCACCGCCGCCGTGGAGGGTCGTCGGTGGTTCCGCCGTTAGCTTCGCGGTCCTCAACGACGAAGCGATCTCACGCATCTCGAACTTTACCGTCACCCTGTTTGATTCCCTTCATCCACCCGTCGACGCCACCGACATCTTGTCGAACACGCCGCCGAGCAAAACGAACACAATCGACGCAGCATACTACGCTCCTGCGCCGGATACCTTCCCTGGAGCCTGCTCGCCCAGTCTTGTCTCTGGTGAAGTTTATGTGCACATTCTGGTGGGCCCGCAGGTTCACGTTTTTTCCATGGACAAGCACAACGAGACCTGGGAGTCTACTCTGCACTGCTCCCCTCCTCTCGCCGAATATTATGCGGCGTGGAGCATTTCGAGGTGCCTCTCCGCATTCGGCGAAGCGTCGGTCGAGAGAGTAGACGCCGCTTTCTACCAAAAGAACGCCGGACAGGGCAGCGACACATTCACCCTCGTGAAGAACAACAAGCTGTGCACGGCGCGCGGGTCTCCGTTCAAGTTCGGCGGCGACGTCGTTGCGGTGTCGAGGTTGTTCGACTTGCCTGGGGCGGCGGACGATGCCATCAACGTGCTGCATCCCGGGTTTGTTGCGGCTTGCAACACGAGCTTTATGGGCTCGGACGCGACCGTGGCGTGTGCGGCGCGAGATGCTTCCTGGGGTGCCATGACCATCGTCGGGACGGGCCTCGATGCCGACTTCGTGGCAGTGCAAGGGGACGAGGTATTGGTAGTAAGAAGCATTGGGTTCTACTGCTGCGGGGGCGACGAAGCTCTTGGAGATCCGACCCTGGAACTGTGCCAATGTGGTTCCGAATTGACTTACGCCCTGATGGTTCATTTTGACGTAGACGAGCCGCCGCCCTCGTTCCCCGACCGAGAGTCTTGGGACGCATTGTTCATCAATGCCCTTGCGGAAAGGATGCCGCTTTCCGAGTACTTCGACCAGCTGCCTGGCAACCACCGCCCCATTGTCGCGGCCGCTTCGGGCGGCCAGTTTGCGCCGGCCGGTGCGCTGGGGTTCCCGGACCTTTTGTTCTCGGACTACACCCTGTACGTCGACGGTAAAGAATCCGTCCTCGCCGCTGTCTTCCGACTACCCCTGGTGCCTAGCTCGCTGTCGCTGGTTTCGAGCTCCGTGGATGACGTCCCGCAGCCGACGGCGACTGCCACGTTGAGCGGCGCTTTGAGCTTCACGCTGCAGCTTACCGACGCTTTCGGGACCCCTTGCCCCATCGACAACGACGTCTTCTTGGCGCTCGAAGAAGAGTGCGCCGAGGCGACCTCGACGGGGCTGCTCAACGTATTCGGCTCCGCCGGCGGCGCACCGGCAACAGGTGCCGCTGCGGACGATTGCGTCTCTTTCAATCGAACGCTGTTTGGCGAAGACCAAGTCACGCGCGTTTCGGCAACGCCTGTGTACTCGGTCACGGTCTCGTCCATCGGCTTTGCGACGGGAGGTACTCGCCGGATGAAGTTCGTTCACTTGAAATCAGGCATGTCGGTGGTTTCCAAAAAGGTTATCGTCAAAACTGCGTCCTGCGGTAAGGCGAGCACTGCAGTGCAAACATGCGTGTCGACGTGCACACTGCCCGATTGCGCGATCAAGCTTCGCAAGAGCGCCGTTTGGATGCAAGTTAGCATCGTTGCTCTGGGACGGGCTACATTCAATCTCCAAGCAAACCTCGTCCAACCGTGCTGCCACGGCCACGGGTTATGTTGCGCTGGAGACGCTTCGTGCACGAGGTCGTTGGGTGCTGCGGCTGATGCCAACGCGTTTGTCGTTGGCGAAACGTTCCGGTGCGACTGCCACGCGGATCCCGTGCGCGGGTATTGGGACAGGAGACTCAACTCGAACTGTTCGCTGTGCCTGTCCGGATTTTCGGGTCCGTCGTGTGCCCAGAGTCTCGAGTCCGCGGCTGCCGGATACAACGACGATTTCGACGTCGAGGAAGGCGAAGGCTCGGCCTACGCTTTCGCTGTCACCCCAGAGACTGCTTACGATATCGGCCTCGAGGGTGACGGTCTTGACATGTACGTTGCGTGGCTCTCGTGCCCAGGACAGTCGTCCGCTGCGCGACTCCAACCAAACGAGGTCAACCTCCCGTGCAATGGTAATGGCATCTGTGTTATGCTTGACAGCTTTGAAGCTGCATGTCAGTGCCGTGATGGGTTCGCAGGCGACGACTGCAGCGAAGTTGTACCAGAGACGCTTGGAGGAAGGAGGAAGGTTTTGAGCTTAGACGACTCTTCAGCCACGGGTGGCGTCCTGAATCACACGGGAGCAGCGAAAGCCGCCCCTGTCAGCCTCACATCATCGGGGGCAGCAAAAGTGATGCTGAAGACAGAGTGCGGTGCAAGCAGCGGGGCGGGCGAAGCCTGCAGCTTGTTGATACCAGAAGACGCGGCGTTCGCCGTTGTGCGCGTGATGGCGCTCCAGAAGGCTAAGGCTGTCCTGGCGGTGAGCTACGTCGGAAGTGGCCAGTTCGCCGCTGGGCAGAAGCTTGGGACGTGCTCTCAGAACGCTGAGGATGGCTACTGGACCGGCACCTTCTGCGACGAGTGTGAACTCGGGTTCGAGGGCCCTTCGTGCACGGAAGCTACGCTGAAGGTCTGCGACGACACGACGTGTGGTGGCAATTGCACGACGCGAGAATTTGACGGAGTAACATTCCCCTTCTGTAGCTGCCCGCTGGACGTAGGAGGCGTAGACTGCCGCGCGGCGTGTAATTGCTCGCACGGTTCATGCCTCCCAGATGGGTCGTGCTTGTGCGACAGCTCCGAGGCGACTGGATACTGGAGAGGAGACTCCTGCGATGACTGCGTGCAAGGATACTGGGGACCGCTCTGCGTCGACACCTGCACCTGCCTGAACGGGCTGTGCGACACAGCTACTGGAAACTGTTCGCAGTGTTCAGGAAACTGGGACGGCGCTGACTGCGACTCCTGCTTGCCTGGGATTTACGGTGTCGGATGCACCGAAACCTGTGAAGACTGCGAGCGCAGGAACGGTATTTGCTCCCGCGGAGGTTGCATCTGTGACGCAACCGCGGGTTGGCGTTCTTCGCCAACAACGCAGGACTGCCTTTTTTGTAGCCAGAACGTGACGTGCAACGCGAGAGGCCGCTGCGAGGAGCCAGAGATCACCGATCCTTTGGTGCCGTGCGTGTGCTACAGCGACGCGGTCAACGGGTTTTGGGAGGTGGCAACCAACTGCACGACTTGCCAGGCTAGCTACTGGGGCCCGGATTGCGACAAGGAATGCAGATGCAACCTGCGCGGTGTGTGCAACCCGCACACCGGCGAGTGTGTCTGTTACGACGACGACACCCTTGGGCACTACGGCGGCGCGTCGTGTGCGGACTGCGCCGAAGGGTATTCGTACTCCGCACAGGCCGACGATTGCGTTCTGTCGTCTACAGAAGTGGAGGCGAAGATCAGCGTTTCGTTCGCGGTCGCCCCGCCGTCGAACAGCAACAACACACGTTCCGGCAGAGGGTCTGTCATGCTCAGCTCAGCCGCAGGTCCGTCGGTTGCACGGCATCGGTCCGCGGCGACCTTGTCAATCAATGACGAAAGCCTGCACCGACGCTCGATGGCGACACTCAGCTCCGAAACAGAGCTAGCGCTCGCCGCTGCAGGTCAACGGACGGATGACATTCTTCTTGTCGATGCTTTCGTCAAGCCCGCGGATTCATCCGTCAATTTCCAGAACACGTTCGTGCGATACTTTTCGGTCCACGCGCAGACCGACTCGGGAGATCCCACGGGCGACGACGTGCGTTTGATTTTCTTACGCGGCGATTACGTGTACTTCCTCGTCGACGCCAGCAAGCCTTACATTGGACGGTGGCCGGCTTCCGATGATATGCACGCGGCCCCGCAGCGAACAGGCTTCGCGGGTGATGGGTTCGATGAACAATCGGCATGCAATGCGCAGTCCCGGGAGAATTGCCCCCCGGGAACAGAAGTTGTGCACCCGCGGTTTGGAAGAGGCGTCGTCTTCAAAGCCGAAGAAGGGGGATTGGCGTGCGTAGTTGCCGTCGATAAGACAGCCACTTGCATAACCACCGGCCTTTGCGACCAGCTTGCCTGCGGCATGGATCAATACGTGCACCGCGTCGACTCGGCGGACATCTTCCCCAGGAACAACGTCGTGTGGTTGGGGACGGCGTCGACCGAAATCTACTTCAGCGTGGCTGGGTGGTCGTACCTGTCCTCGAGTGAAGAGTTCGTTGTGACGTTGAATGCGGAGACGCTCGAGAACTCTGCGTCTTTCGTTCAAAAAGTCGGCACTAGCCCTTTCGGCGCCGGCGTCGCGTTCAGAATCTCCGCATTCGATGAAGGTGGGGTGGATGAATTCTACGCCGAAGACACGACGACTCGACCGTGGCTGCTGGCCTTCGGGCGATCTGAAAGCAACACTCGCATTGTAGTAAAAGTCCTGTTTCCAGAGGGGGGCCGGGGTTATGACGTTGCATTCTTGGCAACGGTACCCGTTTGTCTCGTGTACCAATGCATCGGCATCGACAGCGTCACGCCAATCAGCTTGGCTGACGGCGACAACGAATTGCTCCTTGCGCTGTACGTGATCGAGGAGTCAGGGTTCAGGAGTCTTTTGTGGAAGCTGGATCTCAACAACCCGAAGCGTGACGCTGTCGAATTCCTGCCGCACCCGTCGTGCACGGCTGCCGTGCGGAACGTGAAACTTGACGACGCAGCATTGCCGTGCGAGCAAGCCCGGTGTTTCTGGACGGGCCAGGACTGCGTTTGGCGGCAATACGCGCTCTTAAAGAACGAGACGGGCTCTGTCGGTGTCACAACAATGGCTGTCGATGTCCTGAGCCGCAATGTTTACGTCGCCTTGGGTTTGCACACCCTGTCAGAAGCTTCAGAGGTCGTAAAGCTGAGCTTATCCACGCTGGAGCCGATCACTACACTGGCCCTTGCCAGTGATGAGACCGTCGTTGCTCTCGCAGTGGAACCGACCAAGCGTGCTCTCTTTGCAACTTCTTCCACGCCCACGGGCATACGCTTGTCCGTCTTGAACATGTTCGACGTCGTGTCTGTGACACCCACCGTCTTGGACGCCTCCGGCGACACAAAGATTGTTGTATCCGGCTTAGGCATGGACAGCGTCTTCAGCGCGTTCCGCATGAAGATTGGCGACATTGACGGCAACTGCACGATGCTTGACGCTGTCGATGGCATCACGCGACTGATGTGCACCACTGGTCCGTCTGAAGTGGCCTCAGATTGCAGGGTGCAGCCTCTGGACGTCACGCCGTTGGAAGAGGAACGTTGGACATCTAACCGGCTGCCGGTGAGGTACATAGAGACGCCGACCGTGTTTGAACTCGGTTCTGCGCAAACGGAAGGCAAATGGGCTGATCTGCCGTTCCTGGCGGGGTTGCACGTGCCGGTGCCAGGCCCCGCCGTATACCACGACTTGCGAGAAGACGGCAGCATCGCAAAAACCTCGCGAGGAGACCAGGGGACCTTCGGCCCCAGCACGGACGACGTAGGGATCATTGTGTCCGGGTCGGGCTTCGTCGCGACCGACACGGCTCGGTGCCGGATCAATGACACCGTGGTTCCGGCGACGGTGCTGTCCGCGATGCGGGCTGTGTGCGTCCTCAAAGCGACGAACGCCCCCTTTTCCGCGCCGGTAGACATCTCTATGGACGGGCAGGTGTTCTCTGCGCATGGTCCGACGTACACGTCCGTCGGCTCTCCCGCCACGATTACAGCCTTCCGCTCGTGCTCAGCCGACATGTGTGAAGATGCGCAGCGCGTAACCGTCCAGAGCTCGGAATTCATCCGGCTAAACTTCACGGTTCTCATCAAAGACGCGAACGGCGTGTTCTTGGGCGACGCCTGGACTGGTAAGAAAAGCGACACTCCTACTGCGACCGCTGCATTCTTGTCCCCGATAATCGAGATGAAAGGTGAGGTTGTTGTAGGTCAGAACCGAAGCATGTTTGTATTCGACAACGTGTGGCTGGACCGACCGAAAGCAGGCGACTTCGTGCTGGAGTTTACGTACAGGCCGTTGTTCTTGCGAAGCTCGGTAGTAATAACTGTGGAAAGTGGACAGCCGGTGCAGCTGCGCTGCGTCACTGAACCTGCTCCTTTTTCCAACAACCGAAATCCGTTGACAACTCAACCTGTCTTCGCCATCGAGGATGCTTCGGGCAACACCGTCACTGATTCTAGCCGCGATTTGTATGTGCGAGCATCGCTCGTCAACATCGACGAGCATTTGTTCCTCGCCAACGGACAGGCCGCGATCGAGATTTCCGAATTCACGTCGTCTAGAGCTGTGACGTCTGGCTTCCAGATGTTCCAGCGACTTACCATCGCGGCTGTCGGTGGTCTCAGTGGGAAGTCTCTTCAGTACAAAGAAGGTGCAGCACCGAACGAGTACGAAGAGGTGTACTTCGGCGTGCGATTCGACGTCTTCAGCCGGAGCAAGGGTGTTAAGGTTATTGGAGACGACAAGGCACTGATGTTTCAGATGCGTATGGTGGATTGCTCTGCGCGCGAAGTCGGGCACACCTTACTTGCGTACGTGGAGCCCGAAGAGCTCCCGACAACATCCGGGACTCCCGTGTCGATTGCTGGGTGGGAGTTCTTCAACACAACAGTGAACGGAGAGGAGGTGTCGCAATACTACTGCGACCTCAGGCACGCAGGGAACTCATCGTTTGCAGGTCAAGTCGCGGCTAAGTTCAGAGATAGCTGCACCCTAGTCTGCGATCCATTCCCAGATGCCATCAGGGCGACGCCTGCCATGTACTCCATCACACCTAGCATGTGCTGTGCGAAGTCCGGTGACAGCTTGCCGTGTGTCACCGCCAGGACAGGAGCCGACTGCCTATCTGAGCACGACACAGCGGTCGAAGCGCCATCGTTCAACGGGACGTTGTTGCGCGCGGATCAGTACGTTCGATACATAGGAAAGGGAGCGAAGATGCGGTTGTTCAACTTGAACATACCTCTTCCGCAGTTTGCTGTTGGTGTGTCTGCCTACACTGAGGCTGTGAAGACGCAAAGCGCTTTCATCTCTATAACTAGTCTAAACATGTCATCTGGACTTGGCATTCGGCAACACGTATCAGGGGACTACATCAACAACCAGCGAAAGCAAAGCGATTTCGACTACGTTCTGCTGCAAAGCTTGGGCTCACTGGTTCAGGAAGAGACCGTAATTCGCAGTTCTGACTGGACCCATGTGGTAGGCCCAATATTCTGGGAAGAACAGAACGAGTGGCAACATGCAGCGGCAGTGAGGTGGTTGGAGAGCGTCTCGAATGAGCATGGAAGCAGGTTTCAGTTGACTTGCGTGATTGTCGACGAGAGCTCAGGATTGCACAGTTGGGACGGGGCATGGGTTAGTGCCCACGACAGCTTGCGACAGCTTGAGTCAGGCTCGGAAGAGGGCAACTCGATTAGAATGCAGGTTCGTCTTGAGATCGTACCCCTGAACACAACGCGCAATGCACAAGGTTTGCAAATAGCTTCGCACGTCACGAACGACACGTCGGTGGTGATGGACGTCGAAGGATCGACAAATAGGAATTCGCACGTACGGCTGCTGACTGACTCGGCTGTGACAGTCGATAGCATCGCTCTGAAAGCACCAGCTGCAGGAACGTACCTTCTTCGGGTCATACCGCTGTCAACGACAGGCGTTCGTGGGGGCGAGATGGCGTTTCGTGTGGCGGAGGGATTGCCACACCACGTTGAATTCATTCCAGGAAGACGACCTTCGAACACGTTGACAAACCCGAGTGTGCTTATCACCCAGCCGGCGTTTGTAATGAAGGACGTTGCTCTGAACACAGTAAAAGAGTTTCCTCACAATCACGATGTCCGCGTCCGTGTACTCACCATTGAACCGTGGCCGAGGTGCGCGACGTTGTGCACTGAAGCGTCGGAGATAAAGTCGTTGTGCACTAGTAGCAAGCCGGGAGATGCCAACATGTGGAACGTTCCCGACAGAACGCAACAAGGGCTTTGTCCTTGGAACACACCGCCTCTGAGCAATGTATCCGCGGCAGCTGACAGAGTGCGCAGAGCGAACGATCCGCTCTTCACAGGCCAAGGCCACGCCGCTTTCGAGAGCCTGAACATCTGGGCCGCCGACGCTGCTGCGCAGTACAACATCACGTTCGAGTTCTACGGAGCGCACGAAACATACGGTATTGCATTGCAGCCGTTGTCGCATGTCCTCGATGCGTCGCTTTGTGCGAGTGAATGTGACAGTGCTGTGTGCTCGTTCGAGCCCTCCGAGTTCAACACGTCACGTGCCGACGGGTCGCATGGTGACGAGTTAGTTCTTTTCGGAGACTACTACGATTTGGCGAAGGCAGGTGGCAACAGGAACCGAATGAAGCTTCGATTCGTAGTTTCCACGAATCAATCCGAGTTGACGTGCGATGTGACGACGAGACTTCGCGATGCATGCTCGGTGGTTGCCACGTTTCCGACGTGTCCTTACCTGTGCGAGAACGTGTACCCGCTCATAGCCACGGCGGAAGATAGGATATCCTGCTGCTCGACTGGAACAACCACCGACGGTCGTGCTTGTCGAACGACGAGCAGCTTTACAACACGTTCAGCTGCCCTTCTGCAAGTACAATCGGAACCTTCCTTTGCGGTTCACGACACTGTCGCCCACAGGCGAGCTACTGTTCTGGAAAGTGATCCATCTTCTGATTCGCACGAGTTGATGTCTCGTTTGCTACGCTCGGCTTCAAACGTTGCGGCATCGTTCTCTGTGACGTGCCCTTCGAACGGTGATTGCAATGCTGAGCTTGAGGCCGCGAAGAGCTTCGCTGGTCCGCCTCGCATTGGTTCGCCTGCGCAGATAGGCGCTTTGAAAAGCATGACTAGTGTCCGGCACAAGTCAGCTTCGATGGTTGGTCCGATTGTTGTCGAATTGGCGGTCAAGGACTCCGCAGGAACCGACGTGCTCTCTCGTGACAGTTTGATACGGTCCGTTCGCGTGTTTGTTGAAGCACGCAATGGTGGAAACGTGTCAGGCTGGGACTCGAACAACTGCGAAGGAGGAAGGCCGTGTTTGAAGGAAGGTGATTGCGATGGGGAAAGCGAGTGCGTTGAGTTCGTCGAGTCCAACATAATCACGTTGGTGGGCGGCCGTGGCATCGCGAAGTTCTATTTGCATCTGCCACGAGCACGGTCGTACGGCATCCACGTGGAAGACGTGTCCTCTCCGTCGCAAGGCCCGCTGTTGCCGTCATGTTCGGGTCCGTCTCCTGACGGCGAGGGTCCTGTGGGATATCGCGGGGTTCTACCGTTCGCTGATTCTGTCAATTGCGCGACGAGACCTGACTTTGGACATATCTACACTTTCACAGTTACCGCTGGCACGCCACATACTCTGGCATGGGCGGTCAAACCTCCTGAAGAAGTCAACAATGCACAGCCGCAGAGCATTGCATACACGTTGCAAGTGTCAGACATTTCTGGCAACATCCTCGACCAAGAAACACTGCGCACGCAGGGGCTTGTTGTCGGAGCTAAGCTCCGCCGTGCGATTCGTGAACTGCGTGACCCTGCACGGGGACAGGTTCTGGTCGCACGTCGTGGTGAGGAGTGGTCTGAAGAAAACCTTCTTCTGCTGGAAGCCGATGCTTGTCGCTACGGACTCACTACTGTTGATGACCGATACCCGGACCACGTGTTTCTGTCCGAAGACGTGATTTCCTTCACCCTACAGAACCTGCAAGTGTGGCACGATGTCACGTGCATCCTGACATTCGAAGCGGCGATATTTGACGAGAACCTGAATCTAAACGAGTCACTTACAGATGCCGTTAACGAAGCCTCCGACACCTTGTCCGCTTCTGTCACTGCGCAGCGGTGTTGCGAACCAGCGAACGAAAACGAGGGGTGTCCGCTGTTTGCTTACTCCTTCGAATTTGGTTGCTGGAACCACGAACTCGGCGTTGTGATTGACGGTCCGCTGAATCCCGCCTCGTCGCCAGCTTTGGCACAAGTTGACTTTCACCGTCGGTACGAGTGCCTGCTGCAGTGCGGCGTTTGCGAAGAGGGCATGGTCTGCTACGGGAACAGCACGCTGAAGAACAAGGACGGCTGGTGGCGGGAGCCCGTGTCGTACTCAGCGGTGGAATGCCGGGGAACGCAGTGCGAGGCTTCGACGCTCGGCAACGGGCTGTCCGATCCCTTGCCTTTGGCCATCGGTGCCACCCCAGCCGCGGACCGTGCCCGATCCGACTTGCAGTGCGGAACAGGTGCGACGGGACCCTTGTGCGGCTTTTGCGTGCGGGAGCCGTCGCCGGAGGCCCCCCAGGGCTACGCCCGAACCACGGCTGCCTGTTCGAAGTGCCCTAGCTATTCTTTGAGCCTGTTCTTGCTGGTTCTGCTGGGGAGTGTCGTTCTCCTCGTGATCCTGATCGTCGTGTTCACGAACATCACCTTCGGAAAAGAAGCCAAGGAGACGCCGAAAGCTTCGGTCATGGTCAAGGTGCTGCTCAACCATCTACAGGTGTGCAAGTTTTTCCCACGCTGAAAACCGGAACCGTCTCGATCCGTGGTCCTTCTTGAGTCAAGCTACATAGTTTGTTTGCACGCGCACCACGGGTAATTGGACAGGGTCCCTTGAACTAATCCCCCCACACAGGTAAGTTCTCTCGCGGCCGGTATCATCCGCTGGGAGTCAATTGCCGCCACGTTCTTCGACGTGGAACAGCAGGTATGCTTCATCTCGCATGTCGGTCAAGGTATCTGCTGGTACTGAAGAATGAGACTCGTCTCCCTCATCTTGTAACGCATGTCGTCTTTGGCGCCAGACTGGATTGCGACAACCCATCGCAACAACCCAACAGAGTTCGCCGGGTATCGAGCTCTTTTCCTTCGACTGTGTCTTCGATGGCGACTACTACACGAAGTTCGTCATTTGGATGCTGGTATGTTTTTGACGCTACTGCTTGCTTCCGTTGTTTTGCTACGCGTTGCTCGGTATCGAGAGCTGACACGGAGGGAGACCGCAAGCCCGTCTTTCCCCCAGCCCCTCCGGACAAACGGACACTCTCCGACTGATTCTGTCAACCCGAAAGTACTCCAAAATCGAGCAGACGCCCGTTGTGGTCGTGTTGTTTCCCTTCTTGGTTCTGCTTGTGTTCCGGCTGACGTCGCAGAAGTCCGGGAAGAAGCGGCTTTTGAAGGCGGAGTTCCCGAACCAAGCCTGCGAGTGCCAGTCGCAGTACCACTGGATGTACGACTGGTGGGTGTCGGCCGAGGATCGGGTGCACCTGCGCGACGTCTTGCAGCAGCAGAAGAGCTTGACCCCGGAGCAGGTGGCGGTGAAGCAGCTGAACATCGAAAACATCCGCGCCGTCGGACCCCGCAGCGTCGACGTCTCCGTCGAATACCTGACCCGCAGAGACGCAGAGCTGCCCCTTGAGTTCACGCCGCACAAGATCCAACGCATGGTGCACGAGGCCGGGCAGAAGACGGTCGTCTGGGAAGCACCCGTCGTCCTCGGCGAGCACGGTTGCTGGCTCTGCAAGTCGTGCTGTCTGCTCGAGCAGCTTTTCCCTTCCCCTGGCGTCGGAGCCCCGGGGAACGCTAGCTGGTTGGAGGAACTCGTGAAGGGGAAGTGGTACACGTGCAACATTCCTGAACATGAGCTCACAGTGAAGAACGTGCAGCACGCCTTCAGAGACGACCTGCTCGACGCCTGTCTGGCGCGGCTGAAGCTGATCGAGCGCCTGCGGCACTCTTTTATAGCGAAGCACAACCAGCCGACGAAGGAGGCCCTCGACAAGATCGCGGAGAGCTGCTTCGGCGAAGGCATCCGCCGCAAGGGCGACCGGAAGGCGACGAGCCGCAGCACGCGCGCCGGCCTGTCCGCGAAGCGGGCCGAGCAGAGCGAGAAGCTCGTGCGCCTCGCCTTCGCCTCGGCGCCGCCGCACCCCGTCGCGGGGCACCTGCCCATCGCGGTGCCCGATGCGACTGTGTCCCTCCGCCGGGCCTACGGCATCACGCACACGCACCTGCTGCCTTCCACCTCGGCCGCAGACCCGGCCCGCGAAGCGGAGCCGGACGCCGACCAGCTGTCCATCGCCAAGAAAATCGAGGCCGCCCTCTCGCTGAAGTCGAAGGAAACGGTATGCTGTCAGAAGAAATGTGCAACCGGGGTTTTTTTTTTCTGCCCAGAGGCTTTTCGTGTTATTCTGCAGATGCTTTGAGCTATCTTTGTGGCTATGCTTTCATTCGTCTTCTTAACCGAAAGTTTGAAATACCAGTGCCAATGGAAGTGGACAGGTATCAAATTGATACGTTGCGGCAAAGGCTTGCGCTAGAGGCTCGTGGCCCTGGGCAGTATTGTGTGTCCTGTGGCCCTGCCCAACTAGCGGGCAGTACAGGGAGAAAAACACTGGAAGACGCCCGTTAATTGTTCGTTTTCTCTGGCGCAGCTCCTCTTGTGGTTCTCGCAAGGAAGACTTCCTCATTTTGTCGACACAAACCGATTGAGTTTGCTTTAAGGGTTCAGCTTTCTCCAACCGACCACGCCGTGTGAAGGCTGTGGGAAGACAACGTGTCCTCCTACAACACTGTGAACCCCCGATGCGCGATTATTCTCACGACAACAACAAAACACGCAGGCCCTCGGTGTGACGTCAAGGGACGAATTTGTGATGACGCGGTCGAGCAAGTCTGCGGGCCTGTCCCAGTGGAAGGTGTGATTTCTGGCTTTTACGCGCCGGCCATTACTCTCGCGGTACGGTTTTTCGGGAAGTGTGTCAGCAGTCGCACTCAGACCAAACTGGGTCGAGGTGCATCTGCCGAATTAAAGATTCTCCGATACCAAAGATTGTATCACTGGAGCGTTGATCGCTCCATCTATTCTTTCAGCTTTCGGAGGGGCTGTCCTCGCAGGGCGTCACCTCGGGTTGGGGAACAGGTGGGCGCTGCTCTGCAGGGACTGGGCAGTGCTGCGGTGGCGCGGCCTTGGGGCCGACTGATGTGGGAGGATGTTCGGGTTCTCGGAGGAGCAGAACAGCGGTGCCGTCTTAGGAAGGGAGACCGGGCGTCCTTAAGGGATGGCGCGTCTCCCTTTCTTCAGTGCGGCTTGAGGGTTTGGCAGCCGAAGCCTCGCGCACGTGCTAGACTTTTTGGTCCGTGTCTCAAAACGTAGTAGAAGACGCTCTGTCTGCCATGCGCCCGCGAGCGTGTTACTACGTCAGGCCAATGGGAAAAAGGACGTTGTTTGAAGACGCAGATACTTACCCTTCACGTGACGATGCCGGGTCACCTCAACCCCAGGGGGCGGAAGTGCGGATGAGAAGGGCTCTTTTTCCGACTCCAAATTCTCCGCGGAGATGGAGGGAAATTGATGTACTTGCCAAGCACTTGCCCTCGAGGGTGGCTCCTTCCAATCCTCACTTTTTATCGCAGGTTCGTCGCACGAATGTTGTCACCGGCTTGGACAAAGAGTGGTTCACCAGCCAAGAACCTCTCACGCCGCCGCGTTCACCGACCGGAGACGAGCCGCTGGAGACGAACGTGCACCTGCCCTGCTCCGACGGCAAAGAAGTATCGCTTGGGCTTCCTGGTGTGCATTTCTGCCATTATTACGTTTTGTGTTACCATCGATACGGACGAGCAGTGTGAACTTGAAATGCAGGTACCACAAGGGGTAGGCTTGCAATTGTCGTGTAGTGTTACTTGATAACGTCCGAAGACGATCTCGATGCGGACGAAGACGATGATGGCAGGCTGGTGATATCCAGCTCCATTTTTTGAATGCTGCGCTTTCGCGCCGCGAGCTTTTTCTTGGGTTTGACGGACGAGCAGCTTGCTGTCTGGCGACTCTTTTGTTGCAAGCAACATTATATCCTTTCCCGTTTACTTTGATCATAGGTGTCATGGCAAGTTTTTGGCGGCCGCTGCTTATCAGTGCTTGCCATGCCTTCATGGCACCTGAACGTTACAACACTCAATGCTTAGTAACTCAAAAAAACTCAATGCTTCAACAAAAGCTGCCGTGGCTGGCTTTAGATTTACATTTGAACGACACGACGGGAAGAGAACAACCCACGGATTCGATTCGGAAAATTGGAAGCTTCCGATTCTCCGATGAATGCGTGCCTCGAACCAATGGCCACGGGAGAGAAGAATACTGTGCCACTGATTAAGCTTGGAGAGTTCCGAGCGCCAGAGTCAGGTTGATACATGATGGCACATTAACGAGCGAAAGGTAACCAGTTTGCGAGGAACCGCCATTCCATATTTTTAACAGAGTTAAGGAAGCGATTGCTCCTGTGTAGCGATTCTTCTAATCTGCAAACCCCCACAGCTTGGTACATCGAAGAGGCTGCTGGGGCACGCGAGATGCGGCCTCTTGACGAAGTGGCGTTGGTGAGCGTCCCTTCGAATGACGGTATCAATGCGACCTTGCGCTTGACCGACGTTTGCCGAGACGTCCCGTATGAAGTGTTGTACGCCGCGGCTCAGATGAGGCGCACTGCAGACAAGCTGCAGAGGTGGAGAGAACTCGGCTACGGCGAAGAAGACATCGAGACAAAGCTCATGGCACGAAACCTGCAGGAAACAGAATCTGAGAAGGTGGAACCCGCCTTCGACCGATCGCGGAGGGGAGCTCTTGACTCTGAAGCTGCGATGCACGAGAGGATGCTCCTGAAGAGGTTGGAACGCGAGAAAAAGTTGATTCAGCAGGACCGGAACTCGATCGTCATCGAGGAGTGCGGTCTCTGCCACGACGACTTCGCGGTGTACTACTGCCCGCATCACGACGATTCGTTCTGTGAGGCGTGTGACACACGCCTCCACAACTTCGGCAGTGCGACAAAGCACATGCGCTTGCCGCTCGTGCCGAAGACCTCTCCATTGGTGGCTGCAGGGCTCTCGCCCGAGGTTCAACGACGCGATCTTTTCGTTGTTTCGATCTTAGTCGTGATTTTCATGTTGTATCCGTCGCTTGTCATTGGTGTGTCGCGTATGCTCGACTGTTCAAACAACATTCGCACGGACTTGGAGACCGACCACAGCTACCTGATGGAAGATCCTCGCATCGACTGTAATGATGCCAAGTACGGAGTCTACCGCTGGATCGCCGTTCTCGGCTTCGTTGTGTACGGCTTTGGCCTACCGTTGGCTGGGTACCTCTTACTGCGACGAAAGAGGCACCGTTTGAGGACAAAGCGGGTCATGTCCACGCTCGGCTTCGTCTACTCCGGCTACCGCCAGTCTTACTACTTCTGGGAAATGATTATCATGCTCAGGAAGATGGCGATTGTCTCGATCGTCGTGTTCTTTGCGAAGTACCCCACGTACCAAGTCTGGAGCTCCATCTGGGTAATCAGCGTCTTCATATTCCTGAACATTGTGTGCCGCCCGTACAAGTACGGCGTCCTGCACAGGCTGGAGAACCTCTCGCTGATCACAATGGGCGTCACGCAGTACCTGGCGCTTCTCTATTTAGACACGACCAGAGCGAGGACGGCGCTCGAGGTGGCTGCCCTCACCGTGAATGTGGGCACGCTCGCGTTTTTCGTGATGCAGATCGTGCATGAGTTGAAGAACGAAGTCGCGCGGACCGTCGACAAAGACGGCGACGGGGCCGTGTCCAGCGACGAGCTGAAGGAGTATATCGAGCGGCTGTGGAAGGTGTGGAAGCCGTCGTTCCTGCGGTCGCGCGGCGAGGTGAAGATGGACAGCGACAACACGGCTCGCAAGGCGAGGTGGCTGTCGGTGGATGCGGAGCAGCGTGGCGCCGACGCGGCGCTGAGCAACGTCGTCGGCCCCCTCGCATCGCTCGGGTACTGGATCGAGCAGCTGGGCCGCGGCGGCGGTTTCCGCAACCGCTTCGCGTGCCTGCGCGAGGAGGCCGTCGGGCGGGCGACCGCGTCCGCCGCCGCGTTCTCCCTCCCCGACTACGCCAACTGGTGGCAGGTCGCCTTCAACGCGGAGCACCTCGCAGCCCCGGCCACGCCGGGCTCCGCCTCACCCGCCTCTTCCGACGTCCGCAACCCGTCCGTCATCTCCGAAGCCAGCTTCCGCATCTCCCCCCCGCGCGGCCGCCCCCGGTAGAACCGCCGCCGCTCGGCCCTCGTTTCGGCTCCGACGGACGGATTCACCCGCGCACGAAAGTGCTGTGGCTTGTGGCCATTGCAAGCCCCACCCACCCCACCCCATCATCCCCTGCTGTAGCAAAGCCTCTGTTGCAACAGAAAAATTGCAAATTCCGATGCTGGCCGACGAACTTGTCGCTAGCTACCCAGCAGCAAATGCAACCGCCACGAGTTGCACCACGACGGAAGCGCGCCTTCCGGAGTCGCGCCGCCGGTGTTTCTCTCGCAGCATGCTCTGCGAGACTCCCCGCGAACCAGCAGCAAGAGTCCCCGAATCGCAAAGGAGGAGAATTCGCTGTGGCCGCAGCACGAAACACAGGCAATCCTGGGTTCAGTGCCGGGCGCCAGCGGTCGACAACTCCATCCCTGCCGACGGCTCTTTGCGAAAAAGAAACGCAGCGGGCGCCGCCCGTCTGCAGGTTGCGCGGGCGTGCCGATCCGTGGCGTGTACACACAGGCAAGAAATCTGGCGTGCGAATACACGGAGGGTCGCCCTCTGCAGTTCGTGCACGCACACGAAGGCGGTGAGTACCAGCGAGGCACCAAAGGCAAGGCGTCGACGTTGCTGTACTGCTCCCCCTTGAGGGTTGACAGCCCGGTCAACGTGTCTCTCTCCCTAAGTTGGAACGGGACCCCCCGAACTCATCCCGCGGATCCGCGGCGATTTAGCTAAAAACGTAAGCAAGTTTAGTGTGTCAGCGTTTGGAACAAACGCGCGAGAGAAAGAAAGAAAAGCCCCTGTGTGTGTGGGGTCGCAAGAAGACCGCTCACTCCCCCCCTTCCCATGGGAGGCGTTCTTTTTAAACAATAAAGTAAGATTTTCTCCCCACCTCATTCGTGTTCGCTGCAAACATAAGTACGCAAACAAGCAAGTCGGCCTTTGCCGAGGCCAGCTGAGTCCAGGGTCAGATCCTCACCTGATGCCAGAACACAACACACCCTTTGCCTCTTGGATTGCCGTTTTTTGTTCCTCGAAACAAGTTGTAGTGGTTTGCGGCAATCTCTTTGGAAGAACTGTCGTGGTTTGCGGCAGCCTATTTCGCAAGAAGATCGCAAACATGCTCCTGTTTCCTTTTTTCCCTTTTTTTTTAGTACTAACAATCTTGTGGGTTGCCCTTCAATGTATTGTGCAGGCTAAAAAGACGTAGGCAGCGTGTTTTGGTGGTTGATCAGAATTCCTTACCTGAATACACACAGGGTAAATACAAGTGGGAAAACGATCAACCGGCACGCACAAACAAAACGAAGCGCCTGTCTTTTTTACGCGTTTCTTCCTTGGTGTTTTGTTGTTTCTCCATTTTCGGAAGCAGACAGTTCCCCCAGGTTTCGCGTTTTCCTTCGGTCAAGTCGCAGAAAACACTTTTCGGAGCGATCCTGCGCGGTGAAGGCAATATCGCGCCACACACAGAGAGTCCCCGCTCTTTGTTTTCGCGCGGCTCCAGACAGCACAGCATGAATGTTGAGCAAATTGGCAACACTATGCCCGCCTCTTGTTGCAACAACAAGAACTCTTCCTACGTCTTCATTTCTCGCTTTCGACAACTGAAGTTGCCCAAAAAGAGGTTTTTTTCTGCACCCCGCGAAAGAAAGGGGAGCGGCCCCCAGCGAGCCGTTACGACAAAACCAGTCAACGAGGCCTTTGGATAGAGGTCTTTGCCTGCGAACTGTTCCGTTTCTGTATCGGTATCCGGTAAGAAGAAAAGCCCTTCCCCCGTCGGTATGAGCTGACTCCAATCCATGGAAGTTCGCCCTTCACGCGATCAGCCCTTTCTTTTTGGCGGTCTCGTCCGCCAGTCAGAACGCCCCCGGGTGCGCCACCATCGGTGCAACAATCATCTTCGACAGGGCCACGGCTCGCTCCGCGCCCACGGCGCAACGACTTGCGCCCGCCGTAGTAGTACGGGATAGTAGTGGGGCGACCGGATACTCCTCGGAGAGATGGTCCCTGCACTCTAACTCGTCTCTCTCTCTCTCTCTCTCTCTCTCTCTCTCTCTCTCTCTCTCTCTCTCTCTCTCTCTCTCTCTCTCTCTCTCTCTCTCTCTTTTTGTTTAGCCTAGCCACATGCACAATCTGTGAGGAAGCTGAAACCGCCCGAGTAAAGCCCCCTGATCCTTTGTGCAGTCTCCCTACTCCGCTGGTCTGCGATTTCTGAGCACATACACGGTGGAAACCAGCCTCTGGCAAGCTGGGCTAGAGAGCCTATCACACCCGCTTTTCGAGTGTGCATCCACACTGCAGCACACCGGTGTCACACCGGCTATTCGGGTGTGACTCGGGAGCACCCTTTATAGCTCCAGCTTCTAAGGCTGGATCCACCACGTACCAACAACGACCCCCCCCCCCCCCCCCCCCCCGCGCTGACGGGCCCGCTTTGCACTCTTGGCGTACAACACCGCGACGAGCGAAGTTGAAAAAGGAATGCAATTTACGCGGCCCCAAGCAAAAAGCAAAACAAAAAAAAGTCCGTCAGAGGCAGCTGACTTCGAGCGGGCATCTTGCCGAAGACACAAAAACCCCGACGGGGAAAAAACACACACACGCAAACAACTCCCGCATAGGTTCAACGCTGCCAGCTTTCATTTTTTGTGTACTGACATGTCCACGGCGTGAACGACGCGCCACGTACGTGAAAAGTCGAGGAAAGGTGCTGGTACGCGCGCAGTGAGCTCCCGACAAGGGAGATGCATACAAGGCAACCGCCGGCCCCGGAGCACGGGGCCAAAGCAAAGGGCTCCCTCGCCCTGTGATCGAAAGCCCGCCAAAGGGTCATGGCCATGGCCTTCGCCGGAAAGAACCCTGTTGCATGTGGCGAAAGTTCTCCGGTACTGGACGCGAACCACCACCCCGCGGCGGGTTGTACTGCTTACGAAGCAAGGGTGTCTTTTTTTTCTTTTTGCATACAGCCCACGAATTTGTGCAGAAGAGTCTCAACGGAGCCGAATGTAGTATCGAAGCCAGTCGATCCAGGCTAGTTGAAGAGAGCGAACGACGAGAATTCTGCGTCGAATTGGACTGCAGCCTTGCACTGTTTTGCCTCACGCGGAGTTGCGAGAAAATGTATTTATCTTCGGGACTCGACGTGGACTGACTGTGCTCATGGCCGCGAGAGTGCGTGTCTGCCACCCCACCAACCAGCCAATACTTGCCTGTAGCCATGTACGTGGGGATCCCCATCATTCTCAACTTGTCCCCTGCCACATGCTATGTATCCAATCAGCAAGATCTGCCTGTAGAAGTGAGTATGAGCACGACGACGGCGTACGAAGAATTTAGCAAAAATACGCCGGAGTTTGAAGCTAGCTTTCACTCTTTTACCAAGGCTTTCTGCTTCTTTTCTTTTCTTGTTACCGAACATGAAATGTTGGAGGGAATGAGAAGCTCGTCCACCGCAAACCGTGGTGCGGCCTGTACCCAGCATTACGTAAAAACGATCAGGCGCTGCGTTCAACGAGAAAACAACTCTCTCCTCCCATCATCACTTGGTTTAGTAGCAGCCGCGGTTGTCGAGAGGCGAGCTCTTGTTTTTACTTTTCTTCTCCTTTTATTAGTGCTAACAATCTTGTGGGTTGCCCTTCAATGTATTGTGCAGGCTAAAAAGACGTAGGCAGCGTGTTTTGGTGGTTGATCAGAATTCCTTACCTGAATACACACAGGGTAACTACAAGTGGGAAAACGATCAACCGGCACGCACAAACAAAGAAATAATATTAGAAATGGCTGAGCTGCACAAACAAAACGAAGCGCCTGTCTTTTTCTAACTCGTCTCTCTCTCTCTCTCTCTCTCTCTCTCTCTCTCTCTCTCTCTCTCTCTCTCTCTCTCTCTCTCTCTCTCTCTCTCTCTCTCTCTCTCTTTTTTTTCCCGATCGGCGGACTGAATCCGTCGAAAGGGCCCCCGCGACTCTTCCTGAAAGTACCGCGGTTTTGCAGCGATAGTCGGACGGGTGCTGCGTGAACACATGGCATCTGTGTGGAAGCGCATAGCGGTGATGGCTCGCGTGGTTCACCCCCAGACAAGGAGAAAAAGGAAGCTGCTTTTAACTTTCTGCCACAAAGAAAGAAATAGCAAAGGAAAGATTGTTATATGCGGCCATCCGCGCATCAACTCTGTTCAGGAAGTTCTTCGAAGAAAAGCGTGAAAAGAAAAGAAAAGAGAAAGAGATTATCCTGTGGCGTTTTCCACGAAACTAGCTTGTCAACGTGTTCGAACAATATGTTAGCCAGTGGTGGTGGCCATGCAGACAGCCTTGCTCCTCTCCCTTCTTTCGACGCTCATGTCAGCTGTGCGACGGTTAGAATCGGTTCAGCATTGAGGCTTGAGCCGGGTCCCGAGCCTCAGCACGCTTTGCGGGACTCGAAGAGCTCAGTTGTGTCAGGATCTTGACGACGGGCTGCAATGCACCCGAACCACGTGACCACCAACCGGCCAGTTTCGGGCCATCAGCCGACAATCCTTCAAGGCGGTGTCGAGCCACTCCTATGGTTTACTGTGGGAATTGATGGCAGGATGAGCACCTACCCGAACTTACCGGCGGAGACAGTCACTCCGGCGTTACCAATAGACCAAACCCAGCAGGATCAAATAGTGTCAGTCTCACCTTCCTCATTCGTTTCCCCCCCCCCCCCCCCCTCTCAGAACTCGCTTCCCACCGATTTTCTATCTTCTTTCCCCCTCCCCCTTTTCGACGTTGCTGTTGACTAACGGTTAGGTCGGACCCTTCCCCGGTGAACATCCCATGAAAGTAACAGTGTTGACTTAGACCGATACGGGCTACATGGCAACCCCTGCTCAACATGTATGCACGTGGGGGGCCCAGGGCCACATTCATTGCGAATGTGTTCGTGGTGTCGGTCGCAGAAGTCTTTTGTTTTGGCTAGCCAAAGAGAGAAAATGAGCGAAAGAGTACGTACAGTAGTGAGTAGAGAAGAGAACGAGTGTATAAGAAAGGAGGTAGCACGGACTACCAGGCCAGCGGAGACCACCGCAAAAAGAAATTTTCTTTCCCCTACTTCATCCCACAAAACCATCACCAACAACAACGACCCCCCTCTCAGAACTCGCAGCGTGTTGCCGCCTTATGTGTCCGTGGCTTAAAGGACCGAAACACGGCGCAGACGGGACCGGTGCGGTGTTGAGCACATACCCATTCCAAGCACGTTCTTGCAATCCCCCCTCTCAGAACTCGCAGCGTGTTGAGCAGCGCCCACCACGAACCGGCAACACCCGTCGTTCCCCGAACGTCTTGTAACGGACTCGAAAAAACGGAAAACGGCCCAAGGGAACAGAATTGTCTGCGTACTTCGATCTGCCCTCCTTGTATCCAGGCACCGACCTAGCATATCAAAGGGGCCTTCACCTCTTCTCACGTGTTGATCGGAGGTATTCAACACACCGACTCCGTAAAACAACGAAACCAGTCTCAAAAAAAGCGCGCGCGCCCGCCGCGCTCTGCTGCTCCCCCCCCCGCGGGGAAGCGCCGCAAAGAAGAAAAAAGGAAAATGCCGAGCCAGAAGTTTTCGTCGCTGTTCCTGAACTCGGACAGCTCCTCCTCCGACGACGATGACGGGGCCGCCGCCGCCGAGGCGGCGAAGCCGACGGGGGGCGGAGACGCGCCGGCGGCCGCGAATGTAGGGGGGGACCGGGAGGCCGAAGTGGACGCGGGGGCGACCGAGGCGCAGGAGGCGAGGGAGCCGCCGAAGCAGCGGGTTAGGCAGGAGAGCTCTATGCCCGCCGACGTGTGCATGGCGGTTCTGCAGAGGTACTCGACGCCGTATGTGTGCCGAGCGATCACGGGGCAGGGCGACGGCGGGATGAGCGTGTTGACGAACAAAGAGCCGACCGCCCTGATGACGAGTGACGGCGGGGCGCGGATGGCGGGCCGCGCGATCACGGTCACGGTGCGCAGCGGCGAGCCGGACAGGCCGAGCTGGCGGGACTTCATCGCCTACCTGCAGTCGATTCCCGGGCCGAAGGTGATCATGGCGCACGACGTCGCGGGCGGCGCCGACGCGATGGCGTCGCTGATCGACCCGCCGACCGCGCGCGTGTTTCAGAACCTGGGCGTCGTCGGTTGCATCACGGACGGGGGCGCCAGCTTCTGCTCGGAACTCGGGTCCATTGGCTTTCCTTGCATCGCGCGTTGCAAAACGGTTCTCGGAGGGCCGCAGGCATGCTCGCCGCTCCGCTGGAACACGGACCTAAGCCTCTACGGCGCAGGCGTCCGCACCGGCTCGTTGGTCCACGCCGACGGGCACGGCTTCGTGCTCGTCCCTCCTGCAGTTCACCTCGCACCCATTGTCGACACCGTGCTGCGCCTCACATCTTCGCAACTGCCGAGCACCTTCGACGACCTTGAACGGGACCTCGGCTGGACCGGCTCCAAAGACTCAGAGCGTACTGCGGCCGCTTGACCTAACCGCAGGAGTCTCAAACTGCCCCGTATTGCAGCCTTCGCACGGTTGCAAATGTTACGCTGGCTGAAAAACGTAAGAAAGAGCGAACGCGGCCGTCCCCGCAACATGTCTTCGTTGCTCACCCCTGACTGCAGTCGGCCTCCAAAGGCGAGCGTGAGACTGAAGGGAACGCAGACGAACGCGTGGCGCCGTGTCCGGATGCCTCGGCCAAATGACTTCCGGCTTGAGGTAACGAAACCCGCCGTGGGGTGCTTTCGGAACACCGTGTAAATAGTATTTTTCTTGAAAGTATGCCAAAACTGCAGGGATTAGTTGACAAGACCTCTTGAGTTTGTGCTACCCACGAATTGGGGAGTCGGGAGAACCTACAAAGCAGGACCGACCCCCCCGTTCGTGAGAAAAAGCGAAGAATAAAAACACGTTCTTTTTTCCATCTATCTTTGTCAAGAGCTGCAACTCAACTATTCCCCGGACGCACAAGTACACGTCAGTTTCATTGCTCGGGCTGGGTTTCACAGGCCTTCATCACATGTTAATTCATTATTGGGGGTCAGTCAATTGCTCGCTGCACCTGCAAGAACACGGATGAGCATGCACCTGCTGTTCTGCATCGTGCTCTTCCCTCTCCCACGGGCCGTCTCGGCCCGTTGAAGACACCAAATGCAAACGTTAGACTGGACGGAACGAAACGCGCCCCGCTTTTCTACTTGGACCGAGGTGGGTGGGGGGTGTCGCGGTCCCCTGAAATACCACGTTGTTTTCCCTTTATTTTGCCGCGCCGCTGGACAACCGATCTCTCAAACCAAAGCATGAAGGCGTGGCGCACCTTGGGGCTGGGCGCTTGCGCTGAACACAAGCTCGTCGAGACGGTCAGCCACAGGGCAGAGCGGACCTGCTGCCTCCGACTCAAGCTGTTGCAAGCTGTGGTTAACCGTCGCGTTCCTGGACTCGGGGCGGCCTTTTTTCCTGGCCCGCACCGCTGGGCAATACGCAAGGCGTGCCTTACTTTGTCTTAACAGCGCATTCCTCGCTTTGGCTGCGTCGCCCGCACAAGTTTCGAGTTATTTTCGACCATTTTTTAGTACTAAGTTAGTAACTAACAATCTTGCGGGTTGCCCTTCAATGTATCGTGCAGGCTAAAAAGACGTAGGCAGCGTGTTTTGGTGGTTGATCAGAATTCCTTACCTGAATGCACACAGAGTAAATACAAGTGGGAAAACGACCAACCGGCACGCACAAGCAAAACGAAGCGCCCGTCTTTTTTGAGTGTGCCATGGTGGGAAGGTCGTCGTCTCGGTCAAGGGTCGAGGGGTCAAGAACGGTGTTGTCGCACCACGCCGAGGCGAAGAGCTACAAAGAGAAACAAAAACTTCGAGGCGTCCGACCAATTACGCTGCGTCGCGAATGCTAAGCTCGCAACGAAACGCAAACCAGAGAGGTGTTGGGCGCCGGTTTCCAAAGGGAGTTGGAAAAGCAAAAAGCCACGTCGCCAGGGTTCTCGCCCAGCCCTACGTTGGTCCTACTTTTATCCAGTCGGCCCAGCCAGAACACTGGTTTGCGTGTGGCACTACTGCCCTTCTAGTAGAGTAGGGAAAGGAGCGGAAGTGCCACGCTGCTTGGAAGGCTGGCTGCGAAAGATCTGTCACAGCCTGATGCAAAGTATTCAGAAAATCAAAGGCATTCGAAAAAAATCTCGACGGCCTTTATTAGCGTCTCGCGCTAAAAGAAAATCACAAGGTCGACGATTTTTGACGACATCGAAAAGTAATCGAAAGTCCAAAAGAAGTCTCGGCGACCTCCTTCGCTTTGACGGAGAGAAGAGGAAGTCTCGCCCCCCCCCACGCCATGCACGAGCACACGGCGGAATGCCGGTGCTTCGAGCAGGTCGTCCCGCTGCAGCAGACGGTCGACGAGCTGGACTGGGACCGCGGGATTTGGTGCCCAGCCGTCTCCGGGAACCTGGCGAAGGTGCGGTCTTTCGCCGGCACGTGCGCGGATGTGAAGGACAGCGCCGGATACACGGCGCTGCTGTATGCGGCGAGCAACGGGCACGTCGACGTCGTCAGGCACTTGCTGGTGGAGCGGCAGGCGAGCGCCGGGGTCTCGACTCCTTCCGGCCGCACCGCCCTGCATAAGGCGGCGTCCAACGGCCACACGGACGTCGTCGCGCTTCTGCTGAAGCACGGCGCGGATCCTGCGCAGCCGGACGCCGAAGGCACGCTGCCCGTCCACGACGCGGCGGACAGGCGCCACGCCAGCACCGTCGCTCTGCTGGAGCAGTGCGGTCCCCCGGCTTCGTCCGCGCGCAGCCCCCCCCCTCCGCCCGTCGCGGCCGCTGCCCATTCCGCCGGTTCTGACGATCCCCCGCCGGGATCGACCGCGCGGCCGCACGCTGCCCCGGCGCCGCCGCCGCAGCAGGCGGCGGCCGCCCTCGCGTTGCACCACCCGGCAGGTCTGTTCTCGCTTCGGAAGAAAGGTGCGCTTTGATGGGCGAGCACACGCCCGTCCTCCCACTGGTTGAAAGTCTCTCTGTTGCGCTCTCGCGCCGGGATTGCTCGCCCTCTTAGGGTAGGCGCTTGATCCGCGAGTTACAACGTCTCCGCTAGTAAACGATCATCGATTGGTTGTGTTGCACGCGCGAGGGTTCTCTGAGAAGGCAGGCCGTCGTGGGCGCATTTCGATGACAACAACTCACGCCGCTCCCAGTGGTGTAAGCAAGCCGGTCCACCCCTAGCCCCTGGATCTGCATCGAATTGCTACCCGTCAACTATTGCGAGTACAGCCGGTGTTCATCGTTGGCTAGCTTCGCCGAAGTGGCGACTCTCGCTGCTCACCGTTTGTCCATCTCCCTGGGGCCTCAACAGAATAAGCTGTTCGGTAACGAACAGGTAGAATCTCCTACCCGGGGGGGGCTTGAGCGCGTTGCTTCGGAACGAAAAGCTGGTTGGATTCTAGCGCCTGCACAAGACCACAGCCCTCCTCGAAGCCGAGGAAGGACGAAGTCCACCAGGTCACGCTGAAAGCCACGCGAAGACGCGGGGTTGCAGTGCGGACCGTCTGCGGTCGAACTGCAGCAACATAGGAATGGCGCGCCGGCGGATGCTGCGGGTCATCCGCCGCACTCTGACCTTCTTTTGCAGCAACAAACGCGTTTGCCATTTGTTCAAAAGGCCCTCCCACTGTCACACCACACACAAAGCTGAACCTCACACACACAACGCTGAACCTCACAAGCACAAAACGTCGAAAGACACCTATCTTCGCACGCACGGAATCGTCGGACACAAAAGGCAGAGACGGTGGACAACGTATCGTCGCACAACCATCAACCAGGGACTGCGCAACACGTGCGCAACAAACAAAAGAAACCGCCCCCCACTTTCGGACTTTTTACTAGTCGGCCAGTCCCAGCTGTGCACTCAACTTGATTCAAAAGGGCAGGGGGAAGGGGAAACGTGCGTGAGAACCCGAGCGGCACGAGAGACCCGCCTTGCGGGGTCGCGGCCGGCGCTGAGGCGGTGGACGGATGGCCGTCGGGGGGTGCGAAGATGGCGCCGCGCGGTACCTGCGGGCGTGCGCGGAGCGCGACGTGGAGCCGGCGCTCGAGCTGCTGGCGGCGCTGCGGGCGGGCGGAGACGTCGAGTGCTGCTTGGCGCACCGGATCCACCCTTTGCTCGACGACGCAGTAGCGGCCGTCGCGGAAGGCGTCGAGGGCAGGGCGGTGCGCGTGCTCGACTTCGAGGGGAATGCAATCACCCACAGAGGCGCGCACGCCGTCGCGCAGCTGATCTCGGCCAACTCCGGGAGCCTGGTCAGCGTCAAGCTCGGGGAGAACGCGATCGGTGACGCCGGCTGCGCATCGGTCGCCGCCGCCGTCGCCGGCTGCCGGGTCGTCGAAAAGCTGGACCTGCGGTCGAACCGCATCGCGAGGGACGGCGCCGCCGCCGTGGCCGACATGCTGCGCGCCAACCGTTCGGTGGCGCAGCTGTTTCTGCAGAAGAACGGCGTCGACGACGCCGCCTGCGCGCGCCTGGCGCACGGCCTCCGCGGGAACTTCTCGGTCAAGCACCTCTCCCTCCGCTTCAACGACATCGGCGACGTCGGCATGGCTGAGCTCGTCGGTGCTCTGCACGAATCGGGGCTCCACTCGATCGACCTCGGAGGGAACAGGATCCACGGCGCGGGGGTCTCCGCCCTGGCTCGGTACCTCGCTGCGCCTGGCGGGCAGAAGACGCTGAAGAAGGTCAACCTGCGGTCGAACAGCGCAGGGCCGTCCGGCGGCGCGGCGGTGGCGTGGGCCCTCGCGTCCGGGCACTGCGAGGTCGCCGAGCTGTTCCTCGGGTTCAACGGGATCCCGCTCGACGTGGCGGTCGACGTGCTGCGGGCGGCGGCCGGCAACGCGTCGCTGAAAAAGCTCGATTTGCAGGGCGTCCTCCTCGACCGGACGGCAGAAGATGCGTTGGTCCACCTCGTCGAGCGGAACGCCACGCTCGCGCACCTGGTCGTAGAAGTCGACGAAACTGACGTCGACATGCGCAGAGTGGCCCGCGGCTTGCTCCGGAACACTGCTCTGCTGGAATTCTCGGCGGGCGGCGGCGGCGACGGCGGCGAGCTGGAAGCGGCGCCCCTCGTCTCGAGAGTCCTCCGCTGCAACCGGCTGCTCGACAAGGCGGCTGCGCAGGCGGACCTTGGCCGGTTGGTGGCGGCGTTGGCGAGAGAGCGGGAGGGGTTCCCGCTGCTCTCCGACGCCGAAGCGGAGCGCAGCCTCGAAGCGCACGAGGCCGCGCTGGCGCAGGCCCTGCAGCAGTTCGCGCGCGGCGCGGCGGCGACGCCGGAGCCGGACCTGGCGGCGGGGCACGACATCGTCAGCAAGAGCTTGGCGCGGCTCTCCGGCTCGTCTCCGGGGTCTCGGCCGCCGTCGGCATCCTCGCGGCAGATGACGCCCCGGCACAGCCACGCGGGGGCGCCGCAGCGCGCATCGCCGGCCCACCTGACGCCGAACCCGCACCAGCTCGTGCTCTCCCAGCAGCAGGCGGCGGCAGACGCGGCCGCCCTGCGGCAGGCCGTGGCAGGGCTCGTCGATGCCGTCGCGCCGCCGCCGCCGTCTTCGCAGCCGTCGGGCCCGCCGTCCCCCAAGTCGCGCGCGGTGACCCCGTCCACCGTCGCCGCCGCCGGCCGGCACCCGCTGCAGCAGCAGCCGTCTCCGCGCGAGCGCAGCAGCTGCGCCGCGTCGTCCGTCGACGACCTGCCGCTGCGCAAGTCACCGCTGCCGTCGCCTCCCCGCGGGTACGCGGCGGCCGTCGTCGTCCGCGGCGCCGCCAATGGGAGGCAGGGCGCGGAGAACGCGGCCGCCCCCAGCGAAATGCTGCACCTCCTGCAGGCATTGCAGAAGCAGGCCGATGTATGTCCTGTTGCGACTATTTTTGCTGCGCCCGACCACGTCGCCACATGCACTTGCATGCGTTGGCTCATAACTTCTTAGCCACTTTTGCACAAGCATTGTGAGTTTGTGCCGCTCACGATTGCTGTCGGAAACTCTTGGCGTAATCTGAAGCAAGGGCCGACTGCCCCTCTCGTTTTACGAGAAAAGCGAAGGAGGAGGTTGAGGACTCGTTTAGCGCCACAAGTCAAAAACAAAACTCTGTTTTAGTCTCAGGAAGAAGACTAAAACACACAGGAGAGGCAGGATTCTGCCCAAACACTAGATCTCACCCCTCCCCATCGCGATGAAAAGCGAAGAAGCCCTCTTTTCGTTCTATCTGTTTCGCCAAAAGAACTGCGACTCATCTATTCCTGAACACAGAAATGCACAAGAACACTGCCAAAAACAGACGCTGTCGGCCAGCCAGACGGAAGCCGATCAGAAGGTGAAGGATATCATCAGTGTGCTCGGACACAGTCTCGATCTGACGGCAGGTGAGGCTCTGCGGGACCAAGCGAACAAGGCTCTCGCGACTGCTGAAGCTGTCGAGTCGAAGTTGAACGCGTTGCTGCACGCCGGCGGCGCGAGCAGAGCCGACGCCGCCGGAGAAGTCACCAACGGCGGCGGCACCCACGGCGGCGCCGGTGCCGCCACCGCCGAGAAAATGAACTCGTTGGAGCTCGCCATTGCAGAGTATGCTCCTCGGGGGGTGTTCCCCGGCTTTCCGGGTCTGCCCGGGCTGGTTGGCGGAGCATCGAAGCCGTCCACGGGCGCACTTTTCCCCGGTCCGTTCGACCGTTCAGCATCCGCAAGCTTCGCAATGCGTCGGCTCTCGGGGGTGTGCTCAGCACAGAAGGTTGCAGGGGCGACCGGCAAAAGGAAGCGGCGGCGCAAAGGCTTGCTCCCAGAGGCTCGACTCGGCCAGCGTGCCTGTCGTGCAGAGTCCGACACAACTGCGTGCCGGTGCTGTCAGACGTGGCAACACCATCCGTTTCCGGACTTTGTTACATTGTTTTTGCTTTGCAGGGTTGTCTTGTCCGCTCGGCAGGCCGGGGGAATGATCGAGCTACCACAGTATTTTGCACCCGAAAGCCTATTCAATCGAACCACTCGAACCAAACGCAGGATGGCGAAGAAGGTGGCGCAGGCGCTCGGGAAACAGGAAGAGGCGCTGCGCGCCCTGCAGGAGGCCGTCACGGAGACGAGGAACGACCAGGAGGTCATCGGCACGAGCGCCGAGCAGGCGCTGCGTTTCGTGCAGCTGCAGCAGGAGGAGCTGACCGCGAAGGTGGACGGCCTGTCGACGGTGAACACGACGCACACGACGGCGAACACGACGCGGACGGAAGGGGGCAAACTTGCCGAACGCCTCGAGCTGCTCGAAGAGAGTGCGAAGTGGAACCGGAGCAGGCTGGAGGCCGTCGAGACCGAAAATGCGCACACGATCCAAGCGCAGAGCAGCCACCGCCTGAAGCTCGACTCGCTGTCCAAACTCGTCGACGAGCTCCAGCCGGCGACCGAGCGGGCTGCGAAGCTGGAGCACGCCCTCGCAGAGTGCAAAGCAGCCAACTCGGCGTTGGCCGAACGCGTCAGGTCCGTCGAGCAGAACGAGTCGCGCTACGCCACGATTTCGACCGACCTGAAGGACCTCGCCGCGCGCCTCGCGAAAGCTGAACACGCGGCAGAGCGCCACCAGGCGGCCGCCGGAGCGTGGAACGCGCCCGTGCAAGACGTGCACGACAAAGCGGAGCGAGCGCTCGCGGAGAGCCAAAAAGCGGCTGCCGCCACCGACCGCCTCACGCACACTGTCAAGAACATGACCTCCGAGTGGTGCGAGGGCCTGGCATCCTTGCGGCCCAAGGTATGCCACCATCGTCGATCAGTTGAGGCTGACCGTCCGTCTTTTTCGAATTGCCACGAACGCGTTTTGTATCATCCAAACAAAGAGACGGTTGGTTACCGACCAGGAACAGGAGCTACATTTTGTTTTCAACGTCAGAGGATAGATTATCGTTGCCGTTTACGAGGCGGAAATGTTGCGTCGTCCGAAGTCCCTCCCCTTTCCAAGCCGCGCCCCTTGTCCCGCAAAAGCTTTAGTGGACCTGAGAAACGCTACGCAAGTTGCCTGATAGCAACGCTGCAGAGACAGCGAAGAAACAGAGCTTAGCCACTTTTCCTGCATCCGATCTTCCATCTGCACACACACACACACACACACACACACACACACACACACACACACACACACACACACACACACACACACACACACACACACACACACACACACACACACACACACACACACACACACACACACACACACACACACACACACACACACACACACAGGGGGGAAAACCATAACGCACTCAACACATACTCAAACGGTAAAATGACTACGAACAACCTCCACGCGGTCCCCCTGGGGCCCGAGGGAATACCCTCGGGCAGCGAAAGGTTCGAAGCCGAAGTGCGTGTGGTGCACCTACCCGAAACCCGTGCATACACTCTGCGTCTTGAGACGTTGAAGGGGCGGGTAGGTGCGTACGAGCGCCTGGTCGAGCAGCTTGGGTGGGCTGGGGCCAGAGTGCGGATCAAGAAGGGAGTCGCGCACATCGAGGCGACGGAGCCACCACCAGTTGCCAAGGTGCGCGTTGGCGAGGAGGAAGGCGAAATCGTCGACGTCGAGGCGCGCGACCGGGCCCGGCAAGAGGCGCACCGACAGGAGCGCATCCAGCGAACCCGCCAAGAGGTGGACAGCCTCGCCGCTGCAGGACCACCGAAACGCCTGCCGGACAACGGGGCCCCCAGGGGACCCACGTACTCCAAGCCCGAGTTCCTCGCCGAGTTCGGGAAGAAGAAGGGGGAAGACGAGTGGCGCTGGGCGCTCAAAGCGCATGAAGAAGTGCGGAAGAGGCAGCTGACGAGACTGCGGGAGCAGCTGAAGGAGCTGTCCCCGACGGACGACGCGGAGATGCGAGAAGAGAGGCGCGAGCAGGGGAACCAGGACGAGACGGCAGCGGCCTGGGAAGCCTGGGCGCAGCAGCAGAGCAGGCAGCGAGAGGCCTGGCAGAAGGAGCGAACTGCCGCGCGAGAGGCTTGGGAGGGCGCGTTCGAAAAGCGCTTCCGAAGCTGGGCTGACGCCCAGACGCAGATAGCCACCAAGCGCGAAGACAACGCCTACATGCGCCAGATAGGGTGGATGGCGGAGACGGAGCAGAAGCTGGACCGTATTACGCAGGAGATGTGCGCCAGAATCGACTCAGCGCTTGGGAGAATTGCACAGGTCGCACAGCAATCTGCCGCCGCAGGCGTGCCCGCGCGGACAGACGAGCCCGTACCTGCAATCCAACCGACTCCACCCCCTGCCGAGCCGCCGGTACCTTTAGCCGAAAACGCCGCGCAGGAGCCCCTCCCGGCCCAGCCCCTCACCACAGCTTCCAAGAAAGGGAAGAAAGCTAAGAAGGAGGCTGACGAAAAGGAGCTGGCCGAGCAGTTGAAGCAGCTCAACGAAGCTACAAAGAGACCGGTCGCCGGAAAGGCGAAGGGCGGGAAAGGCGGGGGTAAGCAGCAGCTCCTGACTGACATGGTGTCAACCAACCGCTACAGCCCCATCGATAAAAAGTAGGGGGCTGGGCGTGCCGGACAAGAACTGACACCAAGCAAGGAAAACGTGTCAACTGGCGCTGTCCGGTGCGCCAACCCTACTACTGGCAAGCGAAATCGACGAGGGGAGGAAGTCAAGAGTGTAAACCAGTCAACCGCCGTGAATCAACCGACGCCAGCTGAAAGCGGCGACACGGAACTCGACAGGGCGGCTGCGATCTTGCGCGCGAAGCGGATACCGGTTGAGAAAGATGGTAACTGCCAATTTGCCGCGCTGCTGCGAAGTAGTAAGCTGAGTCTTTCGGCTACTTCCCTAAGGCAGAAGGTAACCTGGCAGCTGCGACACCACCCGCCTTCGGCGTTCCTCCCTACTGATTCGTCTCTATCTGAGTATCTTTCCACCGTAGCGCGGGACGGACACTACGGTGACCACCTCACGTTGCAAGCCGCAGCAGAAGTGCTGAAGGCAACTGTGTGGGTACTATCAACAACGAATTTGGCGCACCTCAGGTGCGAAGGAAGAGCTGGTAATTCGTCACGCATCATCACCGTGACGTACCGGCCGCAGCACTATGACGCGTTGCACGTACCGCATGAAACTCTGCAGCTGCTGTCGACCCTCGGCCCCGAGGTGTCACAGCTTCCCCTGAGTGAGATAGCAGCAGACAGTAAACCCAGACTCTCAGCCCGGAATACGATAGCGCCCCCTGGTCGCACGATAGTGCTAGCAACGGCAAACGTGGGTTCCATAAATGCGAGAAGTCGGACAGTGGCGACCCTCCCGGCGGACATCGTCGCTCTGCAAGAGACCAGGGCGGGCCCAGAGACAAAAAGGACATGCGGGCTGTTTCTTGCGGCATACGGATGGGACTGTCACTGGGGCGAAGACGTGCCTGTTGTTGTGGGTGCGAACGGTATAGGACAACGGGTGCCAGGAGGCGCAGCTGTCGCCACCCGCGGCATGGTGGCTAGTGTCTCCCAGCCCACAACAGAGTTGGAGAGAGAGTTGGCGAGGAGTACACGAGTCGCGCACGCGGTGGTGGCAACGGGAAATGCGCGTATGGTGCTGCACGTGATATCGGTGTATGCACCCGTAGGCAGGGAGGCGGCGGTGGTACGGGATCGGGAGAAGCTCATTGCAGATGTTTTCGAAATGGCGGCAGGACTCGGGCAGGTACCGATAGCTGTCATGGGTGACTTCAACACGCCGGCAGAGGAAAGCATGTCCCTGACCACAGCCTGCCAAAGTGGATGGGTCGATGCGGCGTCAGCGGCTGCGCGAGCGGGGTCACAGGACGCACCGCCCACCTGCTGGGCGGCGGCGGCGGGCTCCCGAATAGACATGTGCTTCCTGAACGCAGTAGCAGCACAGACCGTGGTGACCGTCCAAACCGCGAAAGCGGGAGAGTATGACATACCGACCCACTGCCCAATCTTTGTCACACTCAACATACCGGCTTTCACGCCGCCCAAACGCAACCACCGGATACCCGCCCCTTTCCCGAGGAGAGTGCCAGTGCAGACGCAGGAGCAGAAGCAGAGCATGCTAGCGTCGGCCTTGCGTCGAAAGCGAACGGAAAGTGGGGCGGACGGGGCGTTGAGGAATGCGTCTGAAGTGGCGGAGGCGTACCTGATTGATTTGCACCGAGAGAACCTCGAACCAGGGTCGACTGCTTACCGGGGTAGAGCCGGCGGCTACCGCACACGGGAGGCGCACGCATCTGCGAGGCAGGCATGCACGACGCGAGGAGCTATGAATTGGTCCACGAAGCAACGCGATAGAGTTCTTGGAATGCTACGCTCAGTGGTCGCGGAGGCAAGGCAGAGGCTCGGTAGCGGACAAGTGGGTGCGATGACGGTAGCAGAACGCAACGCACGAAACGCGTTGCGGAGAAGAAATGTGGAAGAGTTCTTACCGCAGCTCACGCACTTCGGAAGCAGCGATGAGTTGCAGGAACTCGTGGCGGCGGTAGAGAGGCTGGAAGGATCCCAACGTGAAGCGATTGCCGCGCTGAAGACGCAGCGCTCACGCCTCTGGAAGGATCGAATGCAGAAGGCTTGGAGTGGCCCAGAAAAAGGCGATATATATCGGTTTCTAGCTGGACAGCAAGGGATCCCAACGGCATTTCTGCGACGACAGGATGGCACCTTAACCGCGTGCCCGACGGAGATCGATGAGATGCTGAGAGGGCCCGGCGCCTGGGGAGGTATATTTCAAAAGTATGCGGACCAACCGGAGCCAGAGTGGGAGGCATTCAAGTCGCAGTACGCACGGTATCTACCCGCGCCGCATGCGATGGAATGCGAGCCCATCAGTGCTGCTGATGTGGACGCGGCACTCAAGAAGATGAAAAAGACATCGTCCCCCGGACTACATGGATGGCGCGTGCACGAGCTACGACAACTCCCCTCGGAAATCCTACAACTCATGGCAGATGCCATGAACGCAGTGGAAAGCGAGGGACGATGGCCGGAACAGCTAATGCATGCGATCATTCACCTGCTTCCGAAGCCCGAAAGCAACGGGGACCCCTTGTCGCAACGACCGATTTCGATAACGCCTGTCCTGTACCGGATATGGGCAGCCGTAAGGGCGAAGGCAGCACTCGCGTGGATGGACGAGATTGCGCCGAGCGGCCTGCATGGATGTCGGAAGGAACATGGAACAGACGACCTGGTATGGCACTTGGCAGCGCTTATCGAAGAGGCGCACCTAACGGGAGAGCCACTCTTTGGCCTAGCGCTGGACTTCCAAAAGTGCTTTGACTCGGTACCGATCGAAGTAGCCTTTAAGCTGGCCGAGGAGCTGGGGTTTAACGAGGTTGTACTGCGGACTCTGAGGGCAGCCTACACCAACATGCGGCGTCACTTCCGGGTGGGAGCAACGGTTGGAGAAGGCTTCGTGCCTACGAACGGGATAATGCAGGGATGCCCGCTGAGTGTCATCCTAATTAACGTCATCATCAGTGTCTGGATGCGACACGTAGCGGACATCGAAGCGGCGATTCCGCTATCGTACGTCGATGACGTGTATGCAATGCTGAAGACGTTTGCCGATTTAGAGGAGGCAGCCAGGCGGTCAGGAATGTTCGCCGGGCTGACCGGGATGAAAGTCTGCACGCAGAAAAAGTCGCATTTTTTCACGACGGCGTCGGACACCCCGCAAACCCTTGATTATGCGGAAAGCGACGGCACAGCAGTGAACAACGGGCGACAAGAAGGTATACAAAGGCGGGTGACATTCGACGTTCTCGGCGTGATGCTAACCACAGAGAAGGTGCCACCGGGGGAGGTAATTCGGCCGTCGAAACGGATTGTGGAGAGGAACTCCGAAGCTGAGCGGGTGCTGAAAAGGGCAGCTTGCCTCCCGCTGCCAGGCGAAGCGAAGGACCTCGTGGTCAGCATGTCAGCGGGAGCTAAACGGTACTACGGTGCAGCAGTATCGGGAATGACGAAGCGGGACAGCGTGCGCCTGAGAAGATTGTTCACGGAGGCGATGTGGACTGGGCCGCCGCGCCGAGCTCAAGAGGCGGTCCTACATATCCTACATCATGGGCACCGACTCGACCCGGTAGTTGTGCCGGCATACAGAAGAATCACCACCTGGGCAGTGCAACTCAAGAAGTGGGAGTCCGCGAGATCTCTGTCACAGACAGCGTGGGAGCACAGCGACTCGCTTGCGACATTGCATGGACCTTTCGCCTTCTTCAAAGAAGCGCTAGACGGACTCGGGTGGCGATGGGTGGCACCAACCAGCATCGCCTACACGAACGAAGCCGGAGACGAGGTAGTGCATGATGCAGCGGCACAGGACAACACGAAGCTTCTACAGCACGACCTGCGATACGCTTTGAGACTACGCGAAATGGCTCAGCTCGCGGCAAGGCGGGGAGGAGACTTCGGGGGAGTGCGGGACGGGGTGGATTACCAGACAACCCGGCACCTGCTGGAGATGCACGATTCCCCACTCACCGCGTATCAAGCCGGCATGCTGAAATCAGTGATTGTGGGAGCCACGCCGGCGGCTGGACGAACAGGGGCCGGTGAAGAAAGCTGTCTATACTGCAATACGGAGGAACGAGAAACGGTGGATCACCTTTTCTGGAGCTGCCCCGCTTGGGAGCACTTGCGCGCGAAGTACGAAGACATAAGGACCATGCAGGTAAACTGGCCCCCGTGTCTGCGCTTGTGCGGGATAGCCCCAGCCCCTCAGGTAGACGAAAGCACCTCCGTGCTGCCGGCAGAAAAGGAGAAAAGGCGGCATGTAGTGAAGCGACTGCAACTGTTCTTTGTCGAAGTGCTGAGGGAACGCCAGGGTGCCGACGGCCTGCTCGACAGGTCAGCCCGGCATCACAGGACAGAGAGCTACCCGCGAGGCTGGAGACCAACTGAACCCTGCCGACTCGCAGTCCCTTTCATTGCGCCATCCGCCGTGACAACGAAATGGAAATACGGACGGGAAATGTGGATGGCGTTCACCGACTGGCTGCGGCAGGTGAAATGGGCACCCCCGGGACACGACGAGCTGGGCATCAGCTTCATCGAGTTAGCTGTAGAGTTCGAAATGCACACCGGACAGCGGCTCCCTGACCTCAAAAGCAGGTACTATACAGCAGTACCTCAAGCACAGACAGGCAAGGTGACAGCAGCTCGCACAACGCTAGCGGATGGGGAAATGGGCGACAGCAGGTTGCTTGTGTGCTTCGATGGTGGGGCGAGAGCGAACGGAACCGCCTTCGCCGTTGCTGGCGCAGGGGCGGTAATGTACCGAGACGGCGTCAAGGTGTCGGAGGTAATCCTGCCGCTGCCCACCGTGCGCAGCAATAACGTGGCAGAGTATGAAGCGGTGCTAGCGGGCCTGCATCTGCTGAACGAAGCGAACGATGCGGACGGCACGCAGTGTACGGTGCGGGGGGACTCGGCACTGGTAGTGGGGCAGCTTTTGCGACGCCTGGCATGTTCCGAGGAGCTCAAGCCATACCAGACACGCGCTGCCAGAATGGTTTCTTCCCTGCAGCGACGGATGACAGTGCGCATCGAGCACGTCAAGCGCGAGAGGAACACGGACGCTGATGCCCTGAGTAACGCCGCCATGGACTTGGTGCAGCGCCAGCGGCCGACTCCTCGAAGGCAAGAGAAGATGCTAACCGACTTTCGCCGGTCCGCCTTGGGCAAAGCGCTTAGCCTCGTTGAGATGGGGAAGGCGTACAAGAAGGTGACGGGGCAGCCGTGGTTCTATGGCCATGAGTACTCCTCCACCGTGCTGACATCCCTGGGAGGGACGGTTGTACGGGGCGTCTCCCGACGAGCGCAGCTGTCAGAGGCGACAGAAGGCATCATCGTGAGGATACGCGAACACGCGCAGGCGGGAATCGCGGACGAACATGAGAGCAGCCCTTACCCGCCACACCTGAATTGGGCCGCAACCTTCTTGCCAGAGGAGGCTTACCCGGCAGGATGGACACAGGGAAAACCCGACTGGAAAGGCAGAACGGAAGAGGCCGAAAGGGGTTCAAGCACTGACCCGCGCAAAGGTGCCCCCCCGTGCGAGGCCCCAGAAGGCGCTGCTAACACTTCCCGCCCTGGAGTGGTTTGCTCGCTCCACAAAAAGCCGCGATGCAGTGAGTGCGTAAAAAAGCGTCTACCGGCGGAGACCTGCTGTCGCTTCAAGCAGCATCATCACGGATCGGATGGTCTAAGGCCCCGGATGCACTTCTGCACAGCTCACAGACTAGGACGTTGCGGCGATTGTGTGGCTGAAAACGAAGCATTAGCCAGCTGCTGCACAAAGCATCACGCAAACAGGAGAGCGAATGGAGGCCCCCACTCCCAGCCCGGGGGTGCATCGGCCGTCACCTAGCTTAATCTGAGCGTGGTCGTACTTTCGTGAAGGGAGGCACCACGTTAAAACGGGTCCGTAACACACACACACACACACACAGGTCGAAGAACTTCGCGGGGCGACAGAGGGCAACCAGGAGCTGAAGCTGCGCCTGTTCCGACTTGAAGAAAGTATGTCTGCCGGCGGCTCTGCTTCCGCACGCGACAAAGCAGCGTACGAGGCCCTCTCTGACCGGGTCGACAGCATCTCGCGCGAGCTGCAACAGAGTCAGGCGAAGGTACAAGGGTTGCAGGTACTTTATTTCCACTTCTATTTCGTATGTGAGTACAAAAAAAGGGTTTCTCTTTGAGGAGCTCGTCTGCAACGGCAAAGCAGTTCAGTGGGTGGCGTCAGTAGTGCAAGGTGGAAGCATTTGCCAGCAACGAAGGCGGAGCGACGTGACCAAAACGGCACGTGCCGCTGGTTGTGGTTTGCGGTCAAACACGCAGCAAATGCGCCCCGTCGTCTTTCTAGTCTTGTGCAGCTGCCCGGGGCTGCAGCGGCGCCCCCGTAAGTTGCCGCCCGCTCTTCCATGAACTAGACACACCTCCGCCCACACGACAGTCCGGACTGACCGCCATCGTGGAAACGACGAACGAAGCGAAGGCTGCCCAGGCTGAGGGGATGCAAGCGCTGCAGCAGCAGCTTCGTATCCTCGCGACGGAAGTGCAGAAGATAGCGACGCAGCAGGAAGAGCAGCAGCGGGACCGCGACGCCGGTAGCGCTTCGCAGCAGCAGCAGCAGCCGCTCGGCAGCTTGGGCGACGTCTTGCAGCGGGAAGAACTCGCCCGCGAACTGGCCCTGCTGAGGAAGGAAGCGCAGGAGGCGCATGCGTTGACGAACGAGCTGCGGAAGAAGCTGCACGAGCGGTCGGTGTCGCCGGCGCCTGCCGACACGGAGAAGGTGGCCCACCTGTGCAGCCGCGTCGAGCTGCTGGAAGAAGTCGTGAAGCGCGACCAGCAAGCGTCTGTGATCGCCCTCGAAGCCATCCTCGCCGAGCGGCGGGGCACGCCGATGACGACGCTGGTGGCTGGCATGCCGCACGGCCCCCCGTCGCCCCGCCCGCCCGCGTCGAGGCCCGCGACGCCGCCGGCCGCCGCGGCCGACCGGCGCCCGGCCAACCAGCCGCCGACGCCGCCGCCGGCGCACTCGCGGCGCGGCTCCGAGCAGCAGACGCCGACCGCGGCGCGGCACTTCGCCATGCGCGAGATGGAGGCCGTCACCCACCAAATCTTGTCGGCGCGCGGCATCGCGGTCCCGGCGCAGCCGAGCACCTTCATGCAGCACCCGCACATGGCGCGCCCGACGACGCCCCTCACAGGGGGCGCCTACAGCAGGTAATCGGTAGACAGGCACCGTTGCTCACGCGAGAAGTTCGCGGGCCCTGCCCGTCTGACGAAGTCAGCAGCTGTATCCTCTGTGGTCACAACACCATTTTTGCATGTGCGCAAAGTACACCGAACATAGAGCGCAGCTGTTTCAAGCCCGATCATGACAGCTCCCTGGGTCTCGAAAAGGAAACAGTTTTCGTCTGCCGTTTTCTTTTCTTTCTTCTTCTTACACAGACAAAGCTACGCAATTCTTTCAGCTACCCCTCGTAGAGTTTTTCGCTGTTGAGAGATAGAGAAACCGTTTGTATCTCGTGTTCTGCTGCATTGGTTTCCCACTTTGCCGTTCCCTGCTTCCTGACTGGCCATGAAGAAGGAGGTTTGACAAAGCAGATTATTGCATTCTGATCCAGTGAAGGGAGATGACGGAAACCGAACCCGCTTGCAATGGTCAATAGTGGTAGAGTCCCGGTCGCTGTTGGTCTATTCGCTATTTCATCCAACAAAGGAGAAGGTGGAGTTCGAGCCAGTTTGCAGTAGTCGTTGAGTGCTGTTTGGGTAAAGCTGCAGCGCCCGGTCTGGCTACGGCTTTTGTGGTGTCTGAGGAGGGGCTGTCGCGGTGCATCCACTTTTTTATTGCGCTGATGAAGAGTGACGTCCACCGTGTTAGGGAAGCAAAGAAAGGGGAAACCAAAAAAGCTGCTCATTCGCTGCAATGGCCGCGGCGGTGGATACGTTCAGCCTGAGCAACTTTGACCTGCCGGTGCTGTTGCAGGGGATCCCGTGCTTGCAGGAAGGCCAGATCCTGCTCCCGGACGCTTCGGTCGCTGCCGAGGGCCTTGAGAGGTATGGCAAGCTGTATGCCCAACCGGAACTGACGTTCTGCCAGAACACGAACATGGTGCGCATCGGACGCCGCATGCGCGTCGGGATCGTCTTCGGCGGAGGCACCACGCCAGGGGCCATCGAGATGGTTGTCGGCCTGTACAACTTCCTGAAGAAGTGGAACAGCACGTCGATGCTCCTCGCGTTCAAAGGCGGGTTGTCCGGGCTCATGGACGGAGATACGCTCGAAGTTGACGGGGAGATCTCGCGTTACTTGATGGCAGAAGGTGGCTTGGGCTGCATCGGGACCGGCGGCGCATTCCCCAAAACCGAGGGCGAAATGAGCAAATGCGCTGACGTGTGCAACCGGTTGGGCCTCACGGGGCTGGTCATCATGGGAGGCACCACGTACATGACAGTCACGCTCAACTTGGCAAGCTACTTCGAGTCGAAGGGCGTCGCCACGAAGGTGCTCGGCGCGTCGAAGAGGATGGAAGTCGGCGCTCCTCGGTCGAAGTTTCAGACCGAGATTGGGTGTGGTTTCGACTCTGTCACGAAGCTGTACTCGTTCCTTGTCGGCAACCTGTGCGCAGACGTTGCGTCGGCGCAGAGCTCGTACCACATAGTGAGGTTGATGGGCGACGAGCACTCGGGAAGCTTGACGTTGGAAGTCGCTCTGGACACGCACCCGAACGTGGTGTTCATCAACGAAGAGGTCAGCCACCACAAATGGTCCCTCAAGCAGCTCGTTGACAAGACGTGCGACGTCGTGGCGAGGAGAGCGCTCTCCGGAAAGAACTACGGCATCATCCTGCTGCCTGAGGGCATCCTTTCCGCGATCCCCGGGATGAAGAACCTGCTCAACGACATTTCGGACTCGATGTCCGCGAACCTGTCGAAGGCCGACCTCTTGGCGCACTTGCCGCTCGCCAGCAGAGAGCTCGCGTCGACGCTGCCGATGTGGTTCGTCGAGCAGATCATCATGCAGCGCAAATCGCACATCAACGAAGCCCACGCCGCCCAAATGCAAGTTGAGCGCCTGTTCGGAGCCCTCTGCGCTCAAGAGCTGGCCAGGCGGAAGGTAGAAGGCACGTACGTGGGGTCGTTCTCGTTCCAAGCTCACTTTTACGGGTACGAAACGCGGTGCCAGCAGCCGTCGATGTTCGACTGCCAACTCGGAACGGCGCTCGGAGGCACGCTCGGCGCCATTTTGGAGCAGGGGTACACAGGGTACATGGTCGGCATGCGGCATTTGAGCAAGTCTGTCAAAAGCTGGCAGCCGATCGCGACGCCGCTGACAGCACTGCTGACCAGGTCGAGGACCCGAGGCCTCCCGCAGATCGGGAACAGCGTCATCAACCTCGAAGGATACACGTACAAAGCCCTCGCCATGCTGCGCGATGGATGGGTGGAAGACAACTACAGGTTCTCCGTCGGCACACTCTCGGACCAGATTTGCACGACCGCCCAACTGTCCGACATGCAGGACGGCCACGAGGCCACGCAGTTGATGCGGCCCCAGGAGAAGCTGAAGGAGCTCATCGAGCAAATCAAGCGGCTTTCCATCGGGACGAACTCGTTCCTCAACCAGCGCCTGCACTTCAACCCGCCCGTCCCGGGAGTCCTCCGCGGCGCTTGCGGCGTCGAGAACATCCCGCTGGCGTCCGGCATGAAGCCGGAGGTTGCGGCGAAGTTGAAGCAGCTGTTCCCGCACACGTTCACGAGCACCACCGCGTACCGGGTGGGACTCAACCGCAACGCGGAGGCCAGCTTCGCGGGGAAGTCGCTTCGCATCGGCATCGTGCTCAGCGGGGGGCCCGCGCCGGGGGGGCACAACATCATCAGCGGGCTGTACGACTTCTTGCAGGCGCGCAACACCGACTCTGTGCTCGTCGGCTTCTTGAAGGGACCCGCCGGCCTCGTCTCGGGCAAGTGCGTCGTCATCACGGACGATATGCTGCGGGCCTTCCGGAACCAGGGCGGGTTCAACTTGATCGGAACCAGCCGCACGAAGATCGAGTCCAAGCAGCAGTTCGAAATGGCGAAGGAGCAGGTCCTTCGCCTCCGCCTCGACGGCATCGTCATCTGCGGCGGCGACGATTCTAACACCAACGCCGCGCTGCTCGCTGACTACTTCGTCGGCGCGAACGTCCCGTGCCGTGTCATCGGCATGCCGAAGACCATCGACGCAGACCTGCGCAGCGACCTTCTGGAGATGTCGTTCGGCTTTGATACGTCCACGAAATGCTACAGCAGCCTGCTGGGCAACGTGATGCAGGAGTGCCTCGTCCGCCGAGACCGCTGGCATTTCGTGCGACTGATGGGCCGGTCCGCGTCGCACATCGCCGTCGAGGTCGCACTGCAGACGCACCCGAACTACACCATCGTCTCCGAAGAGGTCACCGAGAAGAAGCAGACCATCCTCGGCATCGTGCAGGAGATCAGCGACCTCGTCCACCAACGGGCGAAGAGCGGGAAGAACTACGGCGTGGTCCTGGTGCCGGAGGGGCTGATTGAGGTGTCGCGGGACATGAAGGCGCTGGTGGAGGAGCTCAACGAGATCCTCGTCGCGTCGAGCGACAACGTCGAGGGGCGCCTGTCCAAAGACAACGCCGCCGTGTACAAGCAGCTCCCCGACTGGCTCCGGTCGCAGCTGCTGTCCGAGCGCGACCCGCACGGCAACGTGCGCGTCTCCCTCATCGAAAGCGAACGGCTGCTCGCGTCGTTGGTGGCGAAGGAGCTGCAGCGCCGGAAGGATCCGTACGCGGACCTTTTCCGGTTCTGGTGCCATTTCTTCGGGTACCAAGGGCGCTGCGCGCTGACGTCGAACTTCGATTGCACGTACACGTACGTGCTTGGTCACTTGGCTGGTACCCTCGTAGAAGGAGGGGCGACCGGTGTTATCGGTGCCGTCCGTAACTTGTGCAGTCCGGTGGACGAGTGGGAACTTGTGGGCATCCCACTGACGTCGATGATGCGCTTGGAGAGGAGGAAGGGTAAAGACAAGCCGGTCATCGAGAAGAAGCTCGTCGACCTTCAGGGCAAGGTCTTCAAGCTCTTCGCGTCCATGCGGGCGTCGTGGATGCTCGGTGACTGCTACCCGAACAGGACCGAAATCCGAACAGGGCACCTCAGCGGCGTGCACGACCACACGCCGACGCAGACATTGCGCATCGAGTTCCCCCACAAGCAGCAGCCTTCCCCCAAGCTCTGAGAAACGATCGCAGTTTACCCTTCCATCCCCTCCTCGGGGGAGGAGGCCCGAAGAATCGGTCAAAGGTTGCTTTTTTGAAACAGGCCGTGTTCTCTGGTTTTTTTTTTTTTTTGACGATTTTCCTGCAGGAGCTTCTCTTGAGCGTACCGTGGTAGGTCGTCATAGTCGGGCCGGGGTTATGTGCCCTCCTTTCGTTCCATCTCAAGAGCTACGGGCCCCCCCCCGCGCGTTTCTCTCTCTGTTTTGGACACTTGTTTTCTCGTTTTTCAACCACATGCAATGCGTGAGGAAACTGAACTGCCCCAGTAGGACCCTCTGATCATGATCAATTGTCATCTGAAACCACGTCCAAGAGTTGAGGGTAGTGCTGTCAACGAAGAAGTCTAGTTTTGCTTTCCCTTTCTAACTCTCGCAGTGTACGGTTTCTTTTGGTTGGCGAAGATCTTGGAAGATCAATACCGTTCTGGCGAGAACTGACGCTTGTACAAGGTTGTAATCGAGAAGAACACCGTATATTCACATGCCTTCGTAGGAGATACTCGGAGGCCGCCGGTTGTAAAATCGTGAGGAGGAACATGTGTTGCAGCCCACACACAACACAGGTATTCGTGGGTAAACTGATTTACGGTTGGATTCGTTTCTCTTTTATCTAGCCTTCGTCAAAACAAGCACCGAGCGGATCACGTCAAAAAAGACCGTTGGAAGCATTCGCAGGGCTTACGCTCCGATTTCGGTCTCAGAGAAAATACGTGTGGTCCACATGTGGGCGCTTAAGGTTCCAGGGGGAAAAAACCTTTCCCCATGTGCGACGGCAAAAAGAAACTAGCGTCGCTAGGGGTAGCTTCTGGACGTGGCGACACCTGGCTGTGCGGCCTTAACCACTAGTGGGCCTAGACTCCCCTGCATGTGGACCAATAAATCAGAGTCCACATGTGGTACCTGTGGATCCACACGTGGGGGAACAAAATCCTAAAAGAGTTAACGTGTGGGAATCCACACGTTCCACACGTGGAGCGTAAGCCCTGAGCATTCGGGAACATGTTCCTGATGTATGCGAACACGCAGAGAATAGCTGACTAGACCTTGAGTTTGTTGCTGTACGTGTTTGCGGGATTCAGAAACCCAAACGTTGCGACCTACAGCAGGGCCGACCGCGCCTCTCTTTCAGTATTTCTGTCAAGAGCTGCAACTCAACTGCGCAGAATCTATCATCACGGTGCTTACGGTCGCAGGAACACTCGAAGATTCATCTTCCCAATTTGGTCCGTGTTTCACTTTAGTTTTGCGATCAAGCTGCTGCCTGATCACTTCGTTGCTCATCTTAATATCATACACACGTCAGCTATGTTTGCTTGGGTGAAGCAGAACCAAGTATTTCGTGGAAGAGGTTCTTCTCAGTGGCCTGGTAGTCTTTGTCCTTGACAGTGGTCTCGCTGCTCGACAATGGCTAGCAATTGTTTACTGCATAAGAGTAAGCTTGCTGTGCAAAAAATACTCGAGGAGGCCGACAGTTGCAAAAACCTCAAAGTGGCCACACGAAACACAGGAAGCCCTGCGTCAGTGCCGCGTAAACGTTGGTCTTTTCAACAAAATGTTCTCCCCTCTAGCCTCCGTCGAAATAGGCACACGGCGGCCCCTCGAGTATTTTTTTGACGCCGAGTCTAGGCTAGACCTTCAGCAGACCATTGCTTCTTCCTTTTTGAATCAACCTCACACTGCTGTCCCGTCTGCAGACTCTCAGGTTCCGGGAGGGCCCGTGGATTAAGACCGAAGCACGACAGACGGGATACGGTGTTGAGCACCATTCCAAGCGCGTTCTTCAAGAACCTTACCCTTCCTCCACCCCCCCGCTTTTCTTTGTTTTTTTTTTCCCCTTCAGGTCAAACAGCGTCCGCGTGCATCCCATGACGTGGGCCTCTCTTTACAGTGATGACAGTGCGAGGTACCCCTTCATCCATCAACGAGACCTGCTTCGCGATTGTTTCGCATTCAAGAAGCCACAAGAATTGTGGAGCGTGATACACAGCATCCGTTGCTAAACGAAGAATGCATGTCTTCATCTGATTATGTGCATTTTCTCAAGTGTGATGAACCAATGTGAACGAACATAACGTGGGCAGCATTAGAGACGCACAAGACTCGTCTCTCTTGACGCCAAGAATAAAGAATCATACCAAAGTACCGGAAGAAACAGGCGTGGACGGACTCAAAGTATAGAAGAAAGATACAGTTTTTCCTCTCAGCATATTTTTCCTTTTGCCCCACCAAAGATCTGGAATCAACGTGATCTCACACACGGAGTTCAATCGGAACTGAATACCAGTTCGCGCACGAAGGCTCCACTTTTTTGCAGTTTTGTTCTGATATGATGACACAGTGTCACTTGCACTATTCTTTCGCTATGGGCTCTGGCCGATTTCGTATTGGCGTGTGGTGTGCCAGAGCCGGCGTAAGAGCCTCTACCCCTGTGTCCGTACAAGAAAGAAAACCTCTCCAACACTAGAGCACGAGACCGGACCCATCAGTCAGTAGGTGCACAGGCTACCGCGATCGCTTACTCGTTCTTCCCGCCGAGGACTCCCAGAGTTAGACGGCGCGGTTTCTGTGCGTGCCACTGACCCCGATCAGGATCAGACAAAAGGGTCTTATCCCCCGGACACCCACCATTATATTTTCTTGAGCGTATTCAAATCCGCGGGGATTAGTTTGTTAGACCTTGAGGATCTCGTGATTTTGGAAATGTGGAACTGTAGCTCCGTTCCGTGAGCGAAGCGCAGACAACAACGGCTATGCCGAAGAAAATTGTTCCGAACCATCGGGCTACCGCCCTGTGCACTGTACTATCAAGGCAGAGCTACTCCCAGTCGGATCCTACCAACTCAAGGCCCGTCCCAGCACCGTTCCCCCCTGCTTACGAAGACTTGAAGCTAGCATCAACGAAAGGCAGTCTGCCGCCTGCGCAATACCAAGCTAAGGTTCCTTTCTGCTGCGTGTCCGTGGACTACAGGACCAGAATGAACCCTATCTGCAGAGCACGTGGACAGCGGCAGACTTTGATGCTCTCTCAAACTGGCCCGAGAGCGGCAATTCTGCTTCAGCAGAAGCCACGATCCCCTCAGGGGTAATGGTGACGGAGACGGTCGAAGCTTTCAGGCACTTCGCAAAAGGACGGCCCACGTAACGAACCCAGTACTTCCCCCCTCTCTTCCCTTCTCTCCCCTTCTATTTCGCCGTCTCCGCGTGAGGGTCAAACGTCGTTCCAAGGGTTGCTTTCCGTTTGCTCGGAAATGACAGAAAGAAACAATAGCCGCGCGTGTGTTTGTAGATACGGGAAGATTGGGCCTATCTGGTCGTAAGGCCAATGTCGGTGCACGCCTGCCAGCGTTTACAGCTCTTTGTTGCTACGAAACAAGTCGCATCATCATGACATGAGTTGCCTTCACCGCATGCAGCCCTACCAAGGAATTCCGTGAACCAGGGAAGCAGCGTCAATTCCATGAACGAGCTACGGTGACAATGTCGCCAGATACGAAGCCGAGGCACTGGCGCTGTAGGATACTCGATTGAGTACGGCGCCAACGCAGCAGCACCGGAGTGTGAAGAGGGTACAGGGATCCCGCGGGCTGCGGAGATTGTTCTGCGGGGTTTGCGTTTGCCCTGAGATTGTGGCGATCGCACGGTGTTGAATACAGTACCGACGATCGACACATCCGCACCTCTGCCACTTTGATGGAGCGAGCAAGCAGCCAACTAAACCCGCAGACAACGAGGGTGGGTGGGGTAACAATGATGTTGCCAGATCCGAAGGTCGAGTTGACGCCGGGGGGCCTGAAGTTCGAAGGTATGTCGAATCTTTTCGATTTTTGAAGATGCAATGCGTTGAGAACTAGCTGAAGGTTACATCATTCGTCATTGTATTTGCTCGACAAAGAATTCCGGTCTTCTTATCAGAAAAGGCGAACGACCCGGAATATCGGAGATAGGAGAATGCCGACCGATGCGACCACAGTGCATGAAAGAAAGGTGTTGCCGAGAATATGGGGTTTCCCCCGGCTCTGAAGAGTTTCTGCTTCCCGCCGTACGTAGAATATAACCCATAAGTTTGCGGAACACAACACAGCGAGCGAAAGAGGCATGAAGGCGACGCTTTCCTTGAAGAGTGTCGACAGCCGGGTTCTTCTTTACAAGCTCAAAACCAGCGCTCCGCAGAACTATTCTGTCAGACCGTCATTCGGAGTACTCCAAGTTGGAGCCAGTCAACCTGTGGTAGGTATGCAAACGTTCTTCTGGTTGCCTATGTTTTGTGATGGTACTTTACTAACCTGCAGAAGAACAATTTGGGGAAACTGGAACGCACAAACAAAGCCAAGTCTTTTTATTACGACCAACAAATTCTTGACATGGTCAGCGGAATGCATCGGAGACAGGAAGCCCACCTTACGTAGCCTATCGATTCAGTATTTTGCGCCGCTTTCAGCAGCAGGAAAACCCCCCACAGTCAAACCCCGCGTGGAGGAGAATCAGAACATGGAAATGCGAAACGACACGTTTCAGTTGCAGGTTCGGCACATAAGCGAGACGGAGCAGGTTTGTCTTTACATTTCTTTTTTGTATAAGCACCTGCTTTGTAGGAAATGCTTGAGGAGACTGCCAGTTGCGATAGATCAAAGGAGGTAAATGTGCTGTAGCCCACACGAAACACAGGTAAATCTGGGTTTAGTGGCAGGCGTAAGCGTTCAACAAAAAAGACCCACTTTGTAGTTGTATTGTTTTCCCCCCCTCTAGCCTCCTTCGAAATGAGCACAAGGCAGTCCCTCGAGTATTGTGACAGCGTGCTAATGCGCAGGGAATAGTTGCGATCTCCTTATTGTATCCTACTCATTGCGCCCCTCCTTTCGTGTGATACAAAGCGAAGAACAAGAGCTCAATCTGCTTCTGTCTGTATTGTATGTAAGTGTATATAGAGCTGCGATGTAACTATTCTGCGACGGTAATTATATGCTTCTACCTATTTTGTTGCACTCTCGACGTCCGTTGTGGTGAAAGGTTTCCCGAGAACCGAAACTCCCCCCGAACATGCTCGTTCTCTTTCGTGTATGCGATTTGCTGTTTATTCGGAAAAGGGCAGCTGCAGAAGCGACGATGAGGGAGGCCAGGTGAACAAGAACCAACCGGGCACGTTGTACAAGCATACATAGATCGCGCACTGGGTGCGCTGGGGAAGCAGCGGATTCCCGCGACCTCGTCTTTTTGCGTGAGCACAACATTTGCCGGGACAGCGGCGCTTTACTTTTGTCGGCGGTACTGCAACCAGGCCTCCACGGCTACTCTCATGGCAATCATACATGCATACATACACGCATGATGTGGCGCCTGAAGTTAACTTGCAGAGCGACGGGGTCGCCAGACCGCTGCGCTGTTGTCCGGAGCGAAGCTCTTCTTCTTTATCGTTCCTATAGTATAGGATGGAGTCCAGCCTCAGAGGCTGGAGCTTAAGATGAAATGGGAAAAGCGGTTCTGCGGCTGGACTCCACCATGCATATGACGTTGTCAGGGGAGGGCGTGCTGGGGTGGGCATGTGTGTTACAGACCACGTTTTTACGTGGTGCCTCCCTTCTCGGAAGTGCGACCACGCTTGGGCATGTGTGTGTGTGATCTAAGTAGTGGGTAACCCCTGAGCGGAGTCTAGCCCAGCATGTGTGTGTGTTACGGGCCCATTCTAACGTGGTGCCTCCCTTCACGAAAGTACGACCGTGTGTGTGTGTGATGCAACGGCAGCGTCGCGTGCCTGAGTACCAAGCGGGAACACCCGACACGCAGATTGCGCTGCAAGAGCTGCCCGAGAACCCGAAGGGCGCGAACCGGCTGCTGGGGTTCCCCGAGGACGAGCCGGACGTAGTCGGGAAGATGTGGAAGTCGCCGCCGGCGTCGGTGCCGAAGCCGATCCAGTTCTTGCTGAAGACGTTCTCCGGCAGCGACGTCGCGCGGGCGCCGGAGGTGGCAGTGGCGAAGCCGCGGTTCCCGGAGCCGATGTCGATAGGCGCCGGCAACGACCTCGCCTCCCTCCGCGACGAGCGGTCGAAGCTGCTCGACACGATCAAGTCGCTGGGCACCGACAACGCGCGGCTCAAGGCCGCCGAGACCGCCAACGGCGAGGAGACGCGACCCCGAAAAGTCCCGAAGCAGCCGCCCCTGACCGTGCCCCTCGTCCTCTGCATCCCGCTCCTCATCTTCGCCGTCGTGCTCGGCTGGTACCTCCGCACAGCCGACTTCGACAAGGTCGAATTCTCGCCGCCGGTGGAACAATACGTTGCCAGCCTCAGATCCTTCTACGCGACCTCAGTCGCACCGCTCCTCGGCTCTCCTCCTGACGAACTCTGAGCCCCCCCTCAAAAAAGGAGCAGAATCCATGAAAAGGGGGGCGTCGATATCCGTTTTCCTCTGTTCTACCCCTTCTTAGCTTCTTTGCGGCGCCGCGAGAGCGAGAAGCGAAGAAGTGTTTCGTAGAGCCGACCGGCACAGGTTCCATGCGCATTTCTGGGTCCAAGAAGGCCGACCACGGACACTGCCTCCTCCCTCCCCCTTTTTGTGTGCGGAGACGCAAAAGCTGTCGTAGGCGGATTTGCACCCAAGATTAGAAAGGCCCTCGTTACTTTTCCTCTCTCTCTCTCTTTTGTCTGTCTCTCGCCAAAGTCCTTTTTTTCGAAACGTCTTTCCCTTCCCGCCCTTCTCGTGTCTGGCGCACAGGTACACAGCTAGAATCCGTTCGCGCCGAACGGTCCCCCCCACAGCACGGCGTTCACTACTAGCTCGGGTCAAGCAGCTGCAGTTATTACCTCGAGTACCTTCTTTTTTCTTCATGTGCAGTTTCACGAAGGCACCTACTCGAGGAGGCCGCCAGTTGTTACGGGAGGAGGATAATGTGCTGTAGCCCACACGGAGCACGGATGAATCAGAGTCAAGTGTCGGGCGTAGGCGTCCAACAAAACAGGTTGGCAAGTGTATTGTTTCCCCCTCCAGCGTCCGTCGTAACAGGCACCGAGCAGCCCTTCGCGAATTTTCGAAGAGGGGTTTGCCGAAGCTCCCGTCCCCGAGCGAACGCCCTGCCGTCAGGTTTTGTGCTTTGAAGACAGCATGCACATGCAGAGTGTAGCGACAAGTAATATGCACTGCCAGTATACGATACCTTAAAGGAACCTTTACGACGATGGTCCTCCGCAGACTTTGAACCCCCCGGAGCGAACTTACACCCCAAGAACAGACGTAGCCAGCGCTTTTCGGGGGGGCAGGGCGACGACATTCGAGACGGGGGTCGACCGTAAAACGCTCGCGAGCAAATAGTGCCTTCTTGTTGCAGTGCACAGTCATGTTATGTGCAGAAGTCAAGTCTCCGGATGACAGGTGGTTTGGCCGACTTCGAAGCAGATTCCCTCGGCTCGTATCACGGCGGAATTTGCGAGTGTGCAGCATTTTGTCAGAAAGGGCAAATGCTCATCGTTTGTCGCCACAGCAACGTGCTGCAGACTCAGCTAAAAACGAGCGTGCAGTCTCGCAACCAAAACGTGAATGGTCTGAATAGGTTCGAGATACCCAAACGTAACACCCCCTTCCCCGCCACGAAAAAGATTAGAGCAGTTGTACCTAAGGGATCGCTTCCGGAACGACGGATGCACCGATACTTACACGAAGCCAACGAAAAAGTGCGAATGCAGGAACCACCCCCCTCCCCTACTAACACTATGAGTTCCCTCCCTTACTAAACGAGATCACCGCACACTAATATTGCCCCCCCCCCTATTTCCCCAGAACCAGGTCCAATTGCTACTACTACTACTACGACTACTCGTTTGTTTATCTTTTTGAATTTCTATTTCCTTGCTTTCTTGTCCCTTTTCTTTGGTGTTTTTATTGTTCCCTTTACAGCGCCGCAGCATGCAGTACCTTCGCTTCAAGTTGTGAAGTAGCCTTATCAAGTCACGTGTCGGTGAGTTGATAGGTTGGACCGGGATTTTGTAACGCGGAACAGGAGCATCCCGCACGGGCTTCCGTTGCGTTTGCTTCGAAGAATAGCTCCTACTGGCACAAGAACCGTGGCACTACAAGAAAGGTTTCCGTCCGGGAAACCTGGGGGTTCAACGCGAAAATAAGCTGCGAGATTTCCGCGCGGTATTTGGCTTTGGCAGCAAGCGACTGCATTGCGCCACAGCGTGGGTACGGCCAAGGCAGATGTACTGGCTATCCACCTGCTCGTTCCTCTGATGCTGCGATGTTCCAGCGATGGAGAATATATGCTGGCGGGGCTTACTGCGCACGAGTGCTCTCTTTGCCTTGTTTTACTTTTGTTGTACGCCAGTAGCGTCACCCGCATCTATCCTCAGTTCGGCAGAGAGCTAGCCTCCGTTTCCCCGTCGAGGCGCTTGCAGCCCGTTTCGGGAAACACACAAAGTTTGAGTAAAAACACGAAGGTTCGAATCCTAGCAACCCCAAGGCCGCCCTCCTCGGAGAAGATGGAACAGGTCAGAGTATTCGGCTTTGGCTGCAGAGGTACCAAAGCCGGCCCGAGTTCAAAGGATCACTGGCAGCCGTTTCATTTCAATCCTGTTGAATAGAGCCTCCATTTCTGTTCACCGGCTGGCTAGCCCAGCCCTCCGGTGAAGAACGAAAAAGGAAAGACAGCGTTCGCGTTTAAAAGAAACAATCGCCGGCTGCCGGCAGGGGAGCCCGATAATACCCCCTTTCACCTCATTCCGGGTGGAAGGGGGCGGCCCCTCCTGCCCAGACCTGCTGAGACAACTTGATGTGCTGCCATCAGCAGTGCCCCCGCAGGCCGCGTGCCGCTGCGAGAGAAGGTGCAACAGAGGATCGCCAAGCTTTCTGACCAGACCGCACTCCGGGTGCGCCGAACAGAACGCAGGGTTCGGTTCGAATGAGAATGGCGGTGCAAAAAAACCATTCCGATTGATGCTCTGTGTGAAATTCTGGGTCCGAGAACGAGCATCGCACTAGCATATTATGGATTTGAATTGCTAGGTGAGCTATAATTGTTCCAGGAAAAGTCGGGTAGGATCCCGATAGCCGAGTCGAGAACAAGCTGCGTCGCTGCGGCAGTCGCCACGGCAGCGGCTGCTGCGCAACTAGTGATGATCACGGTACACCTTTGGGACCGCGGTTCCAGAAAAGGGGTTACTGCTCACAGAGTCAGCATCTCGAAAACCAGCACGCATGGGAGAGAATACACTGTTTGCATAAGAATGGTGGAATGGGAATCGTTGGATCGTGAGAAAGTTCCCATGGTTTGCCGTGCCGAGCTTCTCGTTTCCTCCAACATGGTGGAATGGGAATCGTTGGATCGCGGCGTTGCCATGTTCACGCTTGCATGCGAAAAGCTGCGGCCCCAAGACGGCACCCCCCGGCAAAGAACACGCTTCTCGTGTTTCGCGGGTTAAACACGGAAGAAGGTGTTTGCGCGTCTCCCACGTGCTTCCCGATCTCTGTCCAGTGTGGTTCACTCTGAACGGCCTGAGGTGCACTGCTGAAGCGATTAGCAACTCTTGATGCCGTGTGGGAAAGTTCCCATGGTTTGCCGTGCCGAGCTTCTCGTTTCCTCCAACATTTCATGTGTAGCGCGCTGCCCAGCTACTCAACCTGCGCGCAGAAAAGTAAGAGGAAACCGATTTGCCGAAGGTCCGGTGACTTCAAACCCTCGGATTTGCGGCGGACATTCAATCAGGAAAGGGGTTCGTGAACCAGGGTGTACTTCTTTGCGAGGCTTCAGCTCTCTGTTGCCCCTGTAAAAGAAGAGCACTTCCTTCCCGTTCCTTGCAGAGTCCGCCTCTCGGCTTCCTTAGTCCCAAGTAGTAGCGATGTCTTGAGAAGCACGCTTTTCGCTCGTTAAATTGTGCCTCTCCCCCCCCCCCCCCTAAGTGTCTGCGGCGGAGGCTGTGTCCCACGTTTTTCCTTCTTTCTGTTTTCCATGAGTTGCCTGGACAGTTTTCCACTCCTGTTTTTAAAATGTTCTCATTGCTGCCTCGCAAGGGGTACCCTAACGTGGATTCCGAACCAATCTGCGTGTCGAGTACATTGGATGCCATCAGATCGTCGAACGCTCGCAGTAGCACGCTGGGCTCGCCCATTCCCTGTCAGCAGTTCAGCATCGCTTGAAGAATGCGACATATCAGGCTGTTGCCCAGTATCCATCGAGTTATTCCAGTTTGGCCAAAGGAACGTGACTCGAGTGACGCCCGAAATGCAGAGTGGCGCCTGAAACCACACGCACCCTGCCACAGGACACTTTGCTCGGGACAACGGCATTGTTGCGAGATTTGTCAGCCCCTTCGAACACCCGTTCTTTTGAGCGCGAAGCATTCTGGAAGCCTAAACAAACATGGCAGGGCGGGTCGGGAAGAGAAAAGGAGACGAAAGCATATCAGCCAGCCGAGTGGATACCGCCGGGAAAACGTTCGAGAAGCCACATCCAAAAAAAAGAAAGAACCATCAGTCACTCAAAAGCGGAAGAAAAGAACGCGAACAGAAAAAGTAAGACGACCCGCCGCCGCCTCACCCCCAATTAAACGAAGCTTGCCCCCCGCACTCCCCTGCAATCATCTGGGGGTAACACTGGACGCGGGTGCCGAGAAGACTTTCGGGAACTGTGTTTGATCAGCTCCTGGAGCTGTGATTTGTCGGGTGGCGGGGGTGGGACACGTGACGGGGGGGCAGTGGACGGGCGGAGGATCAAAACGCGTGTGCGTGCGTCTGCGTGAGCCGCTGCGTACAAACCCGAGCGATGGAGTACCAGAAGAGCAGGATGGCGCAGAGGGAAGGGACGATTGTGATCGACAATCTTCCCGAGCAGTGCACGACGATCCAGCTGCTGGCCGCGTTTCGGTGCTACGGCGCGATCATGCGTGCGTGGAGGAGTCACGGCTGCCAAGGGCTGGTCACCTTCGAAGATCAGCAGTGCGCTCTCGCAGCGGTGGAGCATGAAGACAACAAGGTCATCAATGAGAAGGTCCTGCGCGTGACCGCTGCCTTCACTTGCACGGCCGCTGTCCCGAGGAAAGGCTGGTGGCAGTGCTCCCTCTGCGGGTGCTGGAACGAGCACAAGCCCAACCAAAACGTGTGCATCGGCTACATGTGCGGCATCAAGTTCCAAGAAGGCGGCATTGTCGCCATCGAAAAGCAGCTCGACTCGCTCGACTTCCAAAACGAGACGCCGGCTCCGGGGTTCGCGTCCCCCTACGACGCCGCCGCAGGACCTTCTGGGGCGGAGGGCCCCTACTACCCCGGCCCCGGCTATCAAAGCGAGTACCAACCCCCCTACGAGCCTCAAGACGAACAAGCCGGCATGCAGACGATGCCCCCAGCCAACTACTCAAGGTCGTACAACCCCTACAGCTCTACCCCGGAGCAAGTTGCACCCCATTCGCCGGTCGGGCCTCCGCCGCAGTACAGCCAGCACTCCTACCACCACGCTCCTCCGACCGTCGTTCCGCAGTCGCGGCAGCGAAAGTGCGCCCAGTCCGCCGAGATTCAAGTGGACCCCCCCCAGCCGCAGCTCAACTACCACTGCGTCATCGTGGCCAACGTGCCGACCAACATCACGGACCGCACCCTGAACAAGGTGTTCGCGAAGTTTTCGCCCACCGGCGGCATCACTTCGTGGGTCAAGCCCACGAACGACGTCGCCGCGCTGAGGCCCCTTGCCGAGGGGCAGGTCCTGTTCCCGAAGCCGGTCTGCGCGCAGCAGGCGATCGAAGGCGAGAGCGGGCGCGACGTCGACAACGAGAAAATCTGGTGCAAGTACGTCGAGGAGCTTTTCGTGGTCGCCGTGCAGGGGACCGACCTCGACGCTTGGTGCATGCACCTCGCGAGCCCGGAGCTGAGCGCGAAGCGGGTGGCGGAGCTGACCACTCGCTTCGGAATGCACGGCCGCATCAACGCGGTGCGCGTGCACGAAAAAACGGTGTTCGTCGAGTACTTCTCCCTCACGTCGGCCCTCGAGGCCATCTGCGCCGAGGACGGCAGGTTCCACGCCGTCTCGCTCGCCCGCTCGGGCACGCGGTGGCCGTGCGTCTGCTGCCTCCGCATCAACAGCCCCGGCTGCGCCACGTGCGAGACGCAAGGCTGCGGGACCCCCAAACAGCACATCGACGCTCGCTTGATGAAGGAGGCGATTCAGAAGGCCGTCAGCGACCCCGGCTTCGTTTACGGCGACTCGTACCAGGTGTGCTCCGACTTCCCTGCCGCCGCTGCTGGCCTGCATTATTATGCCCGCGTCGTGGGCAGCCCCACCCTGAAGTGCAAATACTGCCGACGCGTCACTGCTGCTCGGATTGGCGCCGCTCAAGCCCATCATAAGTCACTCGTTTGTTTGTAAAGATTGCTCCGTTCTTATCCCTGGCTTGTTCCAGGATTAGGACGACGCGTACTACTACTACCGGGTGTGCGACGAATCGCGAGCTTTCGAAAGAGCACACTGGGCAATGGCAGCGCAAACGCGGTGTCTAACCAATCGATCGTACTATTCTCAAACCTTCCCCGGAGGGTACAAACTTCTATCTTAGTGTGAGCATGAGACTATTGCTCTGACGAGCACCTCGAACTAAATCCACAGTCAGTTGCTGGTACTGGAAGCTCCGAAGCTACCTGGGAACTTAAGCAAAGCGCATGCGTGCTACCACCCGTACCTGGATTTGTTTTCGGACCTGCCGAAGGAAGCTGCTGGGGGGTGAAGAAACAGTCGCGAAAAAGAGACCCATGTTCCAGACGGAAACCCCTGCCCTTAACATTAGGTTTTACTCGGGGTTTTGTGTGGGATCGCATCGCTTTCTTCTTCGGACCGGTCGCCGCCATACGCACCACGTCCGGTCATCGCTATCACGCGGCATGAACCCAGACCAGCTCAAAGAGTGAGACATCGCTTCGAGAAACGCACGACAAGCTAGCAAGTTCCCAGCTGCTTTTTCGACGCAAACCTTAAACCTTAACCACACAACAGGGATACTGCGTGGGGCTGCAAGGCTACATTGGGACCGAGCTACACGACACGGCACGTGACGTGAAGGGGAAGCCTCCGCAGCAAGGGCAACATGTTCCCACGTCGCCGTCCTCGTTGAATGGTGCCCCTCCCATGCCAGCCACTTCCGAAGAGCAGTACCCGAACGGAGCGGCCGACATGGGCATGGCAGGTCCCGCCCCAGGGTATGTGCTTGCTCCTTCTTGCTTGACCTCGCTGGAAAAAGACGTGGGCAGCGTGTTTGGTAGCTGATCAGTATTTCCAAAGCGCCTAAAACAAGCAGGGCGGCAACGGCATGCACACACTTCACCGGGGTGCGGCACTATGCATCGTGGAAGAAGCGTTGCACCACGGTGCGGCACTATGCATCGTGGAAGAAGCGTGGCACCACGGTGCGGCACTATGCATCGTGGAAGAAGCGTTGCACCACGGTGCGGCACTATTCCCAGGGATTGCGCGCCTGTCTATTTTTTGGGCAACAAGTCGCCCCGCCGAGGTGGGAGAAAGTAAGGTGCAACTCACGGTTGTTGATGAGCTAGCTCAGTGACCAAAGGGATAATAAAGTGTTTACTGGGGTGTTTCAACGATCGACAACCGTATTTTCGTGACAATACGCGCCTTTCCCTTTGCTCTGCCCGGCGATCGTTTGGCTAGTACTCAAGAAGGTTGTCAGTTGTTGGTACGTGCTGGGAGAGGAGGACTAGCCTGTTTGTGTGTGGATAGGGTCGCAAGGCCGATATCCTCTTAAGCACGCTGCCAGCGTGTCCTTTCGTAGTTTGCAATTTTATGTTACAAGTAACAACGAAACAGAAATGGGAGCGCGCAGCCGCACATGCAAGGAGCGAATGGAAACGGTCAGCAGTGGCGCGGCTCGATGCCTGGGACCCACAAGGGGGCAGCACCTCATTGGAACAGAGGTGGTCGTGGTGGGGGGGGCGGTTACAACCAGCGACCCGGCGGCTTCAACGTCGGCGACGGAAACAGAGTTGACCACAGGTACCGGCAACAGGCCTTCCAGCATCCCAGCCGCCCGGGTCAGGGTCCGGTATGCCGCTTTATTTTCGTTGCGTGAGCTATCCACACGTTTTGCCCAACAGTGCGAAGTTTACAGCCCTGAAACAGTCCCAACGTGTGCGCGCCCAATGTCTCGAACCCGTCACACAACACAGCCGCAACCAAGCAACCGAAAGTGAGCACTGTGGGTCGGCAATTTAGAGAAGAATGTCGAATCGACGACTCGACGGCATTGTTCCTGGAACCTCGCCCCGACGGTGCCCCGTATCGAAAGGAACGAACCTGAAGCAAGGCCAGTACGCTGCCTCCCCTGCGGATCGGATTTGGAGAAGCAATAGCTTGGTTCTGAAATGGCCTCAGAATCCTGTACGGACCTTATCATAGCAATAGACAACCGACCTGACGCGCCTTGTACGCGTTGCGAACAGCACATTTCTAGCTTTCTGCAGACGTTCCGACCGGATCTCATTCCTGAATCTTGGGTCTTCTTCCTGGAGTTCTTTCTGCAAAGTCTGAGGTTCTGGAGAACGAAAGTGGATGGAAGGTAACACGTTCGGCACCAGAATGGCCTCCGGCGATTCAATAATAAGCTGCCTTTCATCTAGAAGATCCGCGAATATTAGAAGAATATGATTTTCGACTGATAGCGAACTGCAAACTATCGCTCGAAACACTTCCTTACTCTTGCCCTCGCTTGGAGATGGAAGTGTGGCGAAGCACGTGAAGATCATCGGTAAATGGGTAGAGCAGCGGGTCTCTGTGGACCAGGTTCGTCGGAGCGAAAGCCGCCCAGCACAGTCCGAGGAATTAGATAATATGACCTCGAGCTAATCCACCCGGGTCTGCGTTCGACGACATGTGAGCGTGCGTCGTATAAGCCCTACGCTTGTCTTAAAGAATTTGGTTTGCCCTGCCTTCTCGGCCCTCCCCCGAACCTCAGAAAAAGTAAGAAAAAGAGGTCTGCGGATAGCCAGGATCCGTCCTGCTGGTCAAAACGTCTCTGGGGTTACATGATGCCCATGCGCGCGCCGCACGCGCGTGAGCTCAAAACCTTTTTCGTTGTTGTTTGCCTTTCGTAGAGGTCTGCGGATAGCCAGGATCCGTCCTGCTGGTCAAAAGATCTCTGGGGTTACATGATGCCCATGCGCGCGCGCGTTCCACACCGCCGCACGCGCGTGAGCTCAAAACCTTTTTTGTTGTTGTTCGCCTTTCGTTTCCAATCTTTTTTTTCCGACAAACAAAAAACAGCATTGCCCCCCCGGCCAGCTTTTCTGGCCCAAAAATCAGCATAACGGAAGAACGAAGGTTGATCGGTCCCCTCCCCCTCGGCTCCGCCGCAGCGTGTTTTTTTGAAGCCGAGTGCATCTGTGGGTCTTGAATGCCACGTGCCGTGAACTTGGGAACGCTACCAAGTGTTTCCAACTTCACGGCACCGGTAGCATTCTTGCATTTCTTGCTGCAGCAGTTCCCCTGCGGTGTCTCTGACACGAAACAAAGCTCGACTGTTCGTTGCGAATCACAAGCGCGATGACCGTGGCTGACGACATTGACACTGAGTAGTACGTCCTCCCTGGACGTTGTCTTCGCTTTCTCTGCCGGTGGTCAGTTCTCTTCTGCTATCTGTGTGTATGAGCGTGGATCCGGGTTAGGCCAAATGCACTCTTCCGAGTACTTTCTGAGAAACTCGCTTTTCTCAACCCAAGCCTCTACGGTCAACCGGAGACTTTAAAATACCGACCTTCTAATCCACAAATAACGCTAGAAAGGGAGGCAGGCGGAACGTGTGCCTTGCTCAGCAGCGGGAAAAGAGGTGGGGTCGGGGGTGTGGGGTGTTTCTCCGCAGTTCTTCTTCTTCTCTTTTCTTCTTTTTTTTTTTTCTCGAATAAGCACTTGCTTCGTAGGCAGTATTAGAGGAGGCCGCCGGTTGCAAATCGCGAGAATGAAATGTGCTGCAACCCACACGATTCGATGGGTGAAGCGGGGCTCAGTGCCGAACGCAAGCGTTCTACGATAAACCCTGCAGTTGATTATTTTCTCCCGCCTCCGTCGGAAGAAGCACCAGGTGGCCCCTCGAATATTTCCTTCGTTTCTTCCCCCCCTCCCTCGCTCTTGCCCTCACTCCTCCGCAAGCTAGCCGCCACAAAACGTCTTCGTGCCGCGTCCCGCCGGCTTGTACTACACACCCGGCAACGGACGAGCTGGACCAGTGACCTCTTGTTGATTAGCCGCCTTTCCTGGGCGAGGTTTGCCGTGAGACTCTGGAGCTTCTCGCGTTAAAACAGGGAACACACTCGCACAATGGGGCGCACTAAGCGGGGCAACTTGTGCTTCCTTCTCCCGGCATGTCACGCGAACAGTCCAAACATCGTATTATGGTTCCTCTCGCCGCTGCCAGCTCCTCTGCACTCTGGTTCCGGTTCATACCTCATCGGAGCGGTGCTAATACCGCTGTGCCGTTGTCGCCCTCTCCGCCCCCCTCCTTCCCGACGTCCTTTCCCCTTTTCTTTTTGTCCTCGCTCTTTGCGGTCCTTTCTTTCTTTTCATTCTGTCCGTCATTCGTCATCAAGCAGGCTGTAGTCTTTCGCACATCATTTTCCGTCATTCCCCCGTTCCCTGAAAACACGAAACCCATTCCTCCCCTCTCCCCCCTGCGGGCGCCGCTAACAAACAATAACCGAAGGCCTGGCAGCTGCTTTTTCGCCCTAGCAACGTGTAGGTGGGCAAGTAGCCTGGCTGTACGTGCCCCGTGCTTTTTTGAAGCAGACGTGTTGTGACGTATGCCCGGCCAAACCTTGACCTATCAATTCCACGGTATCGAGTTGCCACACCATCAGCAACGGGGGCTTGCCTGAACAAGAGTCTCCCACCGATCCCTGTGGTGTGCATTGGCATGCCAATGGCCGTGTTGATGCCATGTTCAAAGCACAGGTAAAGGTGGGCCTCGTGAGGGTGTTAGCGTTTGCGCGAGGAAAAGAAAATGACAGCCACCCAGTCGCATTGGTCCGTGCGAGCGTTCCACAAGGTATACTTGCTGGTACGCAGTCTCTGCTTTTGCGGCGTGTGCGTTTCTGCTGGTCTTTGTGCTCAGCTTAGGTATCTAATGTGCAGATGATCCTGAAATGCCCATTCAGCCGCGCCATTTTACTCGTTTCCTTGTCGTGTTGTTGGTCGCGTGCACACGTGAAAATGAGGTCAGCACGGGAGGGGGCTGTGCAGCCTTTTTGTTTGTGAGAAGTGCTGTTGGCTCGGGAGCTCTGCCTGTGCTTTTGAAGTTGACGCTGCATACTCGCAGTAAACTAGGATCCCCTGATCTCAGTGTTGTATCAAGGCACCCTATGCTGCTTCGTCATTTGAGTTGCAGAATCACGTGTAGAAAGTCACTCGATATATTTTCTGTGAGCTGCTAGGTACTGGAAGGAGGACCGTGCTGGGTTTCCCCCTCGTTTGAGTACACTCGGCACCAGGTACCGTACTGCAGAGCCACGGGCCTGTGGGTCAAGTGGCTGCCTATTTCCCAAACCAGTGCGTGGGCTCGGCGCTTGGGCTGAACACGAGCCCCGCAGAGACGGTCAACCACAAGGCAGAGCGGACGGAGTTGTGGCGGTGGCGCTGTGCCAACTTTGACTCAACCTCTGCTGTGTTTGGCCGCTACGCGCTTGCGCCGGAGCAAATATTTTCTTCTTTTTCTCCTTCTTCTACTAGTTCTGTCCTTATGTTGCTCGCTGTCACTCTTTTGACTTGTCTCACGTGCGATACTTGCCGTCTCGTCTTTCGCCCGTCAAACGGCGAGGATCGCTTCCTGTGCATCGTTTCACTTCCGACAGATTCGGTTTGCCTAGCCAAAGTCCGCATTCTGATGACTTGCGGGCTTGCGCATGCTGGGATTCAAGGAAATGGCTGCAACCATCGATCATCATACGATTTCGCAAGCTCGCAAGCCGAAATGCAAACAAACTCGTTTAATTCGTCAGTTTGGTAGTAGTGGTTAAGCCGTATGAGTTCTTGTTGTTTTTTTACCAAACATGCAATATTGGAGGAAACAAGAACGCGTCAGGCCATCCACGGCGTTTCCTCGGCGGCGTGTCCGAACACGCCCCACCAAGACTGGGAGTGAAACAAAGAGCTTTTCAGAGCACGAAATTTTGGAGGAAGCTCACGGTAAACTGTGGTGTTTTCCATGTCCTGAATCTGGCCGTACAGAATTGACTTTCCGCTCGGAATTGCGACTGGTTAACTTCCTGTTGGCTAGTTGCGCCCGTTGCGTTCGAGGTAGGTTTCGAGCCCAAACCCCCGAAAAAACTTGCACTCTAAAAAACAGCACAACAACGGAAGCACCAGAATTAGACGCCTTGGAGGATTCCTTGGCTATCTTCTTCGACTTGGGGGGTCAACCTCGCCACCATCGGGCCACCTCCCGTTCTGAGCAACCGATTTCACAATTTTGTCCGCTGCCAATATGACACAGCAATCACACAAGACGCCAGTACCTTATTGAGACAGAGGTTGAAATGATCCATAATACTGCATTGTTTGTAGCATGAACCTTTGGGACTTGCTTTTTGCAACAAATGCAATTTGTCAAGAACAAAACCCGATTGATGGCAGCACACTCTCCCCACTCTCGTTAGATGAACTCAACAGGTTTGAAGGAAGTGTGCGCACAAATAAATTTGCGGATTCTTGAGTTTGATCCACAGATCCTCCAGAAGGCGTTTTGCGCTGGACAACCTCCCTCTCTGTCCGTAAGAAGTTAACTAAGATATTCTCCGCATCAGAGCGTAGGTGGGGTTGGTGGGAGGCAGGTCATGTCTCGGTTGCTGGCACGTGCCAAGGAACAGCTTGAGCAGGGAGAATACTATGATGCGCTCATGGGATTGAAAGGGTACGTGGCGCGGATGCAGAGCGAGAAAGCAAGGGAAGCTGCGGAAGAAGGAATCGTCGGCTTCTGCCGGAAGCAGCAGTGGGGCAGTGCCGCTGAGCTCGCGTTGGCTTTCGTCGAGAAGGAGTCGACCGTCGCAGCGGCGGAAGCCATGCGCGCCGTTATCTCCGCGCATGCCGAGGCGGATGGCCGCTTCCTGCGTGACTTCTTCCGATGCGTGGCGAAGGGAGGCGCGTGCAAGTTGACTCCTGCCGACACTTCATCTGATGGCATGGCAAAGCTACACAGTGCTTACGCTCGGTACCTGATGAACGAGAAGCAATACGCTGAGGCTCAGGCACACTTTTTACTTGGCCTCGACCCCGCTGGCATGAAGCTTCTCGTCGACACGTGGTCTCCAACAGGCCAGCCGGAGGAGCAACCGCTCTTCGTTGTCCGGCCGTTCCTCCTGTACCTTGCGCATCAGCACCCGCAGCAGGCGCACCGCTACCTGAAGCTTTCCACCGAGACCCCTTTGACACCCTTCTGCAACTACCTCATCATCGCCCTCCAGCGATCTGCAAAAGCGCTCTTTCAATACCTGACAAGATCGTACGACGCGCTTCTCAGCAGAGATCCGAAGCTAACAAAGCTTTTGCAACAGGTATCACACTATTTCCGAGCATACTACCGATGTGCCGGGCGACATCAGTCTGTTTGAACGTCCAGCAAGACATCGACGAAAGCTGGCCGTTTCAACACACATTCGTACATAGACAAACTGGCAGCACCCTGTGTGTGTGATAACGCCGAGCGAAAACACCCTCCAGTGCATATGAATTGTTGGTTTCCACTCGCGGATAGCCCTCTTCTCAAGGGTGTGTGATTTCGTGAAAACATCTGTCTCCATTGGCATCATTCGGTGCTCGCTTTTACGATGTGGCAGGTGATAGCTCTTGACACCGCATAAGCAAATATATTATAGCAAACCACCGACAAGTATCACGCAGATCGAAGCAGTGTATCTCAATTCGGATACCGTGAAGTTCCCTACAGACTTCGCAGCGGCTGTTGAAGAGTTGGAGAGCAAGCCGCAAGCCGCGTCGACGTCCCTGACCAAGCATGCTGATCTTGACTAGATGCGAAGTCTGTGCGAGTACTGACGCCTTCAAGGGACACTCGGCTGCGAAATGACTCTGACTGTGTAAACAACACTGCACCATGGAAATAGCCGAGTTGCCAGGCTGTCGCAACTGGTCGGTGTTGCTGTGGAAGCTTAACTAGCTCATGCTTTTGTGCTGACTTTTGGTGTTGCGGTCGTACCGTTGAGGCAAGCACCCCGGGAAGACCTATCTCTAATGGAAAGAGGGATGGCGTGCTTATGTGTACCTTTCTCGTGTATGAGGCCATCTAGTACAGTTGCGTTCGCCATTTTCCATCGCTTCTGCTCTTAGGCACTTCTTCGATCGATCCACTAGGTTTGCAATATCGTTTTGCGGCTTCAAGCTGTGTCTTCGGGAGGATTGAGCTGCCGTGCAGGAACTCAGATCCCGCTTTTGGTTTTTGAAATCGGCTTCTGTTAGTGTGTTGCTCGACCGTGGCTCGGCTCCGGACCCGGGCCTCGGCGGCGGGCGAAGACGGGGGGAGGGGCATGTCCTGCTAGAATCCTTTTGTTTTCTCGTGTTGAAATCGAGAAAATGAACAAAACATCTTTTCGGTATATTTATTTCCCGTTCCGGCGTTCCTGGGTGCATGTGAGCGACAGCAAATCGGCTGTACAAAGAGGATGACGATGGGTTTGCAAGTCAGACACTCAAAGCCTGCCGTTGAGTGCCCCTGCTGTTTAACATCGCAGAGCAAAAGCAGGATCCCGTTAATTTGCTCTGTTTTGTCGAGCATATTCGACCATGCTTCGGACTTGCAGGGTTAGCTGGTATTATTACATTGTTTTGGGTCAATCAGTCCGTCGACGAAAAATGAAAAGTGTCAGCTCGTGCATCCGAATTTCGAACCTTTCGATTCAAACACGGAGGTTCCTGTGCGTGGAGGCCGAGAGCGCCCCATGGAAGTGGTAGGGAGGCGACCTCGGCAAACCCCGGCAAGATCTCTCCTTCTCTCTGATAGAACGTGCAAGCGAGGATCAGGGAAAGCCCTGACGATCAGATTCCCTGTTGAGCCAAGCTAGCGCACATGGTTTGCATGATCCCGCACCTAATTTCCAGTACCGAAAAGATGTTCAGAGCTCTCTTCAGTTCATCAGTCGGGGTTCTTGGACCGGCCGCATTGACTTTACCGCACGCTGTGCGCTTACATTACAAACAAGAAGGAAAACGGCGAGCCAACAACTAGACTGCACTACTTGCGCCGAAGTGGATACAAAACCAGGTTGTGCTTCATGCCGTGACAGGGGTGAGCCCCCCAGCACGCCAAGTGCGCACTTCGGTACAAGTTCGTCCAAGGTATTTCACATCTTTCACGAAGGTTCTTCTCTGCGAGAAGTTTTGTGGCGGCAATGCATCGGTTTAAGATTCCCGTTCCAAATTAGGTCGAAGGAGCTCTCGTTTTTTTTAAAACCCTCCGACACAACCTCCCACTACTTCCCCCGCTCCCCCCCCCCCCCCCCCCCCCTTCACCCGGCGACATTCCAGCTGTTGGCACCCGAGAAATGCGATGAGGGGACGCGTGTTGGAAACGCACAACCGCACTTGGTGGGTGTTCTTCGCAAATGGGAACAAGGTCGAGGTCAACCGCTACACCGGCGAGTTGCGCAGGGTGGACTCCGTGGAAAAGGAAGAGGACATCGTGGTGCGCGAGGGGGGCGTCCTCTCGTCTGTTAACTTCGACGGGTTAGTCGGATATGTGGCAACCGGGTGCACCGGGTTGCTGCTGGTGATCACGAAGGGGGTCACCACGGGAAAGCTGCCGGGATGGCCCGTGCACGAGGTGAAGACTGTGGTGACGTCGCAGTGGATCCGCATTCCGCTGACTGATCCGGTGTGCTTGTTCACGAATTCCGTAGATCTCATGTCGAAGTCGGCGCGGCAGATGGCGGGGAAGGAGCGCGTGCGTGAAACGGTGCGGTACCACGAGATGTACGCGGCCAAGATGCTGTGCGCGGTTCAGCTCGATGCGACGCACTTCTGGAGCACCACCGCCGACTTGACGAACCACTGGGCCGGTCCTCTCGGCTCCTTCGAACCGAGTAGCGGGAAGCCGGATTCATCGGAAAAGCCGCGCGACGAAAAGGACCCGGAATCGAAGGTTACAGGTGAAAAGACTCAGGTCAAGCAAACCGTCCCTCCTGCTTGCATGAGGCTGGAGAAGGACAAGGACCTGTGGGCCGTCGCAGAGCAGGAGTTTGTGTGGAACGGGTTCTTGGCCGAGCCGTTCCGGAAGATCAAGTTGCAGAAGTGCTGCGTCGTACTGCTGCGCGGCATGTGCCAGAGCCAGACCCTCTCCACGACGCCGAATGGCGCCGACGTCACGGTCACGCTGGTCACCCGCCAGAGGAACCTGAACCCGGGCACGCGGTACCAAGCGCGGGGGCTGCACGGGTCGTACCCAGGCGCCGGGAACGAGTACGAGTGCGAAATGGTCCTCTTCCACAGACTGAAGGCGGCGGACGGCATCTCCGCGCGGCCCCTCGGCCTGAAGTACACCCGCAACAACCCGAGCTCCAGCCCCTCCGCCACCAAGCCGACCCGCTCACCAGCAGCGCCCCCACTCGCACTGGCTGGCAGCTCAGCCCCGGCCGGCAGCGCTGCGACCCCCGACAAGAGGGACGACGACGCGTCGACCTTCTTGCCGAGCCCCAGCAGCCAGGGCCAGGCGCAGGGCCAGCAGCCGGCGTCGGCGTTCGACTCGCACCCAGCGAACGCCGACCTCGCCTTCTCGTGGGCCTCCTTCGTATTCTCGCGCGGCACCGTCCCTTTGCTGTGGTCGCAGAAGCTCAAGTCGACCGACGTCTCGGCGTCCGTCGCCGTCGACCGGCTGCCTTACCGGGGCGTCGTCGACTACTGGAAGGGCATCTGGAAGCGGTACGGGACTAGCAACTTCCTCATCGTCAATTTGCTCCGGAACAACGCCCCGGGCGGCGTGTCGGCGTCGTTGCACCCCGCAGCGTATGCGGCGCCGCCGGGCGCGGAGGGAAGGAAGACGTCGGTGTGCACAGCCTCGCCGACGGTGTCCCCTGGGACGCCGACGAAGGAGATCGAGATGGTGCCGTTCAACCAGCCGTCCGCGGCCCCGTCGCCGTCCGCGCAGCGCGCCGACGACGCGCCGGAGGCGGCCGATTTGCCGTCGGCCGACGCGCTGGCGGACCTCGCCTCCCTGCTGGCCTGCCCCGTGCTGCCGCGGCTGCAGGGCCAAGAGGCGCTCGCCCGCATCCTGCTGCGGGAGCGCGAGGCGGCGTCGAGGAGGGTGCACGACGAGTACCAGCGGGGCGGGCGGCAGCGGGGAGCCGGCGCTGGCGCCGGCGCCTTCTCGCTGTCGCCGTCGTCGTACTTCGACACGCTGTACATCTTGGCTCCGCAGACGGTCCTCGGCGACAAGCTGTGGACGGTGCGGAAGAGCCCCTCCCGCCGGGCCCCGCGGAGAGGCACGTTCAGAGCAGGCGACGTGATCAACGTTGCCGGCATGGCAGGCGGGTGGCTGAAGCTCTCCAACGGCCTCGGGTGGGTCATGGAGTTCTCGGATCGCGATCCCGGTGTTGGATGGTACCCGTTGGCGAATGACGTCGCGGGGCCTCTCAGGGATGCGTCGACGGTGGCCAGGCGCCCCGCGTGGCACGTCAAGGCCGATATTTCAGAAGAAGACCGGCAGCTGGGCATCGAGATCGGGTATTCGGGAGACCGGCCAGCGCTGCCGAACGAGTCTGAGAACGACGACATGTCGGACCCATCTCTAAATTCTTCGGACAACGAGCTTCTCAACATGACGGAAGAGCAGCCTGGCGCGCCGCAGCAGAAGACAAATGCAGACCAGGAAGCGAACGATGAAGAAGAGTGCGAATCTGAAAGCGAAGACGACGTTGTCGACTTAGGCGCCACGCAACGCCCGTCGATGTACAGGCCTTTGATCCCATCCCGGTCACGCATTCGGGCGCTTCGCGAAGACGGCGTCAGCTTCAAGGGAGAGCCGCTTCTGGGCTACTTCTTCGAAGCTTCCCTTTTCGCAATGGATCGCTACCTAGAGCGCTCCGAGTGGGAACGCAAAGGGCAGCCCTTCCACTGCCAGCCTCCGGCGCAACCGGGTGATGGCTGTGCGTTCCACTCGACGAAGATACGACACATTGATTGGCACGGGAGCCGGCAGCGGATCGGCGAGAAAAAGACGGTCGACCTGTTGTGGCAGCAGCTGCTGCCCCACCTAAAGTCGCAAGGCGTCTCAAGCGGCATTTTGGCGAAGTCGCCGGGGGACCCGAATGCTGTCGTCCTGCGCAAGGATAGCAGCCAAGTCGGCGTCATCCGTGTCAACTGCGCAGACTCTCTCGATCGCACGAACCTCGTATGCTTCCAGGCGTGCATCCACGTCCTCGGTGAGCAGTTCAGAGCCCTGGCAGCCGCAAGGGCGCCTGACTCCGACAGAGCCGAATTCAGCGAAGAAGACCTTGCAGCTTGCGCAGGCGACCACTGGCCTTTAAGTGGGCTGGAGCATGATGCTGCCATGCAGGAAATTCCGAAGACGGTGCTCGGTGCGTTGGCTGGCATCTTCGTAGATATGGGCGACGTGTGCGCGATGTCGTACTGCAATTCGCCCGCCATGCACAGCGGGTTGCTGCGTAGCTACGCAGGCGAGAGCTCACAGCGTCAAAAGAAGTCGAACGTCGGCATCGCTTTGTCGAGGCGGTACCAGAACCAATTCACCGACAGCAGGCGCACGCGGAGCATCAACCTCATGCTGGGCCGCGATCCTGTGTTCCTCTCTCAGTCAGCGCTAAACCCTGTGCGCTTCGTCGAGGAAGAAGCGAAGCGCACCGTGGTCGTATTGCAGCCGATTGAGAACGGGGGTGATTTCTCCGTTGTGAAAGCCGCGTTCAGCTCCCACGGGGTGCTGGAAAAGCTTTGGATGAACACTTCCATCGCGACCGAAGAACGGGTCAACGCGCCGGCCGAATTCGCTCTTCTCGTCGTGTACTCAACGCCAGCGGAAGCACAACGGTGCGTTAAGGCCGAACCTCTTCACCGGTATGCTTCGTCACTTGGAGTTGTGCTGCAGGGGAAGGCGTTAACCCAGTCATCTATTCTGAGTAGGAAAGTCAACTTCCATATAAGTCGTCGCAACAATGTGACTTCTTGAAAAGCCTATGGTTACAAGAGCAATAGGAAGGTGGTTGCACAGCCGTGGTTCTGCGGCCATGAATACTCCACCACCGTTTTGACATCTGTGGGAGGAACGGTTGTGCGGGGTGTTTCGAGGCGTGCACAGTTGTTGACCGCGACCGAGGATGTGATCATGAAGATACGCGAACACACACGAGAAAACCGGCCAGAACAACAAGAAAACAGCCCCTTCCCTCCGCACCGGGAATGGGCCGCAACCTTTTTGCCAGAGGAGGCCTATCTATGGAAGGCGAAGGCTTAGGCGGCAGGAAGAAGCTCAGGAAGCACGGAACCGTGCGAAGGAGCCCCCGCGTTCGAGGCCCCTGAATACCTCCGCCCCGGAGTGGTTTGCTCGCATCACAGAAAGCCGCGATGCAGGGAGTGCGTCAAAAAGCGCCTACTGGCGGAGACCTGCTGTCGCCTCAAGCAGCATCATCACGGATCGGATGGTCTAAGGCCGCGAATGCACTTTTGCACAGCCAACAGACTAGGACTGGACGCTGCGGTGATTGCGTAGTAGCAAACGAAGTATTAGCCAGCTGCTGCCCGAAGCACCATGCAAACAGAAGAGCGAACAGAGACCCCCACTCCCAGCCCGGGGGTGCATCGGCCGTTACCTAGCATAAATGAGCGTGGTCGTACTTTCGTGAAGGGAGGCACCACGTTAAAACGGGTCCGCAACACACACACACACACACACACACACACACACACACACACACACACACACACACACACACACACACACACACACACACACACACACACACACACACACACACACACACACACACACACACACACACACACACACACACACACAGGGGTAGCAGTCATTGGCGACAAGTGGTTCGCGCCACTTCCCCGTGCGAGCGAGTCTCGGAACAGGACTCAAAACTGTGACCCCACGGCAGTTGATTAGCAAAGATGCGCGGCCAGAGAAAAAGAGAGATTTGCAATGCGAATCGTCCACTCGTCAAAAGCGAGGTTGGAGGGGTAAGCAAAAACTGACAAACGCATGCCCCCTTTTTTGTGTATCTCCCCCTTCGACACACACACATATACACACGCAGGATGGTGGTTGCAAGCGAGCGTTATGAGAAGCACCAGTTGGAATTGCAAGAGTTCTTGCTGAAGGATGGAACCACGAAGCAGAAGGCGAAGTATGTTAGTAAACAACCGCTTCGGTTGCCTGTCTTTCACAACAACTACACATGCTATCCATCACGAATTGTAAAGACCGCGGAAGCTTGAAGAGTTGTGCCGAGTTGTGCCTTGACTATCGTTATATCACTCATTCCACGAAAACGTGTCACAGGTTTTGCTTCCTCGTTTCCGCCATGTTTAGGTCAAATTCTGAGCAAAACTGGGAATTTTTTTTTTGGGATGGAAAGCCACCTGGTCCGGGCTCCTGGTAAGTTCCCCGAAACTCCCCGACACTTCCCCGAAACTCCCCGATACTCAGCCCGATTTTTGTGGGAAAAAGTGGGGCTGCCGGTGGGTGGGCAGGTGTACAGGTTGGTAGTTGAGTGGACAGATGGGTGGATGGTGGTGGGCAGGTCGGTGGATGGGTGAACAGGTGGGTAGTTGGGTAGACGGGTGCGGGCAAGTGGGTGAGGCGTGCAGGTAGGTGTGCTAGTGTGCTTCGGACGCGGCTCTCTTGAGCCGTCCGTGTTCCTCCTCCTCCGATCCTCTTCCTCTACTAACCGGATGCATCTACCAACTGTAGCTTGGACTCCTGGGCAGTTGTTGAGGCACACCCTTCAGCCTGCGGATTCGGAGGGCCTCAAGGCGAACCAGCAGTTGTTGGAAAACCTGCAGGACCTGCCTTTGAGTCCTTGGACACAGGGGGCGTCTGGACAGGACGCGTCGTGTGCATGTGCGCAGGTTCAACCATCATCTGACTCTTCTGTTTGCGGTTGCAACCTTCGGTACCACGAGTTTGCCATTCTTATGTCAAACTCTCCAATCCCCTCTTGGGTTTTGTTTGGGCAAAAAGTATTCGCGCCCGCCATCTCCCGATGACCTTCCCACTTCTGCCCACGCTGCAGCAGTCACGTGTAAACCGGGCAGACCCAGTCGTCCCCCATCTGGTCCCGAACGACGAGCACCGCTCCTGCACCCGAGTTTAGCCTTCGATGATTGGAAGCCGCATCGGAAACAGTGGGTCAACCCATCCCGGAATTCTGAATTCGTGCACCCGGTTGAAAGGAGTGTCCACTTCGGAGTCCACGTTCACTTATGTGGGGAGTTGTAGAGTACGGGAGGAACCGGAAATCTCCGGAAAGATGGTACCCGCATTCCAACTCGTCTCGGGAATGGTCAGTCGACGACCGTATGCAGGTGGGTGGAGGCCCTGGGACTGCGAAGGTGTGACCACCCCATAAGGAGGACTCTCTATCTTGCGTTATCTCTCTGTCCCAGTCGCCATAGCAACCGTATCCTTGGCCAAGCATCATCCTGCAACCCTGCTTTCGGATGGCCATCGTGCCTCTCATTTTGGTTATCAACCTTACTCCTCGCTCGAATTGCCGTCATCGTCCGTAGCTGCCCCTGGTCCTGGTGGTTAGGGTTAGCATGCAAAGAGCCTGTGGCGATAATCTGCATCTGCTCTCTTTCGTGACTACCTCTTCGTGCTACCTCTCTTCGTCACTGGTACCTTATCTTGACCTCTGCCCGCCGCGGAGTGCACGTCTCTGTCTTCGATGATGGCGAGTCCTTACGCCGCCGCTTCGTTGCAGCGGCCGTCCTAGTTGTCTTGTCGGCGTTCTCGATGGCGGTGTTGGCGCCGGCATCCGCCGCTTCCCTTGTGGCGCTTTGGGTCGATGGTCGCAGCCTGCGTCTCGACTTCGGTGTCGCTTCGGGCGTCCCCAGGGGCGAAGGCCCGCGCTTCCGTCTCTTTGCCGCCGACTCCGCACATCGGCATATCGTGCTGCAGGCAGGCATCCGCGGTGTGCAGCATTCCGCGATCGTCTTGCACGTCCCGCACTGCGTCATCCTGTGCTTCTCGCATTACTTCACGGCGAGGCCGTCCCCTGTCGCGTGGTGTGCCTCGGCAGCAGCGCGCTACCGACGCTTGCCGATGCTTGCACTCTTCGCATTTCGCTTTGTGATGTCTCGTGCACACTCTCTCGTCGCACTGGGTCTCCGCCGCCCACTAAATTTACCCTCTTCTGCCCCTTCTTGCCGGAGGTGCCGTCTTCGAAGGCGTCCCACCAGCACGTCCCATACGTGGAAAATACGTCCATCCCCCAGACCTCATCATTGAAGGCGTGCCTGTTCGTCCCCAGCTGCGACTCGAGCACGAGCATTATCTCTGTACCCGCACGACCTCTGGTGGAACAGTTCCTGCTCTCCTTGCCGCAGCGGATCCTGTCGCTACCTGTGTCAAACCGTGCCAACCTGTAGGTCCTTCCTTCTCAGCCTCTATCTTCGTCTTCGGGGCATAGCCAAACACGGGACCGCTCTGCGCAAGGTAGGGCCATAATAGCGTAGCCCCCTCCCCGCCTTCGCCAAGGCCGGCTGCAGGGAAAGTGGTCGCCACAAGGAAATACCCCGAAACTCCCCGATATTTTTGTCTGGACCAGGTGGGAAAGATCTATCCACGGCAAGTATCGGCACCCTTTTGGAACTCGATTTAGCCAAAAGTCTGACCCCCAGATGGCACTTCTTTAGACGTCTTTTGGCCGATTTCGGACCTCACAACATGGTTCGGCCCCGGGGGGTGCGTTTTTGGAACCGGGGGCCCCGCGGGGGAAGTTTTTGCGGGGGAGAAAAGTACGTGCGCTTGGCTAAAGGCCGGCGCGGTGCGAGACTTGAGGCAGCAGTAAAAGTTCGGGAAACAGTAAAGTTTGGGTGATGCAAATTTCTGGTGAACCAAAGTTCGGGCGACGCAAAGTTAGGGGCGCGCAGCTGAGTTCGGGCGAAGCAAAGTTCGGGCGAAGCAACGTTTTCCCAGACTGACCACAATTCTCCACCACCGGGGTGAACCAACTACCGCGATCCTCCGCAAAAAACGCAATTTTCGGGCACCGAAACTCCACAACCCTTGAAGACAATCTTCGACCGGAAAAGTGTCATGGGCGGGGTTGGAACCCGGGCGTACCGGCCTGAAGGCCGACGCCCGCTCACTCTGCCACCCCTATGCATTTTGGCAGGGGAAAAAAGGCTAGCTTCGCACAGCCCCAGCTCCAAAAAAAATAATACACTTTTCACGGTTGTGATACGAATCGTTTATTGTATTTTATTGTATTTTTATTGTACAGATTTTCGTATATTATTGTATACAATACTGAACAATAATACAATAATTTACAATAGTTTACAATAATGTACAAGAATGTACAATAATTTACAATAATATACAATACATTATTGTACGACTGCAGTCCCAGCGATCCTGATGCTCCAGCAGCAATCAGGCACTCTTCTGATATCTTAGAAATGACGGGAACTGCCTCCCTTATCTGCAAATAGAACACATGGCCCACGGTTCTTAGGGTCAAACTCCTGCAGAAGGGAAGAAGCTCCACGAAAAGGTCAACGAACAAACTGGGCCGCAACAAGAAACTGCCCAGTGCACTTAAACAACTGCGAGATCGAGAAAGGATTGAGCAGAACAGCAAACTCGAAAAAGGCTTTTCCAGATGTCGAATACACAGTCCGAGCATTTACCAAAAATGCGCGTACTCCATAACCCCTTTAGGCGCATCAGGCGCACCTGGATTTGCCACCCAATTCGAAAAGTTAGTTGACAGAGATGTATAGTCCGGTGCGGGAAGCTTCTGACAGCTATCTCGCTGCGCCCAATTGCAGCAGATATCTGAATGAAAGGGGCAGTATATCCGTTCACGCCCTGGAGAGCATGCTCGGTCGGGGAAACGAGAAAGAACGAAATACGATGTATTTCACTTCCCTGCTGCGTTCGACCCTGAAAATGTCGTTTTGACGCAAACGTCTGTATCAAGGGTCTTCACCTCGGGAAACCTTCACTTCAATTTCCGGACTGAACTGAGTCCGAAGTGAAGATTGCCGAAGTGAAGATTGTCGAAGTGAAGATCCACCAAGACGTCCTCCTCGCCAAGACACCTGTCGTGACAACTGCCTTTCCGAATGCTTGTCGCTCTTTCTGGTAGCCCATGATATGGCACCTGCTGCATCTTCACCCTCCGCTTGAACTGCAACGCTGTCTTTTTGCGCTCGAGCACCCCTGACAAAGACACCATGTTCGAAAGTCTGTCGAGTTCATCGGGTCATTCCGTGTAAAACCTGTCGTAAACCTTCCACACGCCTTACCCCCTGCACCACTGCGTGAACAATAATGTCCAATAATCGTACAATAATATACAATAACTGTACAATAATGTACAATAAAAATACAATAATTCTTGGTCGGCGGGGGAAATACAATAATGTACAATAATCCATTCGTTTCACAACCGTGACTTTTGAGTGTAGAGAGTGGGGTTGGCTCGAATAGAGGCTATTCACATTGCATGTCCATAGGACCTCCACTTTCGAAAAAGAAAAGTACCACCCCCCATGTGAACCCTCCCAGGACCCCAGTTTCGGGTGGAAGAACATGGTGGTAGGCAGGGTATGGTAGGGCAGTGAACTACTGGTGCAGGCCGCACCTGCACCAGCACCCGCCTGTACCCACACCTGTGCCCAAGTTGCAGGAGAGAACAGCAGACTTCCTTCGCGCTCTTTGTGCAGTTAAGAATTGCTCATGAGGCGACAAAGTTTTCTTGAACGGGCAAAAAGGTCTGCAACATGCTCGTGAATGGGCAAATCTTTTGAAGCATGCTCGTGAATGGGCAAAAGGTTTTGAGCATGCTCGTGAATGGGCAAAAAGTTAGTCCATGCTCGTGAATGGGCAAAAGGTTAGGTCATGCTCGTGAATGGGCAAAAGGTTAGGTCATGCTCGTGAATGGGCGAAAAGTTAGGCCATGCTCGTGAATGGGCAAAAAGTCCAAGGTGCTCGTGAATGGGCAAAAAGTTTGAAACATGCTCGTGAATGGGCAAAAAGTTAAGCCATGCTCGTGAATGGGCAAACAGTTAAAGATTGCTCGTGAATGGGAATTGACCCCCGGCCGTGGCGCTGCGGAAACAGGAACCCAGCCGGACGCCCTGGAATGCTCGGGGCGCCCCACAACCAAGGTAGGCCGGCATCGCGCTCGCCGGTCGACACGCCGGCAACCGTTTGCCAGACAACCAGGCGCCTCTGGGAGACTCCCCATCCAGGCTCACCTGGGCCAGGCGGGTTCGTGCCGACGGAGGCCAGCTTCCGTCGGAGGACGCCGGAGAGGTTTGGACGAACTTCCTCCGGCCCAGGCCCTCGGCATCCAGTCCGAAGAGGAAACGCCGACTCGCAGCGAGCCCTAATCAATCTTAGAGGCTTCACTCAAACGAGAATAGCGCAGAACTCCAGTGAAACAGCACTATTCCAAGACAGTAGTATTCAACGGAACAAGGAGAAAAAACTAAGGGAAAAAAAAACAGTAGTTGTATTTAGCGGCGGTAGTTGTATGCCAAGAAGGTTGTATTTAGCCCCCCCCTGTAACCACAAAAATCTCGGCAAATACCCCGTCACCAAAGATAACCCCCATTATGGTGAAGAAACACGTGTTGGGGGGGAACGGCAGCAAAGAAGTTTCCCGCGCTGTCTACCCACATCACGGCGGTGCTGGCCACCGCTGAGTATGACGGGGGTCGACAGCGTCCTCTCGATGACGAACGCCATGGAGACGATACACTGCGCCACATGGATCCGCACAACACAAAACTGTTTCTGCGGATGCATGGTGATGACGCATTTGTCTCTGTCGCTGACGACGACGACGACGCCGACGATGACGACCTGGAAGCTTCCGACATGTGCATTGTGAGGGCAGACCTTCAGCACACAAGGCAGTATTCTGCCAAAACATCAAGATGTTCTCACCCCTACCCCTTCTCCTGCTACTTGTGTTCATGCGCCGTAACAGGATCGGCAGCCCCTCGGCTTCATGAGCACGGTGGCAGCGGCAAAACAGGTCGGGATCGAGGCGGAGTGCGCTCTTCGACGTGTGCCACTATGGTCCACAGAGGGCGAGTCGGAGGGCGAGTGGGCGAGTCGGAGGGCGAGTGGGCGAGTCAAAAGGCGTGTTTGGGGGCTCGAGGGCCCTAGGGCGAGTCAGGGGCGAGTCGTGACTCGCCCGCCACCTGGGGGTCGACATTTTTATCCGACCAGATATTCGGAAAGCCATGTCCTCAATGGATCAAATCGTGTCCTCAAAATCTTGAAACCGACAATTCTTGCACTTGCAGACGGCAGAAACCCGAAGAAAGTCGTTTTTTATGACACTTTTTCGTGGAATGAGTAATATATTGGTGTCTTCACGATACCGCCAACTACCACCATCAGCTGTAGCTACTCGGTAGGCAACTGTGCAGATGATGTGAACCTACAATGCTGGTTTCTTGCAGATCAAAACCCAAGGTCCACTACCCAGGGACAATTGATGTTCGAAACGTTAGTGACGCAGAAGCTCCGAACTGGACAAGCAATGAATCTCAAACCAAACACACAGAACCGCCTTCTTGCAAATCAAGAATACCTTCACGCAAGTGGACCTTGCGAAAAATATGATGAACGTGAAGGGCGGCATCGCGAAGCGCTTCGAAGGTTTCACAAAGAAGTGGCAGAAGTGACACGTCTCGAAACCCTGGCTGCCAACGCTCATATTGCCCTTCCGTAGGTCCTCGAACCGCTGTGCATGCAGTGACCATCTTGTTTATCCTCAACACTCCGCTGGAAGCATTATATGAGACGATGCCAAAAGGGGGGGGGGGGGGGGGGGTTTGGGCAGATGTTTTCTGGTGTAGTCAGATACTGGGCATGTGGGGTATAGGACCCATACCCCCCCAGAAACCATGTTTTCGGGCCGATTTTGGGGTCCAATGCCCTCGGAGAACCTTTTTCTGAGCGCAAAACTCAGTTGTTGTGGACTTTGAGGCCCCAGGTGGGGTTACGACTGAACAATGGCTACGGCGGCAGCACCCACCCAGAACAGGAACTTAACTCTGTTCTCAGAATGCGTGACTCGTAAATGCGTTTCGTTCGAAGGATTGGCTCAAAAGTTTGCAAGGCAAGACGCACACGAAGTCCGATAGGTCACAGGGCTCCATGCGGAGACACTTTAGAGCGACGAGAGCCTTTCTGATGAAAGCTGCAGGAGTTGACCCGATTGCGCCCGGGGTCTCTGTACAGAGGGCGACCGACAAAGGTGACCCATGAGGCAGCAGGCATTCGACGATCTCGTGGAGGCAACCACCGACGTCGTGGGTCACGGAAAAGCTGTCGTGCACAAGACGTTCGTCGCACAAATCCTTCTAGCACAGGCTGGTGGACGAAGAAGGCCAACTAACGGCAAAGGTGTCGTACACCACGTACCGCCAGCTACGTGGTGCCCGGTTCGAACACCTGGCCGGACGTGTGCGACACCTGCAGAAGGGAACACGATTAGCCATCGCCTTCGTGAGGTTACCAGCAGCAAACTCACTTCTTTCGATCCGACAAGCCGATTTCTGCCAATAAAAGTTGCCAATACTGCCAGAAGAACCTGGGGTCAGCTTTTTTAACAACCAGGGGCCTCGCCTCCTTGATGATTGATTTGCGTTGGACGACAGGTGACTCGATCCAACTTGGGGAACTGTTTTAGCTGGTGTACAGTGGGTTTCACACTGGATTTGCGGGTGTCACACTGGATTCCGCACTGGATTTTTGGGTGTCAGTGGATTTCACGCTGGATTTGCGGGTGTGGCACACTGGATCTAGCAGGTGTGCCCACGCCCGACACTTTGGCCGCACAGTTAACACCCCCACACGATGCTGGAGTGCACCGTGCGGGGCCTCGAAACCCACAGAAACAGAGTTTTGCGCTCAGAAGAAGGCTCTCCGAGGGCATTTGGCCCCAAAACCGGCCCGAAGAAATGGTTTCTGGGGGGATATGGGTCCCATACCCCACATGCCCAGTATCTTACTATGCCATAAAACATCTGCCCAAACCCCCCCCCCCCCTTTTGGCATCGTACCATATGTAATCAACAAACAACCCCCCCGCCCCCTAAGCATATTAGGAAACTACACGATCTCAAATAAAAGGATTTTCCTTCGTCAGATACCCAAGGGAAAATTCTTGTGGTAAGAGTAGTTTGCCTTCAGGATACTCTAAAAGGTCGGATAAACTGAACGGCTTGAGCACCCAACAAGCGTTCTCCCGGCCGGTAGCAACGGGGCAGAGCTCAAGCCAGAACCGGTGCTCCTACCGATATTCCGGAATCTGCTTGGGGTGTGTGTGTGTGTGTGTGTGTTTAAGTTCAGGGCTTTGACTGAAGCGAAGTATAGCCCACTTGTCGCTTTCACCAGTTGGCTTTGAGTTTCGACACGCTGCTTTTGGGTCTCGTGATTCCTCTCCGAAGGGTGGGTGGGGCGGGATCCTTCGGGGGACGGATAGAGCGTGAGAGGTTGTCAGCTTCTCCATCCGGTACTCGGCTCAAGACTTCTGTTTTCATCTTGCGGTGTTAGCTGCACGGGGTTTTCGGCCCCGTGCAACAGCTGAGTATCTTTACACAGGCGTCACATCTTACCCGAGGATGTGTCAAGCTCTCTCTGTGGAATGAGCTTGGCCTGACTAGCTGTTCCAAACTCCTGGTGCAAGCACCCGTCATGGTCGGCAGTCGCCACCTGGGTCACAGTTTTGAGTCCTGTTCCGAGACTCGCTCGCACGGGGAAGTGGCGCGAATCGCTTGTCGCCAAGCATTCTGCAATGCTGACGACTGCTACCCCTGTGTGTGTGTGTGTGTGTGTGTGTGTGTGTGTGTGTGTGTGTGTGTGTGTGTGTGTGTGTGTGTGTGTGTGTGTGTGTGTGTGTGTGTGTGTGTGTGTGTGTGTGTGTGTGTGTGTGTGTGTGTGTGTGTGTGTGTGTGTGTGTGTGTGTGTGTGTGTGTGTGTGTGTGTGTGTGTGTGTGTGTGTGTGTGTGTGTGTGTGTGTGTGTGTGTGTGTGTGTGTGTGTGTGTGTGTGTGTGTGTGTGTGTGTGTGTGTGTGTGTGTGTGTGTGTGTGTGTGTGTGTGTGTGTGTGTGTGTGTGTGTGTGTGTGTGGGTGTGTGTGTGTGTGTGTGTGTGTGTGTGTGTGTGTGTGTGTGTGTGTGTGTGTGTGTGTGTGTGTGTGTGTGTGTGTGTGTGTGTGTGTGTGTGTGTGTGTGTGTGTGTGTGTGTGTTGTAGACCTGTTTTCACGTGGTGCCTCCCTGTGCGAGAGGCGTCCACGACTCCTTCAGTTTCAAGTAACCGCCGATGCTCCCGCCGATGTGTGTGTGTGTGTGTGGAATTCAGGTAACACCTGACGCGGATTATAGCTCAGTGTGTGTGTGTATGTGTGTGTGTTAACGTTCGATGGCATACTTACTTAAAGTCAGTGCCGAAAAGGAGCTGCACAGGGTATCTTGTGCGAGCCATCAACGCCGATGTTGCACAGACTCAGGTGTCTCCTTCCCCGGGAAGTGGCGACAGGGGGTCTGCTCCTTTTGCTTTCTCGGCGCGCCCGATGCCGGGTTGCACACACCCCACGCTTTGCGCTGGACGGAAGACGGAATGGACGTTGGGCTAATCGGAAACCATCTGCGCCCGTGACAGCTGGAGCGATAGTATCCGCAAGGCGCATGTAGTTTTCCATCAAGATGCTAGCCGGCCGTGCGGTTGCCAAAAAGAAGAGAACCCGCGATATATCAAACAGCGCACCCCCGCAAGGCAATCTCGCCCGCCAGCCAGAACGCCCCCAACATTTATTCACCCTGTGACAGGGCGGCGGTTCGCCCCGCGCCTCCGACAAAACGACTTACGCCCGCCGTAGTGCGGAAGGTTTGAACTTGATATGCAGCAACCTCTGTGGCGATAGGCTGCACTGACCGCAGCTACCTCCTTGCACGCGTCGTGTCATGCTTCGGTCGCTTTGCCCCGCGTACCGTTTGTCTACCTTATGGGTACCCTATGGATTCCCACAAAAGCGAGGTGGCTCTACCACACAGCTAAATCTGAGAATTTCGAGTTTAAGCATGACCTATAGAGACACGTATAAAAAAATTTTCACTCTAAAAAAGTGAGGAAATACTATGAATGCCGATCCAGCTCGCAAACTGCCTCTCGGTTCGGTGGGTTTTCCGCTTCAGGTTCCTTTTACTTTGTTTCTCGTTAGTGCTTACATGTTTCTGGTTGCCCTACAATGTATTGTGAAGCTAAAAAAAGACAAAAGAGCGTGTTCTGGTGGTTGAGAACCAGAGTGAAAAAAGAGAGGCGACACGCACAAACAAGACGAAGCGCTTGTGGCGGTACCCAGTCCTACATGCCCATTCGCACGAAGAAAGGTGACACCGCCCCCACCACATAGGAAGTCCAGTCGTCATATACTTTTGGTTTTGGTGGCACCTGCTTGTCTTTTCTTTTTGTATTAGCACCTGCTTCGTAGGAAATACTTGAGGGGGCCGCCAGTAGCAAAGATTCAAAGGAGGAAACATGCTGCAGCCCACTCAAAGCTGGCGTCAGCGCCGGAATAAGCACCGGGGTCCCTTCGAGTATTTCTTGTTTCTTCCCGTGGCTGGACTTTTTCTTCGTCGATGCAACTGTCAGGAATGGCCTACACACGGTCCCAACATAAAGATGAAGTTCGCTACTGAATTGACGAGTGTCGCCCCTTCGGTGATGATGCGATGATTCACGCCTGCCACGCGCATCCAGTCGTCATGGTGCCTGGCGGGTCTTCGTATCAAAGCAACTTTAGTTCCTTGGCAGGTACCGCAGTGGGGACACTCCAGGAGGCGCGCCCTACCTTCAATATCCCACCCACGCCACCCCGACTATATACAGTCTTTGGCCGAGTTTCATAGCGCACGACCGAGCTATGAGCTTGGAAATGCTACGCCCCTGTCTGTGTCCAGCGATGCCCGTTTTCCCTTTGTTGTTTCTGTCCGTTTCCTGTTCCCACCGCCCGCCCCCACGTCCTCTTTTCAGCCAGGGCTGTTTGTCGTGAGAGCTGACATCCACAGACTGAAGAAGAAGAAGAAAAACGACTTCGCTTGGGTGCGCTTGTTTCACATTTCTTCCGGCGTGCTACGTGGCCCCCAACCGCAAGGCTAGCCATGACGGCGTTCGATCTAAGAGGTTCACCTCCGACGCAAGGAATGCGTTTCGGCCCGGACCCGTCATGTTGTCACCAGTGGCCGACCCACTGCGTACGCCAGGCGTCGGAAAATGCGGCCTTGCAGATGCAATATTGATGCCACCTTTCAGGGGGGCCTGAGATAGCAACAGTTGCCGAATCCGGAGAAGTCAAGTCGTGCCGTGGCGGCTGGAAACTCCCCACGGCTACGCGAACTTGTAGCACACACACGCACAGGCGAATGCTTGGCGACAAGTGATTCGCGCCACTTCCCCGTGCGAGCGAGTTTCGGAACAGGACTCAAAACTGTGACCCAGGTGACTGCAGACCAGATCAGGTGGTCGCGTTGCTGCCCTCATCCTTTGCACTCGTGTTTCTTGCTCAAGAAGTAGAACGGCAAACCAAGCTAGACCACTAGACTGACGAGAGACACAAAACGCGATACAACACCGTGCCGTAATAGGACCGCTTCTAGACTTTCCAGGCGATCCGGGCGCACGCGCGCCTTGTCACATCCCCTGCAGCCCCAAGTTCTGCAACCGCCGTACGAAGTCCTCCACGCCTGTCCCTCTTCCTCGTCGCTTTGCTGCTCGTTCCAGCCCCAACTACGTCTCGAGTTTCTTGAACTCTCTAGACATGAGTCTGCAAAATGGAACTGCCCGAACCATACAGTTTGGGCGACAATCCAACTTCCCTGTAGAAAATCCAAGAAATCCCGAAAAGTCGCGTAGAGTTGTCACCATTACTTGCGGATGCACCTTCTTGTCCACAGAAGTTCTTCGTTCTCCAGTCACTGTTCCGCCGTGCTGCTACGCGGCTTCTTGATGTACTGGATGCTAGCATAGCTGAGGGCGTTGCCATTGGCGCAGAAACCTCTTGCAGTGCGGACACGAAAGAGGTGATTGTTGTTGATCACAGACTTGCCCGGTTCCTCCGACCACAAGTTCTTGATTGTGATGCTGCCCTCGAGTATCGGGCGAGAGCCGCGGCTTCGAAATCAGCACCTCGAAAACACGCATCCAGGATGGCAACCGTTCCCCTTGCTGCCCAAAAGAGAAAAGGACAAACACAGCAGCCCCGACCAATCAGAAAAAAGAAACCTGGCGAGCATCCGTTGGGGACGGGGCCAAGAACGTACACGCTCGCACATACATACAACTTACACTCGACCTGCATCGCATCACGCACCTGAGGAAAGGAGATTCTGGGTGTCTTTGTACCCCCAGCTTTGCCCTTCCCATCTGAATTCTACTGCCTTCACCCCACCCCGGTTCTGTTTCGTGTCTCCTCTTTATTCTGCTTGTTTTCTTTGTATTTTTTCCACGCCTTAGTCACTCTCGCTTTCTCCTCTCCTTCCTGTCTCCGCACTGTAGAGCACGCAATACAAGGGGGGTGTTTTTCCTTGATCGCAGGAAAGAAGAGCCGTTGTTTCTGAGACACCTCGCTCCCCGCTTTCCCCCCCACCCTTCGAACCGACAGTGTTCTGTCTGAGCCTCTGTTTTTGCGTTCGCCGAAGCACAGTGCAAGTCAGATAACGACACGGTGGAGAGAAGAGAGCCACCATTTCTGAGACACCTCGCTCCCTCCTCCCCCCCCCCACCATTCGAACCGACAGTGTTCTGCCTGAGCTGCTGTCTTTGCGGTCGCCGAAGCACAGTGCAAGTAAGGACAGATAACGACACGGTGTTCAAGCACGTTCTTAATTCACCACCCCAGCCGTCTGCTCTCTCGCGTTCATTAAAAACGCGGAGCGCGCACAATGGGGATGTTCGACATTGCCGACATGGCCGAGGCCACGGAGTTTGACAACGACGGGTGCAATCAAAAGCGAGAAAATCGCACCGTTTTCGAGATGTACGACCTGCTGGAGGAGCTGGGCAAGGGGAGCTACGGCGTTGTCAGCAAAGCCCGCCACAAAGAGACCGGCAGTCTGATGGCCGTGAAGAGCATCGACAAGAGAGCCGCTGGCGCAAAGGTTTGGCTGATTTGGTTTTATTTTTGAAAGTATGCCAATACTGCAGGGAATAGTTGACTAGACCGCTTGAGTTTGTGCTAACCATGAATTGGGGAAACGGGAGAACCTACAAAGCCAAAAGCAGGACCCCGTTCGTGAGAAAAAGCGAAGAATAAAATGGGAAACTTGCAGATATATGCGCAGAAAACTGCAACTTTTTGTGACATGCATACCATATGCATATATTTGCAAATAATCATGCATACACCACCTGATCCTGACCCAAATTTCGGGGAGTTTCGGGGAGTTTCCCTGTTTGGGACTGGGGGAGTACCCTTGATGTTGGCGTGGAGAATTGGTCATGCTCCTGAGATACCTTTTCACGCATCTCTGGTGTGACAACTGTGGGCCTCCCGCCAACGCCAATCTCGGCAGCCTTTCCCCGGTTCTTCCAGAGATTGTCACCCACGACCATTCCAACAGCCCTGTACCGGGCACGTGCCCAGTCCAAACCGCTCACGATGCGTCGCCGGCTCGCCTCGTCGTCAAGGCTGTTGAAGGCTTCTGAAAGCATACCAGAAAGGCGCTTCCAGATGTCAACCTTCTCCTCCTCTGTCATTAGGGCGAGAAAGAAACCGATCAGGTCGTCACCAGAGACCTTTTCACAAAAGGTCCTGCTGGCTACGAGTCGTCTCTGCATGGACTGACCACGTCTTGTTTCCTCATGAAACGGCGATAACTTCTGCATTGCTCGCACCGATGACTCCACGAACTCCAGACCCGTGATCTTTGGCATTTTCCCCTCTCTTAGTTTCCGTTTTCCTGGGTCAACCTGTATTCTTAATTAGTACTGCTGGTAAAGGCAGGGTGCACCTGCTGCACCCACTCTATTTACAATGTGTGCCTGCCCACTGCAGGCGCTGCAGGCGGGGTGGCCAAGTAGGGCTATCTGTGACCCCTGAGAACACTCTTCGGCTTCAAGAGGACCCGCTGGTGGCTATCTACAGCGGAACACAGCCGATCTTGTCGTTGTGTAGTCTGGGTTTCCCGCTGGAGGCCAGAAGGTGTTTGACTAGCTTGAGTAGTGGCGAGGCTTTGAAAATGACCCCATTTTGGGGGCACACCCCCTCGCACTGAGAGCCCGCTCCGGGGCCCACCTGGGCCCACCTGGGCCCATTCGTGGGCCTTCAGAGACCCCTTTACCTCGACTCAGCCCGTCAAAAACCGTTTGGGACCCGTTTTGGGCCACACAGATGGGGGTTCGGGGCCAGTATGGAGTGACGTCAAAAAATATTTTATTAGTGCAAGGGGGGGGGGGGGTTTTGGCATCGTCTCATATCTTTGGAGTCCGGAGAACTCCTCATCTTACGCGGATTGCAAAGCTGTGTTCAACGCAGGGCGCATCAGCCACTGCGCTGCAGCTTCCGTACGGACAAAGGAACCCGAACTAGATGCGTACCGCATCTGCTAGCTAGATACTACTGTATTCGAACAACCTCTCGACCCATATTCACGCAGGGACTGCGCGAGGTCTTTTCCGAAGTGGAAATCTTGTCGCTTCTGCACCACCCATCGATCGTCCGACTCGAAGAGATTTACGAAGACCAATCGACGCTTTGGTTGGTGATGGACCTCGTCGAGGGCGGTGAGCTGGAGGCGGAGCTGAAGAGACAGGTCCATTTCAAGGAGCACGCAACCAGGCGGATTGTGAAGCATCTGCTGTTGGCCCTGGAATACCTGCACGGGAAGGGGATTGTGCACCGCGACTTGAAGCTGGCGAACATGCTGGTTTCCGGACGGTTTGACGAAGGCGGGTATTGCGACGTCAAGCTCGCCGACTTCGGGTTTTCGTGTGTCGTGAGCAACGAAAGCACCCTGACCTCGTTCTGCGGGACCACCGTGTTTATGGCGCCCGAGATCCTCACCGACCGACCCTACGGGAAACCCGTCGACATGTGGGCCGTCGGTGTCATCACATACCTGCTCACGTACGGAAAGCTCCCTTTTTCAGCCTACAGCGACGCGGACCTCATCAAGCAGATCTGTGACGCGCAGTTCGCGTTCCGTGATGAGCTGCTCGAGACACCGGCTTCGTCTGGTCTAAAGGATTTCATTAAGCAGCTGGTCATTGTCGACGTGCACACGAGGCTGACGGCTACCGAGGCGCTACACCACTATTGGGTCAGGGGGGAGACCGGCGACAGTCCGTATGACGACGTGTGCTCATCGGACGAAGAGGACTGCAAGGTTACAGGAGTTCGCAGGTTTGGCAAGCGGTCCCCTCGTTCCCGCTGGATGCGGCATACGCACGCAATCCGAGCAGCCCACCGGCTTGTATTCGGACAGAGACTGGCGTCGCTAACGGCGGAGGAGCTCGAGATCCCGCATCTCCGGAACTTCGGGTATTTGACTGGCAGTCCTTTTGAGGCGAAAAACGGGGTTATCGACCTCACGGGGCTGTTCGTCAACGCGTCGCCCCGCGTCATCCAGCGCGTTTTGGACTTGACAGAAGCGAGCCGAAACGTCGAGGTGTTCAACGTGTCGAGCAACCAGCTCTCATACGACACGGTGCAAGCTGTGGTGAAGCTAGTCGCCGCGTACCCGAGGCCGCTGGCGGTCGATTTGTCGAACAACCAGATTTCGTCGGCGGGAGCTCGGGCGCTGCTGCGACTTGCACGGTCGGGGAAGCTGCGGAGTATCAATTTGAGGGGCGCCGGGATTGCAGCGGATATCCTCAGCCAGATCGAGACGGCGCTGAAGGAGGCGCGGGCGAGCGCGCCCAAAAAGTCGCATCACCTAGGCGGCCCGCTGTCGCCTGCCCCGCGTGCGGGAAGCAACAAAGCCGACAGCAATTCAAGGCACGGCAGCGACCTGCCGTCTGGCATCGTAGGCGGCCTGTCTGGCAGCAAGATTGGCATCCTCTCCACCCCCATGCCGCGAACCGGCCGCACCGTCTCCAACCGCTCCGACACCAACTCCCATGCCAGCCGTCGAGGCCATGCCCACTCTACCGCTAACACTAACCAGTGGCTCCCCTCGAATCTTCCTACGTCCGCCGGCATCACTCCTGCACTGCCCGCTCTCACACCTGCACCCAACCGCAGGACTAGTGCGAAAACAAAGAGCAGTGCCCGCGCTCTCAAGCGGTGACACTGCGCCTGTTCTCGTGCTGGACTCGCACTTCCCCAACCTATGCAGTGTTCGAGACCTCCCCCATGGCAGCCGTCGATGCCTGCACCCGACCTGCCGTCTTGGCTCGAAACAGCCTGCCTCGCTGATGCTCGTACCTCGTGGAGAACGGTGCTCGCGGTGCGCTTGCCGCAAATGCCATGCGAATGTCGGTGAATCTCGGAGTTCGCGGTGATTGTTCGACGGCACAGCCGTGACGTTAAACGGCCTCGCAGATCTCGGGGCTCCGACACCCGGAATGAGACCCCTCCTCTCCGGTGGAAGGTACCCGAGAGGAACTGCGGGAGGGTCGTAAAGGTGGGTTTTCCGTCATCAGCCGGCGCTCCCCGCCAGGTTCTTCAAGTTCGCAGACGGTTGGAGGGGACCAGCTCTCAGGCGCCGTTCCACGCCGGTCTTCAGTTGTGACCGGCCCCAGCCCACTGGGCGGCCTGGCTGGTTCCCCCCCTCCCTCCGACAATTCTGCTTGTCCGGAGAAAGGGGAGAGGAGCAGTAGCATAGACGTATTTTTGGCAGGTCGAGGAACCTCGCATCACCTGTAGGCCCCGATTACACTTACATTGAAGTACGCTGTTCAGCTCTTATCCGAAACGAGCGGACCCTCAGTCAAAAGAAACCTGGCGAGCGAGGTTCCCGATTGCAAGAGCGTTCAAGCAAAAAGTCTCAAGCCAGCTCCTGAAGGAGCGGTTGAAGTATAAGGGCAGTTTTTTAGACTGAAAGCCAATCAACCAAAATTGGAGAATGCAGTAGTTGCTCTACTTTGATGATGCAGACCCAGAAGGCTGACAACTAGGACACGAGGTCCAGCGATCGTGTCTTTGACTCTGGTTGCGCACTATCAACGGACGGTATACCGCGGCCCACAAAGGGATAGCCGATCAGCCGTTAGTGAAGGAACGAAGCGTTGGACGTATGCAGGCATCACATTCGCGAGCGCACCCACTCACGCACAATCCCTGCACTCACACGCACTTTCATGCAATACTGTTACGTTTTCCGATTCCCCTGTTACTTTCCATTTTATTTGATCTCATCCAGCGACGTGGGAAGAATCAGCACCAGGGACCGGACTTTGTGCCCGTGTTGAGCACATCGACCTCCCAAGACTGCCCCTGTTCGTCTCGGACACAAAGAACTCGGCATCCGAAACGGTCGGCTTTCAACAGGGACACACTGAAGTTGGCGACCCTGTTTTGGGCGAGAAAAAGGGGGTTTGTTGCACAAAACGCTATCCTTGTGTGATTTCCTTTTGACCTCGCCCGTTAGACAGTCGCTGAGTTGCCAGTAGTGCACAATGTAAATCCCTCGTACCGTCCATATTCTGCCAACTGGCCGGTTTGCCCCCACTTCTATCGCCATGCTACTCTTCCGCCATACTTGTCCGTTCCCGGCCTATTTCCGTATATGTCTCGGGGCAGTCATCACATGGAAGGAGAAGGAGGTGGTAGGAAGGCAATGCCAACTCTCGTCGACCATATAGACACGGATTGGAAACGATAGTTATATAAAACGATCATTTTCGAAAGTGAAAAATCATCGTTTTTTATTGGGAAAAATAAATTCCCTCTGGTGGAAATGGCTTGCGGAGCGCGACGATACATTTCGTTTATTTTTGGCAGGATTCCATTGTGCTTACACAGGCCGGAAAAATAAACGAGTTTATTTTTGGAATTTATTTCGTGTGGCAGCATTTATTTTGTGCCGCCAGCCATTTTCAGGTGAAAAAATAAACGAAATTTATTTTGTATCGCGAAAAAAATAAACGTTTATTTTTGCGTGGGGGTTCGCTCGTGGCTCGGGGTTGCAAACCCCCCCTCGGGCCTCCCTCGGGACTAAAACCGACACCTCGACAAAATAAACGGAAATTATCTTGCCGAATAAATGCTTATTATCGTTTTCAAAAAACGATCGTTTTTTTCTTCTCAAGATTTCCTGTTGTAATTATGAGCCAACCAATGTTTGGCGCGTCTATTTCTTGTGTAAAATTGACTTCGGTGGCAAGATTCAGCTGTTTCATGGCCTTTCATGTCGGAAAGGGTAGCCAGCAACCCCGAACAGCACGCTAAGCAATGTCAGTAATCTCTGATGTTGACGTTTGATCGTCACCACCGCAGCTGCGGCCGACGCCTTCTCCCTCTTTTGCACGATGCTGTTGATGTCGCCTGCGGAATTCTCATCCTCAGAAACTGCAAAAAGGTCCTCAAAAAGGCTGTTCGCAGGGATGGTGAGTCACATGCTTTCTATGCTCACTCAAGGATTATCGACATGTATCCTTTCCAACTCTGAGGCTGGCGGCGTGGACTGAAGCTTTGCTGCTCATCGAAGTGCTTTTTCTACTTACTTGTGGACTCATCCTCGAACACTAGCTGCGGTTGCGCTTCCCAGCTGTGGCTTCTCCTGCCGGATGCCCTTCGGCCGCGCTCCTGTGCTGTGGCGGCTTGTGGCAACTCTTGACCAACAAATTTCTGCTATTCCCAGCTTCTTGTCCAGCTCGTCCGTCCAGGTTTTAGGTGAATGTTCGTACTGACACCTTCCTCCCCCTGGTCTCGCACTTTCTTCTTCGTCAATTTTGATGTACTTCTTCATGATTAACTTGAGTTTTGACTCCTTCACCTAAGGCAATGCTTCGAACTCCGATGAACCGTTCCGAGATAGGGGCTCCTTCAAAGACGAATCTGATGTCTACCCTCGACTGTCTGTTCGTTCCAGTGCCATAGCGCTGTCGTGGCAATAACGTACACAAAACCTTACTCGAACTACTCGTCACTCGACACACCGAAGCAAACCCCTATGGAAAAAAACGATCATTTTCTTTTTTCCACGATCGTTTTTTATCAGGCCGAAATCACGAATTCTCGTAAACGATCGTTTCTAATCCGTGTATAGAGGGGTGTAAAAAGACCCATTCGTGTGGTTTTTATTCCCCGCCTTCTAGCCTCCGTCAAAACGAGCACCGGACGCCTCCGAGTGTTTTTCGGTGGCTTTTTTGGGTGCATGACACTATCGACATTATGGTAGAAACTTGGAGCTAGAAGCTTCTTGCCCAGCCCGTGGAAGCTCAGTGAAGTCTGGTTCAACTGAAGTGGTGGTAGCTTAGTATTCTAGCTCGAAAACATCTGGTGGCCCTCCAATTATTGCAAGCCTGCGCATTGCACGCAGCCAGCTGGGTGCTTTTGTGCGCAGGATGGTCTGGTATTCATGCTCTATTCCCCTCCCTCATAAATATCATCAGACGCATTTCCACACCTTTATTGACTGCGACAGCGGTGTCAGAACTTGCTTTTGCCAGGAAGCTAAAAACTCCGAAATCACGCTCGTTAACATGGGCCGTGATAGATTTCCTCCCTCCCCCCTTTTTCACGGGCATATAAGGGGGTACGTATACTTTGCAGACTGCCATCGTAAAAGTCGAAACAAGTCAGTGCGTTCTACGGCCTCGGAGACGCCGAAGCTCTCGTAGCATGGCGGCCTGGCTGTGACGAGCTACGTGACAACCCAGACTCACTACGGGTATCTTGTCTGCACATCCACAGGTTCTGCGCTGGTGATGGTCCGCCCAATGTCCACGGCTTTAATGACGGCGCAGATACACACTGGGTGTTGTGCGCGTATCATCAAGCACGCTTTGCAACACCTTTTCGATCCTATCTCCAGCTCTTTGGGAATATCGTATCCCTGAACTGCTCTAGACTACGGCGTTCTCGCACTGATGCGAGCTACGAAGTGGCGGGTTTTCCAAGGTCCCTCCCCATGCTGGCACTAGTTTGCGTTTTCTTTTGCCGGTGGAAATGCAACGAATCGACACGACGGCAAGAAAGAAAGGAGGAGGAACGGCGGGGGCAAAAGGGAGAAAGAATGATTCTTCCACCCCGCACTATCTGCACGAGGGAAAGCAAATGCGGTCTGTGAACCCTTTTCAGGCTCGCCGTGTTCGATATCAGTTTCTGTTTGACCTTGTCTTCTGTTCTATTCTCTTGGCTTCTCATTGAGTATACAGTACGCGAACGGGAAAACCCCCGACACGCGGATGCAGAGGAAGGACCATCCTGCAGTCCAACGGCGGCACCGCGACCGTCCCGACAATTTTGGGTACCTAGGCATAGCGTGTGTTGAACCCATTACGGTGCATGATCCAAACTTTGAACCCATGGTGAATTCCCCGGAGCCCCCCGACACTCAGCCCGATTTTGGTGGGGGAACAGTTTTGACGGCTGTCAGAAGCCACCTGAAGAATTCTCTGCAACTGCATCCGGATTCTTGAATCGCAAAAACGCTGCATTGATTTTCTGCTCACTGTATTCCATGTCACGAGCTTGCAAACCATGCAGAGAAAAACAGCTGGCATTGTCGGGCGACCTCGTTGAAGAATGCGTGTGAAATTGTCGTGGTCAGTCGACACTTTGCCCTAATTTGCTTTCCAGAGGGCATCGAGGGGCTCTGCTCCGCTACACGCTTTGTAGCATCCAAAGCAGAGACTTCTGGGAGGTGTGCAGAAGGGAGCATCGCCATGAGCCTCCAATTCGGGCAGCGCTTGACGGCGCCTCGACGAGGACCCTCCGCCGTCGTTGTTTGGAACCTTGCACCTTGCAGTCGTGGTTGCTGCCGCGTTTGTGCCAGTCCCTTCTTCACTTCGAGTACACGCGACACGGGCTGAGGAAACGAAGCAATCCTTCGCCAGGTTTTCGCACCGCAGATTTGCAGCATCACTGTTCTTCAGTACCCGCCATCCCAGTTCTGAAGTGCGTTTATAGGGTGATGGAAATTGCAAATCTGGGTTCAGGGGCGTACAACAATAAAGACCCACTTTGTTGGTGTGCCAGCTCCCCGTAGTTCCCCCGTAGTTCAACATGGGGGGGGGGTGTCTTTTTTTTTTTTCGTTTCTTGTTTTTTTTGCTGAGTGCTTCAGGAATGCAGCCTTGGGTCCTGGAGAGCATTTCTAAGCTACTTTGCACTTTTTCGTCACAAAATAAGGACAATTTCGGGTAATTCGAGCGTATCAAGATCAAAGACCCCAGGAGACAAGCCACCTGGTCCAGGCCAAAATCGGTGAATTTCGGGGGTAATTCCTTTGTGGTGACCACTTTCTGCAGTCGGCCCTGGCGAAGGTGGGGCGGAAGAGCTACAAAGGTGCAGTATTACGGCCCGAACTTGCGCAGAGCGGCCATGTGCTATGCGTGCCCCGAAGAGGAAGGAATAGGATGAGAAGGAAGGACAGACTGCGAGTCTCGGTTTGACAGGTAGTGACAGGATCAGCTAGCAGGAAATGTTCTACCAGAGGCCCCGCGCCGGCCGGGTTTCGAAGCGATCGCGGGACCGCAGACCTTCGCGGCGGTCGGAGGAGAGAGGTGGTTCCGGGCGCTGCAGTATTGGCTGGAAGGGATGTGCTGGTCGGTGGTGGGTGACGTCTCGATGGCAGAGCTCGCCGTCGACTTTGAAGTGTGCACCAAACTAGATCTTCCGGGCAGTGTCGTAGCGACGACGGACGGGACACCGTTGAGCATGCGTGCGAGGGTACTCGCAAAACTTTTAAAAACCGTCGGGGATGCACTGGAGCGAAACGGCGACGGACCGCTTCTGCCAGACAGGAAACTGGGGAAGATAGGTCGCTGAGAACGGTGGGGGGTACGAGATGAGGCCGATCTTCCGTGGTGGTACAGAGACGATGGAAGTGCTCGAGACACAGCTGACGACGGCACGAGTTCAGCGACGAGGCGTGGGGGATGGATCTTTTCCCTACGTGTGGAGGTGGAAGGGCAGAGCGTGCGGCGAGATGGGCGGTGTTCAACGCTACGGAACACGAAAAGTGGAGTGAGCGGGTGTGCCACGGCACCAGAAAGTGAAGTGCGGCGTGTGAAAGCGCCGGTGCAACCTGGACGAGCAATCGAAGAAGAAGCGAGGCACCAAACGCGCGCCTGAGCGCGACGATCAAGTCGAGCTAAAGAGGCGAAAGAATGACACATCACGTACGAAAAGATAACCGCGACACCGCAAATCGCCACAGATTATTTGCATTCTAACCCAAACTATCAGAGGCGGTCGCGGTCGAAGACGGCAACCCGAGCGAGGAGCAAGGTTGATAACCAGTAATGGCCATGCTGAAGGCAAGGTTGCGTTGCAGGAGGAGAAACTGGTGCTTGGCCGAGGATAAGATGGCTATGGCGGCAGGGGCAGAACAGAGGGACAGCGAGTCCTTCTTGTGGGGTAGTCCCGCCTTCGCAGTCCCAGGACCTCCGCCCACTTGCATACAGCCGTCGACTGGCCTTTCCCAAGAGGACGAGTTGGAATGCAGGTACCATCTCCGGAGAGCTTCCGGTTTCTCCCAGAGTAGAGGAGCTGATGCAAACGCCACCTGGGCTTCTGAACGTGATTGCAGATCACCTTCTTGCCCAAACCCAAGAGGGATTGGAGTGTCGGAATGGCGCGCAAGGAGAGGCTCTGGCTTGTTTGCTTCTTTCGCTGGCGAGAGGGAGACTTCGGACACGGCAAAGCCTTGGGTTCTTCGGGCTCTGCATCCTTCTGTTCCAGAGATCGTAGAGCAGTTTGCCCACAACAACATTAGCCTTGAATGGCATGCTTCGGGTGAGGGCATGCAGTTTATCAAGAAGTAACTCTCTCTTCTTGTCAGCTTCCCTTCCGTGCAGACAGTAACTTCTTATCAGCTTCCCTTCCATGCAGACAGTAACTTCTTATCAGCTTCCCTTCTATGCAGACAAGTCGGACTCAAGCACATATTTTCGTCTATCACCGGACTCTTGATTGCGTGCTGCCAATTTTATCTGTTGGCTGTCCAAGATATTCTGCAGATCTCGATCGGTCAGGCCTCTGCCATCCGTCACGATAACGCGAATATTTTCAAGGACCAGTACAAGCACGCAATGGTGGCAGCTGTGCTTTTCCTACAGTCCTCTTGGGGAACGTTGAAGGGGGCCCGGTAGCGAGCTTTACTTAGGTTCCTGCAAGCGTTAGCCAACCGACTTCTGCGAGTCCTGCGATAGCGTTCGAGTCTACTTTCCAACGAATCCTTCATGCCACGGCGTCACGAAAGCACCACCCCCGACACCCCGAAGGCTCCATTTTTCAAAAGGCTTGGCCCTTCTGTGGAAAGCCCAAGCAAGAGGAACCGTTTTGCTCACTCCAAAGCTCCCGGTTTGGCGCCGGTGCGTGGCGTTTCAAAAAGATCCACTACAAAAAAAAAAAAAAGACACCCCAAGGTCAGTTCCCCGTAGTTCCCCCGTAGTTCACCCTGGCTATACCGACCACACCACTTTGTAGTTGTATTGTTTTCTCTCCCTCTAGCCTTTGACGATTTCGTGACCGATCTTTCCATTCCGAGTCCTCTCGGGGGCAACGGGCACATATCACGCGCGCTCCCGGTATAGTCTAAGTATAATTATATTGGGCTGAATTCGTCCAAGGGGGGTCATCCTTTTTTTTGGGTGAACTTCCTTAGAGGTACCAAACAATTCGTTTATTTCCTTAGAGGTACCAAAAAATGCCCTTAGAGGTACCAAACCTAACAAATTTGTTTTTGCCCTGAAAATGTACTTAAGGCAGACTATTTTTTTTTTTTTTTTGGGAAAAATTCGCTTACCGCGAAACGCAAATTTGACTTTTGGATACCGTACTTGGAAAAAAGACGTACCGGAACAATTATGTACCGGAAATAAGACGTACCGGAAAAAAGATGTACCCGCGGGCCTCAGGGAAAAACTTTGTGACTTTTTCCGCTTGGTTGGGTTCTGCTGGAATTTGTCATAGAGAGTGCTTGCTCAACTGCCTTTCCTGCAACAGCCACATCCAGGATCAAATCAAGACGCAACAATACAATATGTAGCGTGTTTTTTCGCGATTCCGCTGCTGCCCCAATCCTGCCAGCTCAGCAGATCGTGCTGGCTGAACAGGTCACGGCAGATGAAGTTGTGGCAGATGCACGAGGTCTCCACAAGACTAACAAAGCGTGGGCCGGCTCGTAGCTCCGCATGGACTCACCAATGCAGTGTCGTTGTGGATATAGTGTGGGCTGCACCGACCTCCGCACCGGTGCGCCATCAATTCCTTTGTTGGGGAGATTTTCTCGCGGTCCACGCAGCAGACCGTTTTCGTCGAATTTATGCTCACGTTCTGCTCCGATGAAGAGATTCGTGGAAAATGGACCCAGGAAACATAGTATGTGCGTGGTTTGTGGGTCTTTCCAATGTTCAGGGCAGCGGGTATGGAATCTACACCGCGGATTGGCAAGACTTTGCACCGTAGATTCACGCCAAAAAGGTCAAAACTACCAGCGCAATTATGTTGCCACGCCGGGGCAAGTGGTGAAACCCCCGGAACTCGGGGAATTGATGATGTCACCTGACAGGCAGTGTAACAAGAAAACCGAAATGGATTTTGATTTCCACGATCACCATTCCACATGGACCCACATCTCGAACTCTGGCGGGACGAACCACGTACATAAACTTTGGTCCCCGTTTATTTTCCGCAGATCTCTTCATCGGAGCTGATCTCGAGCAACAACTCGAAAAAGGTCTGCAACGTGGACCAGCGAGAAACACTCCAAAAAACGACAACTCAGTGCATCGAACCAGCGCACCGCACCACCGGCCCGCCGCCCACACTGCCAAAAAACCCCCCAACAAAATGATGTGTGCACGAGGGAGCCATGTTCGACGGGTCACAGGCAAAACGGTTGAACCGCGCCCAGTAATAAATTCGATACTCGTCGTGTTCTCTTGTGCTGATGCGGATTGCCAGAGCGCCACGGCAGCACGGCGGGTGGCCGGCGTATCTCGAGAAGTGTAAGCGAGGCTCCGAAAGAGGAAGCGGAGAGGGCGTATGAAGTCGAACGCCAGTGGTAGGGGAAAATAGCCCCTCCGAGATCTTTCAGAATTGCTGAACCCGTACGCGTTGTACTGCTTCCTTTGCACGTATCGGTATCCTCTTGTAGATCCGCGAAAAACAGAAATAGCATCGGTACAATGTGCAACTTCGTGACAAGTTGGCGAAAGGGCGGCACAGGCGGCGTGCCGAGACAGCGCGTTCCAAAGTGGCAGGTGTATACAGCTGAAGCTGAGTCGCAAGCTGCCAAGCTGAGGCAGTGAGTGCTAAATCTCAGCTTCTGCACAAGCCTGGAATTCGGGAAGAATTCAACAGTTGGATATTGATACCCGTACAATAACAAATATTGACGCAAAGGGCGAAGAGAAAAGAGGTGTCCGGGAGGGGCGGGCTCGAAAAACTATGCCTCTCATTAATGTGCTGGACAAGCTCCCGTACGACGTGAAGCCGGATGGCACGGGGCGAAGCCCGTTTCGCGATATGACCGGTGTCGATGTTTACTCTAACGTCGACTTCTCCGAGTTGCTGCGAAGTTGCGTCGCAAACAAGAGGGTAACTGCGTTGTTTGACCGGGAGTACGAATACAGAGGATCGGAAGCACGGCGGAAGCTGAAGGCCAGGGCTAAGGAATTGGCGGAGGAAATCACTAAAGGGTTCAACAGTTATATAATCTCCCCCACGTTCTCGACGGCGAAGATGATATCAAATTTTGTGTACAACGGGCTCTTCGTCGAAGAGGACCAACTAGCTCAACTGTGCGAACTCGCTGAGATGGCGGCGCGCGAGGGGAAGAGCCTCATATTCCTGCCATCGCACAAGTCGCACATCGACTATATGGCTGTCCACTTCCTGCTCCTGCGCCTCAACCTCTCCCTCCCTTCGGTTGCCGCGGGCAACAACCTGGATATCCCATTTATCGGCGGGCTGCTGAAGCGGAGTGGTGCCTTTTTTATCCGGCGGACATTCGGTGGCCCCGAAAAGGCCATCTACGGTGCTGTGATCGCATCGTACATCGAGGAGTTGCTTAGGCGGGGGATCAACCTCGAATTTTTCCCAGAGGGTGGTAGATCGCGAACAGGTAAGTTGCTCATGCCTAAGACGGGGCTGCTATCGATGGCAGTTGATGCGGTGCTCGCTGGTGGAGTTGAGGATGCGTTCATTGTGCCTGTCTCCATCCAGTACGATAGGATTATGGAAGGCGAGGATTATACGAAAGAGTTACTAGGTGGCAACAAGCAAAAAGAGTCGGTAACCGGACTCTTTAACCAAATGGGATCGCTCGCGCAGAAAGGAAAGGTTCTGGGCAATGTCCAGATCCGCATCGCAAAGGGCTTCTCGATGCGGGAGTACATCAAGGAGCACGCTTTGAAGAAGGGGTCGTACTGGGACCCGGTGGCAAACGCCTCGCAGAGGCTCGTGCTGCTGAAGAGTTTGGCGTACCGTGTGATGGATGATATCAACGGAGTCGCGACCATCACGCCGACGTCACTCTTGGGAACTGTGTTGCTGACTTCGAGGGGTAGAGGTCTCGGCAGACACGAACTGTTGAAGCAAGTGGACTGGCTTCGGGAGGAGGTAATTGCAAACGGGGGGAATGTGTCTTGGCCAAAAACGCCGACGGCGGACGTCGTGGATGGGTCGCTGAAAATCTTGGGGGATCTCGTCATGACGCACTCGCTGCTTGAGCCCGTGTACTCCGTGCACAACCACTTGGAGCTGGCGTTCTACCGGAACATGCTGGTCCACGTCTTCAGCGAAAAAGCCATCATCGCGGCGTCTCTGCACTCCTTCATGCGCCACGAGCCGGACCGCAAGTTCGTCACCCGCAAAGAGTTGTTGGCACGCTCAGGGATCTTGTCCCGGTTTATGCGGAAGGAGTTCGTGTTTTCAGGAACATCCGGCCGCATCCGCAAGCAGCCCGGATCCGCCCACGAAGTCATCCCCGGTGAGACACCGCTGGAGACCAACTTCAGACTGGCTGCCGACAGCCTCGTGCACAGCGGCGCGCTGCAGCTGCATCCGGACGATCCCACCAAAATCCTTCTCTTCTCGACGGATCCGGAACTCTGGTCAACAACGTTCACGTTCTTGTGCATGCTCGTCTGGCCAATCATCGAATCATACTGGGTTTGCCTCGTCGGAATGCAGGCCGTCTTCACCTGCAGAGACGGCGCTAAGCACGCACAATCGCTCATCGTCGAAGATAAGTTTGTCGAACAGCTTCAGACCTTCGCTCTGAACATTTTCCACCTCGGCGACCTCAACTTCTACGAATCCATATCTAAAGAACCCATCAAGTATGTATCTGCTCGTGTTTCATTTGTAAGCGAGAGTAGAGGTTTGGTGCATTTGATACTCTCAGATTTAGCTCTACCCTGGTTTCCAAAGGAATCGGAAATACAAAAGTTCCCACCACCCACCCGCACCGGTTTGCGTGTCCTTTTTTTCCGTACCTACCCTCCCCCGTGAACATGTGCAAAGATCCGCTGGGGGAGATGTCCTCAGCAGCCCTCCTAGGACACGACCGACCAGAGACAGAATGCTGGGCTTATTGCAAGGTACCCGATGTTGAAAGACCCACCCAACTTCCAAACCCCCCAATCCCTCAGGGCAGGTCTTCAAGGAAAACTTGCGACTCGAACCGAATTTTGTAATGATTCTAACCGAAGATCTTTACAATGAAAACGCCCCATGCCACTCTAACCGAAGATTTCTACAATATTAGGTGTTACCCACTAGGAGCCTACCCAACTTCTATCAAACTTCTATATTCAGGGGGGGTGTGTCACTTTTTATTTTGGGTAACGTCCCTTGTATGGACACCTGACTTTGAAAAAGTCCCTTGTATGGACACCTGACTTTGAAAAAGTGAAACCTGCTTGCTGCACGTCGACCCGTGGAATGATCTGATGTTGGGGATCACCCATGTACACATTAGCACAGCTGCGGTGAAATTGGAGCCTTCACATTCTGAGTGGAAAGGGTATGAAAAGGCATCAAAGAGCGCCATCATGCCGTGTCAGAACAATCCAGAGAAGAAACCACGTTTCGCTTTATGTGTTCCCGGCAAAGTAAGTTCGGTGTCCCGGGGAGAACCCCTTCCACAGCAGCCTCGACTCCTTTGTCCCTGTCAGAAATGAGGCCAAAGTTGCTGCCAGCGCATTATCGCATCTTGGTGGTGGGATGCTACTGGGGGGGGGTCAAAATACAATAGGTATAATATTGTATTTGCTGGGGGAGGCTAGAGAAAACCGGGTTTTCAAAAGTCTGGGTGCTGAAAGTCTGGGTACAGGCACTTGGGGGTCAACAATGGAGGAAATTTGGCAAAAGCTTTGCGGGACGGAAAGAGCTACCCCTGGCATGTATCGGCACCTTTTCTACACTCGATATAGCCTAAAATCTGGCCGGGCTAATTCCCATTCTCGAACACAATTTAACTTTTTGCCCTCGAACACTCGCTAACTTTTGCCCTTTCTCGAACATTGAAAGTTTGCCCAGGGTGGGCTTTTTCTCTCGAAAAAGAAGCTGCTGCACGGTTAGACCATACTTGGCCTCCTGGCACAATCCACGTTCCATCAGGCTGTCCATCTCTTTTATGGCGGTGCCAAGCATCACCCCACCGAGTTCTTCGGGCGTTGGGGGTGATAGAGATCCCATGGTGGTAGCACACACCCGCCTTCGTCGTCAAGCTGAAGGGAGCAAGAAAAACGAGAAAGCCAAGACGAAGCAGCTGAATATGGTGCCATTCCTCACTCGAGCGACCACTGCAGTGGACGCCCACGAAGCCATCAGGGACTTCTTCTACGAAGAAGCCATCGGCTACTGGTCGTTCGTTCGTGACCATGGCTTCAGTCCTGTGCGGGCGCAGCCGCCAATGCTGCTGCCTTGGCCGAGCAGGTGCTCAGCAGAGGCGGTGGAGAAGGCCTTATCGCAGAACTTGCAGGTTACCTTGCGCATCTTCGATCCGGGTGCTTCCGTGAATGTCACCCCCTCCCGGCGTCTCCTTTGCGCTTGTTCGCCATTTGTGACGAAAGGTCCGTCTGGATATTTTGCTTAGTTGCCCCTCTTCCTTGATAGATTGCGTTTCCAGTGGATGCCGCCCTTGATACAGTAAACGCTTACACAACGTTTACTCAACGTTTACTCAACGTTTACTCCAAAATGAGTAAACGTAAACGTTTATAAACGGTAAACGTTTACCGTTTACCTGGAACACTGCCCTAGGCATACATCCGATACGACTCGTATTCTCGCATATTCTCGTATTGGGGGGTCGCGACCCCGATTCTCGTAAAATTCTCGCAATTCTCGCATGATTCTCGCATATTCTCGCACGTGCGAGAATATGCGAGAATGAGGTTACTCACAGTACGGGATGCTTGAACACATGAGAAACCGGCAGGAATCAATGCTTTAGGTCGTCTCCGAGGCTTCTGCGGTGCATTTCTCGGCCACTGGGCCTCCGAACTTCTCCAGCTGCTGCTTCCTCTGTGTATTGAACTTTCCATTCCTCCTCTGCCTTCACTGCCACAGTTCGTTTCGTCTGTTCGTGGATGCAGGCTTTCAAAGCTGTTTGTGAACTTGGAAACCGGATTTGCTTGCGCTTTTAGCGTATTTGTGGAGTAGGTCTCCTTGACTCGCTGTCGCTGGGCTCGCTAGATTCCAAGGGCTCGCGGACGTACCTGCCATCCAGAGAGCCTGCAACCTAATAATGCACCTGAAAAGGCGGCCAACATTCAAAATGCCGGTGCCTCTTAAGTCAGAGGCAATTATATGTTAGCCACCAGCTCCGCGAAACAAGCTGTGGCAGAGGAAATCGTAGAAGAAAACACAAGAAGTCGAAGCTGAAGAAGTTGCGGGCACAGTGGCGGACGGAGCACTTGTTGTGAAGCGTGTTTTCGACCATTATTCAAGCATTAAAAGCAATACCATGGAGCAACCAGAGTTGTTGTCGACAACATATTGTGTTGAGGTCTCCTTGTCTTGAAAGCAAGACACAATGCCAGCTGCAAGCTGCAGTTGGCGTAGCCTTATTTCGTTCTTTTGCTATCTTCACTTGGTATTCCTGTCGGAGCCTCGAATACGGGTCAAATACATGGTTCTTGAGTGGTTTACACATTCTCGTATTTCACTCGTATCATTCTCGCATGCGAGAATATGCGAGAATTTCATGCGAGAATGCGAGAATCATTCTCGCATACGAGTCGGATCGGATGTATGCCTAGTGGGGGGGGGTCAAATACTGTAGGTAGTCAAATACAATATTATTGGCAAATACAATAGGTACGCTGAAAAGGGGGTTTCGGTGAGCATAGTCTTGGAATACAATATTATTTGTCCTCAGTGGGGGTTTGGAGGGGTTTCCACGCTGCTCAAGTGGCTACCGATTTCCAAAACGCATGAAGGCGTGGCGCACCGTGGGGCTTGGCGCTTGCGCTGAACACAAGCTCGTCGAGACGGTCAGCCACAGGGCAGAGCGGACGGGGTTGTAGCACTGTGCTGCCTCCGGCTCAAGCTTTTTCAAGCTGTGGTTGACCGTCGCGTTCCTGGACCAGGAGCGGCCTGTTTCTTCCCTTCTTCTTCTTCTTCCGTATCCGCGTTAAGGTCCAGGGGACCTGAGTTCCCGCCCGTCCCCCGTAACCTCCTGGGCTATCCTAGATTGTCAACGAGTGAAGCGTACAAGCATTCCCGCGCAACTCCCAGCGAGAACTCAGATTTATGTACCGTGATCCACCTAGTCCGGGCTCCTGGTAAGTTCCCCGAAACTCCCGCGGTAAAAAATGGGGCTGCCGGTGGGTGGGCAGGTGGACAGATGGGTGGATGGGGGTGGCAGGTCGGTGGACGACTGTGGGCCTGATCCTGGCTCGGTCCACAGGAGCAGACATTTTTCGGCGGTTTTTTGCTCGAGATCAGCTCCGATGAAGAGATCTGCGAAAATCAGACTCAAGGACGAAAACTTATGTACGTGCAGGGTTCGGGACGTGGATCCACGTGGAAATGGAAATAAGCGTTGGAACTTATGGAAGGTTTCACGGATTTTCGCCAGAATCAATGCAGGTCCGGGTTTTTGACCCCTTAGGGAACATAATTTGGCGCCCGTAGTTTCGACCTTTTTGGCTTGGATCTATGGTGCAAAGTTTTGGCTCGCTTTTCCTTGTGTTTGTGATTCACGGATGGACTGCCCCGAGTCTATTTTTCACGGATCTCTTCATCGGAGCTGAAAGCGAGCAAAGAATTGTCGAAGAAGGTCTGCTACGTGGACCAGCGAAGAAATGTCACCAACCAGGGGATCGATTCCCATCACGTCAATGTTTTACCTGGTGGTTTCCACGCCCGGTGCCCTGCAACTTGTAAGGATCCGCGAACCGCGCACATACCTTTGGTCCCCGGGTCTATTCTTCACGGGAGCTAAAGGCGAGCAAAAGTTCGTCGAAAAAGTAGCATAATTAAACGCAACAAGAAGACGATTTCTTTTGGAAATCTTGGGAATTCTTGGGAAGTTTTGTGTTCGTCCAATGTAGCCGGCCACCCCACCAGAGAGATTTATACCCAGTTATCAGTCCAAGCCCCAACTCCGGAAATGTTCTGAGAGGGATAAACACGCAGTCTTTTTCCCTCAGGTTTTATTGTCGCAAACGAGTCATCGTGTGCACCGGGTGGCGCCCACAGCACGGAACTAAGCGCCCATGTGGGGTGATCCACCTATTTTTTAGCACAAAAAATCACAACTTTTCATAATTAGGTTTGACACATTGTTCTGCAGAGCTCTGCAAAGGTCTGCAAAGTTGTGAAAAGTTGTGAATTGATTTTGTTTTCCTGGAGTTTTTTTCGTGCCCCTATCCCCCTACACGACCCTAGCCCCACAGCCACCGTCCACGGCGGTCCCCAGGGGTGGGTCAAGGAAAAAAAAATATTTTTTTGGGCGCAATACCTCAAAACTCGCGCTTTAGGGTTTTTTTTTGGGCCGCAGTTTTCCCGGGGATTTTGACCTTTTCACCTTAGAGAATTCTTCCGCCCAGCCTCCAGTGGTACCCAGGAAAAGGATGATGAGTCCCGAGTGAGCAGCCTTTCGCTTGATTCCGGAAGGGTTACTCGGCGCTGTTGACGTGGTGCAACTCGTGACGGTCGCAATGCCACATTCTCCCTCGCTCGTCGATGACACTTCGTCGACGATTTACCACACCCCACCGTCGATCCTCCTGTGAATCATTTTTCCTGGGATTCACTTTCTTCGCCGAGGCACCGACTGACACGCCTTTTGTTTCTAGACCATTGTCAGCATGGACCCTGTGTTTCTGGGCTCGTCAACGCCGTGCGTCCTGTCCGGCACGGTTACTTCCTCGCATTCAATGTAGAGGCACCGAGTAAGTGGCGTGTAGGCGTCTGTTGTCCTTCTTGTTGCGAAGGCGCACTTGTGCGATCCGGCATGCGCCTCCGGGTACAGCTCACTCCGCACCGCCGCGAAGCAATACCAGAAGGAGAGGTTTCGGCTGCGAATGGATGCCCTCCTTGTATCCGGGGCTGACGCCTCCTTAAAGGGCCCCGTCGGGCTGCTATCCAATCTCCTTCGGGAGATACGTTTCTTGCCGGCGAAGCGGCACAGTTTCGAGTTGCTATCGTTCGAAGGTGCGACCGTGCCTTTTTCCGGGAAGGAGGCACTGCACTTCGTCCGTGAGGGCCTGCGTCTTCGAGCGTGGCGCTACCTGACGACACAAAGGCAAGGCTACTCGGGTATCGAGAGGGGGGTGGATGTGCGCCTGCTGAACAGACTGTGGGAACGGGGGACAGGCTCAGCTTTGCAATCCGCAAATGCATCGCAGGAGCGGTGTACTCTCGCGAGTGGTGCAACAGAAAATGGGGAATGGGTGACGGCGTATGCGAGTTCTGCGACGGTGGGACGCCGGGGACCCTGCTACACTATTTCTGGGAATGCCCGCAGGTGGGTCAATCTACGCTGCCGACTCGACGTCGCAGGAGTGGCGGCACAGAATATGCCCCTATGCCTGAGCACACGGGGGATTCCCCCCATCGGAACCCCGCCGGTACTCGTGGAGAGGGTCCAGAAGCTGATCGGGACCATCTCCATCGAGATGGCGCAAGCGCAGCGCAATATCGCGACGACGCGCCCCTGGGAGCTTGCCTCCGCCGCGGCAGGGAGATATGACGTTGAGCTGGCAAGGGACAGCCGTGAGCTCCTCACGAAGCAGATCAGGACGCGCTTCGCGGCGACGCTAGTCTACTGGCTAAGGAATCTACGTTGGGTCAACACCCCCCCTCTCCTACGACCGGCGTGGAACTCGCTTTGGGTTTTGAGGCCTACACGCGATCCAAGCTGCCTGGGGAAACGTTTGCCGAAAAAGGGTTGCAGATAGGATATCTAGCACGAGCCATCAACGACCTAGGCTTTGCTGACACGGGGGCCTCAGCCTTCCCCGGGAAGTGGCGACAGGGTGTATGCTCTTTAGGCTGGCGAAGCTAAGTTCGGGCGATGCTTAGTTCGAGGTGGGAGTCTAGAGTCCCCGAAGTTCAAAGTAGGACTATAGACCTTGGCCAAAGCCATTTTGGGTCTCAGCCATCGATCGTCGGTGCCTTCGAGTCATTTCTCCTTGTTCTCGGATCTCGCATCACGCCATCGGCCAGAGAGTGCAAATGGATATTGAGGAGGAAGGGCCACCAGAGGGCCACCGGCAGCATTATGTGGTCAAACGAGCTGGGTGGGCCTCGGCGGCCGGACAGACGATTTTTCTCAAGTTATCAAGGGCCTGACGGGGGGGGGGGGGGGGGGGGGGGGGGGGGCCAGGAGGGGTAAACCAGGGCCTATGGAGGCCGTACCCAAGCAGTACCAAGCTGTGAAAAGCTGTGAAAAGTTGTGTGTGGTACTCATTTGCTTGCAAATGACCACCCACTAACGCAACAAGACGACGAAAAGTTGACTAGACCGCAGCGGGATGCCTGCCTGTGAGAGACGTGCGCACACCGGCCGCGGAAACTCGGAGCTGAAGATGACTCGCGTTGCGGCGAGGAGTACGCCGGACCGGGGCGTGGCGTGCGAGACGGAGCTGAGGCACGGGAATGCGATCCGGCGTCTGGAGCACTACGTCTACCAGCGAGCTCGCCTAGAAGCGTCCGGACCATTCCAGGTGCCCCAAGAGCTCCGCTTGTGCTGGCTGCGCTGTCTCGCCGTGATCCGTGGCGGCGGGGTCGGCGGGCCGCCCCCCTCCGACCCGCCGAGCGCAGAGGTCGCCCGCGTTTACTTGCACGACGTACGACTGCGCAGTGCGAGATACAACGCGGCTGCGGCGAGGGTACGGAAGAGGCAGCAACACGAGAGGCAGCTGACGATGTTTGGGACGGATCGCCGGGCTCTTGTGACGATGCTACGGGGGGGTCCGGGGCAGGCGGCCGATGCGGTGCGAACAGCGGACGGGCGGCTCACCGCCAACGTCGAGGAGATGGACGAGGTGCTGCAGGAGGCGTGGGACCCGATCCTGCGCATGTACGGGGAAGGACGCCCAGAGCCCGAGTACGAGGTGTTCCGCAGGGCCTTCGAGGGTTTTATTCCCCGCCGCCAGATGGACCTGCGGGATGTGACCGGGAGGGAGCTACGGGATGTGCTCAACAAGCGGAAGAAGAGGACTACGGCGTGTGGGGTGGACGGCTGGCGCTTGGACGAGCTGAAGGCCCTGCCCGACGAGCTGCTGGACGGGTTCGCGACGCTCTTCAATCTGGTAGAGGAGCGAGGGGAGTGGCCGAAGGGTATGCTGACGTCGTTGGTGTCGCTCATCCCAAAGACCGACGACACCTCGCCAACGAACTTGCGGCCAATCACCGTGACGAGCTGCGTCTATCGGTTGTGGGCCTGCAGGCGTTTGCAAGACGTCATGGAGTGGCAAGAGGGCTGGGTGCTACCGACACAGCATGGCTTCCGCTCGGGGCACAGAACGGACGATGTCCTCATGGAGCTGACGACGTTGATCGAGGAGACGCTGCTGGACGAGACGAAATCGCTTTACATGGTGGCGCTGGACTTCGCGAAATGTTTTGACCGGGTTCCGCAGGGTATCGTTCTCAGTCTTGCAGAGGAGATGGGTCTCGACGCGCGCATCTTGCGCCCCTTGCGCGCCATGTACCGCGGCATGAAGCGACGGTTCAAGCTGCCGCTCGGCGTGGGCTCCGAGTTCGAGGTGACAAATGGCATTCTGCAGGGCTGCCCGCTGTCGGTCATACTGATCAACGCGCTATTGTCGGTAGTGCTCCGCGCGGTTTCGGTGCGGGTGCCGGAGGTGTCTTCGGAGTCGTTGGCGGATGACGCCACGCTCCTTGCGCCGGCGGAAGCCGAGCTGCAGCAGGCGGTCGACATCGTCGCGCGGTTCTGTGCCCTGACCGGGATGCGCCTCAACATGTCGAAAACCGTGGCAATGGGTATCCGTGCGGGCTCGACGCAGCAGCGCAGGCGGCGACCGTACGCCAGCGCGGTGAAGGTGGGCGGCGAGGCCATAGTGACGGCGACGTCTGCGAAGATCCTCGGGGTGCGAACGAGTGTGGAGAGCGTCCGAGCGAGTCGGGCCAACGATGCGCGTCTGAGCGCACATGACGGTCTGATTGACAGGCTGAGTACCTCGAAGCTTCCGTTCGATGTCCGCTGCGAGGTGGCGAGTTCGAACGTTCTCAGCAGTGTCCTTGCGGGGTGCTCCTACGAGACGTACACGCAGACGCGCCTGAAGGGGCTCCGGACGCGGGTCGTAAGGGGCGCTTTTGGGAGCAGGCAGCCGTCGAGAAGCGTGACGGCGGTGCTGTCGATCCTGGCGAAGGGTCACCGTCTTGATCCGATGATTGCTCGGCCGTACAGGATTCTATGCTCGTTTTTCGACGCGTGCGAGAGGCTCCCCCGCGTGTATGCCCGCATGCTGAACATCGCCCGGCTTTACAGCCGGCACGGTGTGTTGTTGCCGGAGGCGCGCCTAGGTCCTGTCGGGATCGCCATCTCTGACGGTTTCACGGTCGCGGGCATCGGTTTCGAAGGTCGCGATTTTGCGACCGCGGCGCTCGAGGGCCGCCGGCTTCTCGACATGGAGAGGGGCGAGAGGCACCACGCCATCCGGGCGCGGCTACGGCAGACTACCTGGACGCAGCTTGCGAGGCAACGACCGTCTTACAACGGTGTGCAGGCAGGGGTGGACTGCAGGCGTACGAACGAGCTGCGCCTGGCGACGGCTGACGCTGGCGAGAAACGTGCACTGGCGGTGATCCTGTCCGGGGGTGTGTTTCTCGCAGCGCGGTGGGGACGGAATGCGCGTGCGAACGGAGGGGCGGCCGGGTCGGACGGGTCGCCGAGCTCCTCGGCGTCCGTGTCGTCGACCGCCTCTGATACGACAGGCAGCTTTGACGAGCACGCCTCCGAATCCTCCTCTTCGGAACCTCAGCGTCCGCCGCTGGACCGCGGCTGCAGGGACTGCGACCGAGGCGTCCAGGACACAGCGGATCACCTGTGGTGGGAGTGCCCCGCCTACGACGAGATCCGCGGCCGTCCTTGCTTCGCCGAACTCCTGCGGGCGGACCGGGCGAGGTGGCCGTCTTGCACGCGTGTGCATGGGGTTATTGTCGAAGGAATGCGGGTGGAGGTCGCGGCCCTTCACCGCCTCATGGCGGCGGTGTACACTGCACGCGTGGAGGCGGAGCGACGCCGCCTCTCCGCGGTGCAACCGATGCACCCCTGGCACGCAGCTGCGCCGCTGCCGGCGGTGCAACACCTGTTCAACTTCGACCGCCTTCCGGATGAGCCGCCGAGATGGCCGTACGGCGGCCGTGCGATGCGGGCGCTCAAGGGCTGGCTGTCGGCACTGAGGTGGACCGACGCGGGCGAGGTGTCGTGCGTCGAGCTGGCAGTGGACTTCGAGGTCCACACCGGGGTCGACGTCCCTGCCCCCCCGGGAATACGAAGGCTCGCCGCCAACCAGAGGGGGAAGACCCTCTGGACGATGCTGTCGACATTGTGCCGCCTGTGCCGAGACCTGCAGCTGCCGTCGCCGTTGCCTGCCGAGCGGAAGGTCCGGGTGGGCTCGATGAGGACCCTGGGGGCGCCGATGCTGTGGGGGGGATTGACACCTCGCCCACGCTTCGCCGGGGGCGAGGAGACGCACGGGGTGCTGGAGGCGAGCTTTCCGCGGGCAGCTGCCGGGGACGGGAAGAACTGGGGCGGGGACGTGTTCCCGCAGTACGACGCGGCGCGGCGGGCACAGCGTTCGCTGCGCTGGGACGTGCCCACCCCTCTGCCGCAACGCCCGCGCCTTCCCGTGCTTGTACCGGCTGCGCAGGCGGACCCTCTGCTCCGCACGCAGTCGGTCTGCGATGCCTGCGCAAAGCAGAAGTGCGCGGTGTGCACTGGCATGCGAAGAAACTACAGCCTTGTAGTTGACCAGTGCTGCCAGGTGCACCACCGCCCGGACGACGGCCTGCGCATTCAATGCTGCCGGGCGCATCGGCTGACGCGATGCGGGACCTGCCCGAACGCCGACGCGTGCTGCGGACGGGGGCATCACAGGGGTGGTGCTGGCCGCGACAGCAGCAGTGGCGACGGGGGTGGCGGTGGTCATGGCGGCCGCGGCCGTGGCCGCGGCCGCGGCGGCCGGGGCGGCGGAGACGACAGTGGCGGAGACGGTGGCGGCGGCCGCGGCACTGGTCGCGGCCGCGCACGCGGCGGCGCACGCGGTGGCGGTCGCGGCGGCGGCGGCGGTGGCGGTCGCGGCGAGAGCGACGGCCTCACAGGCCGGAAGCGGCGCGCGCCGTCCCCACCGGGGACACCTACCAGCCGTGGCCGGAGGAGGCGGACGACGAAGTCGCCCCCGAAGCGCGCCCCCCCGCCAGCAGGCAGGAAGCGACCCGCGCCATGCACCCCCACGGCCTCTCCCGCAGCCGCGCTGCGCGCACGACGACGACGACGCGCCGATCTCGGCGACGACGGCACTGGCCTCGCCGGCCCGAACACACCGCGCCCACCCGGCCCCGCCCGGCCCTCTTCGATGGCAGGCCCTGACTCGGGCCCTTTTACTGATTCTGGTTCCGACCCTCCACGGGTCACACAACGATCGCGCCCTCCCGCCGGCTCTTCCCGGCTACTCGCGTCCTCCGCATCGCGGCGTGCCTACCGGCGCAAACGAGAAAGCGAAGATTCCGATTCCTTTTCGGATTATGAAATCGTCAGTAGTTTCCAAGAACAGTTGCAACCGACTAGAGTTGCGCCGCGCCGAAAGCGCGGAAAAAGTGACCCTTCTGGAGTCACGTAGCGAAAAGCTGGCATAGTGTGGTACTCATTTGCTTGCAAATGACTCCCCACTAACGCAACAAGACGACGAAAAGTTGTGAAAAGTTGTGAATTGATTTGGAATTCTGTGATTTTTTCTGCTAGAAAATAGGTGGATCGCCCCACCATGCGGGGCTTCAAGCGACGCATACCACACGAACGTATCAGGTTACCACACAACGTAACAGCGCACTCTCTCCGGTAGCTCCGGTCAGTTGACCTCCGCCGGGTTCAAAAAAGTCCATTTTTCCCAGGGCACCATTCCACCTAGAATCTGGCCGTCAGCCCCGGGAATGTCAAATGCAGGCCATCGAGAAGGCTGGTTTGACCGATTGTTTACAGATTCGGGTCCAGATGACACGTTGAAGTCATTTTGGCACCTCGGAAGTTGGAAAACGGTGCGTCGACCAAAGATGCCCACAGGCTGTGGACGATACGTGTCCGAATAATCAACCTCATGCTTTAGACTCACGCAGATGTTCTGGTTGCGTCTGTCACTCTGTGCGAATAAATTGAAACAAACACAGGCACGCGTTGAGCACGTACACAGAGCTCCAATATCTCAGCGTTCGCGAAATTGAAACGGGCGGGCGCGTAGTGCGGTGCCTTGAGCTCGGCCGAATCTTTCAGCAAGACGTTCAGAAGCTGCACGACCTGGAAGACCAGGTCCGCGGCTTCAGACGTATCGGGAAATTCCAAAGGAACCGCATGACTTACCCCGAGCACATTGCTCTGACAGCCTTCAACGCCTCGTCTAAGCTGTAGCCGATCACCCAACGAGACACGAAACGCCCGCCGCTTCGTTTGCCGCAAACTGTGTAGATTCGCCGAGGTGCGCCGGAGCTCACCAAAGGCGCACTAACGTTGGCGAATTCCAAACTAAGCCAACGTACATTGAAGATTAGCACAGGAATATTACTTACTGGAAGTGGATGATTCCATTTTTCCTCATCATCCACTTCCATTTTATAAGCACAAAGGGATAAGCGGATACGGGCACAGCTGCGTACGGCTGTCGGGCAAGACCGACATCGGACCAACACATGTTGTTAGCACCATCCGCACGCCTTCGTGCAGTCCACAGTTCCTCTCTGATCATGGTCGTGCACCTCGCACATAAGAAGAGAGCAGTCTACACAAATGACAACCGCTACGGGATTGACCTTTTACCCTTCCGAATTTGCTTGTCTTCCCCTCACCTGACCACATCGCTGTCTTGTCTGCAAGCACTCAAGCTCCGCGCTGATGACGGTCCCGCCTTTCGTGACCGTGGCTTAAAGGACCGAAACACGGCGCAGACGGACCAGTGCGGTGTTGAGCACATATCCATTCCAAGCATGTTCTTGCAATTCCCCGCTCGACGACATTTGTAGCCTTTTATCTCCAGCGTTTCCTTACCTTTGGGTACTTACCAAAAAGATGCAGTTATACGCCCACCGTTCCGGCCGGCGCGGTATGTTTCCGGAGTAAGCTGTCTGCCGGAGCGAAGTGGTGGGTCCGACATGGAACCATTGCTCAGTCTTTGTCGGTCACCGATTGTACAAGTGATGAAGTGTCGACAGGTCGCTTGGCCAGGAACCTAGGTTACTAGTAGACCGTACAACCTGGATCACTCCTGAAATAGGCTCAAGTGATCCACACGGCGGACTCCCCCACCGGATGGGAGTGTTTGTGCGGTCGTTTGTGCGGTCGGGGTCACTCCCGCATTGCGGGAGTCCCACTCCCGCATTTATAGGTAGAATACAAGGAAAGTGATTCCGCATCATATGGGTCAATGCCAAACCCCCCCTAAAACGGAAACGGAAACGGGAAACGGAAACGTTTCCCGTTTCCGTTTCCGTTTCCATACTTTCAAGGAAACGGCGTTTCCTTATTTCGGAAACGGCTGCTGCAGATTGCAGTGTGCAAGGTGACCACATTTGAGATTATCGAGGCGAGGTCATGCCAGATTAGTTAGCTATGTCACTAGAGCGGAGTGCTGCTCCGATTCAGAATGTGATTGACTCACTCTAGTGATTAGCGTTCTTGCCTTATGAATACCAGTCTCTTTCATTTGCCAGTCTTTGATTTTCATTTCATGCGTGGTTGACCATCATATTACCAACAGGAGAGGTAGTGATCCTTCCGTTCTCCTGGAGCTCTAGAGCTTCCAGGAGGGGAGGACCCCCTTCCTATATTGGGCATGACCCCTTTTCTCGAACTGGGGGGGTCGGCGACGCGCACGCGTCAACCCCCTCCTCTCCTCCCCCCCCCCCAGGGGTGGCCCTAAGCGGCCAGATTGCGGAGTCGTTGGCAGAATCGGACCTGACCCCCCCTCCCCCCCCCTACACGGTGAACTCCAGCCTCTGAGCTGGAGTGGATCGGGAGGTCCTAGGAGAGGGTGTGGTCACACCCGCAAAGGGCATGTGCCACACCCGCAAAGGGCATGTGCCACACCCGCAAAGGGCATGTGACACCCGCAAAGCGGGTGTGGAAACAGGGGATTTCGGTGGAAATACCTTGGCAACATGTTCCTTTTGAACCTCAACCCCCTCTGGATTATGTTTGTTGATTGAATTACCTCAGAATACGACTCCCAGTGCCCTTCTCTCATGGGGTTGGGCCAGTTTCGCTTGTTACTGGGGCCATGGTTTTGTATTGGGGTTTTTTGCTGTGTCTACCTTTTCTTGATTGTTAGACTCTATGTAGTGCAACAGCAGTGAATCGGAACTTGACAGATCGTGGGGTTCCACCGTTATCCACCGTTGTGTGGACCCCCAAACTGCAGACTGTAGGGGATTTCTTGTGGCGGCGGTCTGGATTTTGCGTCAGCAGGTGGACAACAACAAGGAGAAAAAGAACTCGAGAACAACCGGCGATAAAACAAACATAGCATAACTTTGTGGGAACTTACAAAGGAAGGAAGGACAGATCAAGTCTTCGATCAGAGCAAGTTATGTCATGTGCTGGCGGATGTGCCGTGTCCACGCACCCTTTGATCCAAGCTTTCTCCAGCACAGCTTGCATCGAAGAGGCTCATCGAAGAGAGCAGGATGCTTTTTTTGGACATGCTGACTCATTCCAGCTGCCTTTACTTTTACACGACATGCAGGGCATTCAGCCATGCAGTGGCATTGAATGCGGTCGCGATGTGCTGCGTCGATATGGGCAGCCATCGAGGATTCCACAGCTTTTTTGCCACAAAAGTCGCACGGCAAATATGTTTCCGTTTCTTCTTCCTCTTCCTCTTCGTCTTCTTCTTCGTCTTCGTCTTCTTCGTCGTCTGCTTTCTCCTCACACTCCTCTGCTGCATCGCTATCACCCGCTTCCTCCAATTCCTTCTGAGCTCTCTGCACGAGGTTCTTGGTGAGGTTCTTGTCTGGCACAAACAGCGGCAGTTGTGGGGGGGCTGTCGGCGCCTCGCAGTTGCACACACGAATCGTTCCAGTTCCACCCGCAAACCGGAACGCCGTATAGGGCCCCCCACGAAAGACGAAGTTGGTTTTCATTGCGGCAAGCTGCTCACAAAGAACGATAAGGGCTAGATTGCTACGCGCATTGCGGTGCAGGCAATCGCAAATCAAAACTGTTTGTTTTCCGCGAAAGCCTGTCTGGGACAGATCCGCAACCTTCCACGGAAGTCGGCGGGCTCTCCGTTTTTCCTCCGCGCATGCCAGATCTACCTCGCAGGTTTTTGGGCTGCTGATCATGGGCACGTCAGCTTTCCGCTCTCCGTTTTCTGCCTCCTCAGCTTCATCCGAACACTGCAATGGAAGGGCATCCATGCGATCCCACCAATGGCTGAGGCTGTGGCAATACGCATTCGTTGTTGAGCCCTTTCGCACGCTTTCCATGAGGTGGAGGAAGATGTGCGCAGATAAACGGGCACGCAAAAAGGGGATGCGGGCGGCAGTTTCTTTTTGACCCCAGTAACGCCAGGGTACGTCCGAATACCGGAATTCGGCAAGGTCGCTTAGGCTGATGAATAGCCAGCGAAATGTTGGTGATAGCTCTCGTTGCGCCATCATGGAGACTACCTTCCTCACGTGCGCTCCGGTAGCATTCTGGCTGACATCGATGTTCAAAGTGCTGCACAGGTCTCGAAGTGCCGACGTACTCTCAGCATCCAGCTCCTTGAACAACGCCAACCCCATACCCTTTATGTCGTGCAGGGCTGGAGAAACGTAGTGTGCTGATGGTGCCACTGCGCTCAGCAGCGATGTGTAGCCAGCTGCAGCCATTTGGGCAAGGCTGAGGTGAGGAAAGCGATGTATGTACATGCTCCATTCGCTTGTTGGAACGGTGCATACTGCGCAGCGGTGGCCTCTTCCACCACACCCGTCAAGCCTCTGCCATCGGTCAAAGTGATCTCCGGTGATCTTTTCGATCCGAACCCGAGTCACACCGTGGCCGCGAACGATCTTTGCATTGTGAAGGCGCAAAATTGCATGGTTGAGAAACCGGTTCTCGAAATGCTTAAATTGCGCTTTCTTCCGGTCGACGACAGTTACGGACGGGACAAAACCGCCGGTTTCTGGGTATACCAGGGACATCGACAGACGTGTGCGCGCGTTGCGCGATCTCAGCGAGTTTCTTGCTGTGTACCCGTCGGTATACAGTACGCCAACAAGCGGTACGGAAGACAATCTTGCGGATTCACGCCACCCCTCCTCTTCCAAGACCTTGAACGCACCTGCTAAGCCCCGTTGCAGTCTCTCCTTTACTCGAGAGCGCGACTCCTTCTCCACTTTTCTGCAGCGCTTCACGGACACCCCGATACTCATGCTAGTACGCCGCTTGTGCGACTTATTGACAAGGTCTAGCTTTCTCTGGGAGGTCCGTGTTGCATAACGCTCTTCGATGAGAGTTTTGCCCACTTCTAACACAGCAGCGTTTGCGGATTGCATGGTTTAATTATTTGTCTTCCTGTGATGAATGAGTCCTTCGATATCGTCTCTGGGCCCCTTATCCACGGACATGGTGTGACCAGATGAATATTGCGGAAGCACTTGATCAGCGCCAGACTAAAAGGAAGCTCGCAGCAGAAAACGGAAAAATAGAGGCCAGAGTGATGCTGCCGCCGTTATCTGCGGACCTCCACGGACATGATGACCTGATCAGCGCGGCAGTGAAGGGAAGCTCGCAGAAGAAAACAGAAAAAGAAAGGTCAAAGTGATGCTGCCGCCCGTGCGGGAACACCGCCGCAGGAGGCCCTCACGAGCGGAAGTTTACGGGTGACTGGTACGATGAGGCGGTGGGACGCAGAACTGGCGAACAGAAGAGTTCTCAATACGAACTGCGGCCTGGAGGATGCTGAGGACACAGGACCCTACATGTCCTCAATGTCCTCTTCAATCAGCAGTGCCTGCTGTTCTTCCTCCTGGGGATCATTGTCGCCCGTCAGACCCAGCCCCATGATCTGGCGGTACTGCTCGTCCAGGTCCACGGCCGCCACTCCCTCGCCAGCAAGTGCTGCACCCTGCGCAATGGGGACCTTCACTTGCCACAAGCCAAGGTGGAGCTGTCTGCAGAGCACTGGCTTCTGGTCGTCAGCGGGCTCGTCGAGGACGTAGGTGGTTGGGTACAGACCCGATGGCACACTGCTGCCCGCGGGGACAACACGTACGCACTCGAGAGTGACTGTTGTGCCCACCACCTTGTAATTAACCTGTGTAAACAGGCCTTCGACGAGGGTCACATGGAACCCTTGCTCTTTTGCACCCGGCGTCGTAATTGGGAAGGCGATGCGTATGGGCTTCGACGGCTCGTCCGCATCCGTGTTCTGGGCCTGCGTAATGGACGACAGAACGGCCAGGAGATCCGCTCCGCGGAACGTGGGCTTAGTGGCTTGAACCACTTTGTTGTACAGCGCGTGCTTAGCATGTGTCTGCTGTCTCCACGCCGTGATCGGCTTGCTTCTGAGCGTGACACCAACAACCTTCACATCTTGGACGTTGCGCACTTTGCTTTCAATGCGGTATTGATCCGGAAGGGTTCTCGCCTTCGTCATTGCTGTAACCTCCCCCGCTGTGAATTTCGGCGGCTTTATGAAGTCGGTGATGACCTGCATCAACAACGGCGACTTTTTGTGGAGTCTTACTCCTGTCACCTCGGAAACGAGCTGACGCAGGCTGCTCAACCTTATCGCTGCTCCGACCTTCTTTACGAGGTATGCCTCAATAAAGTTGGAGACAACGTCGGAGGTCGCCGTGTTGTTGGCTTCGCAGTCGCTGCCATTGTCGCTGCCCTCGATTGTGCGCCTCCGCTTGTTGTCTTCAGGTGTTCGTGGCATACTTGAGGACAGTGGCATCGTTGTGTTTAAGAGTGTGTGAGTCGCTGGATGATGTTTTCTTGAGGTATCAACGAACAGGTATCTGAGAAATTGGGGGAAAAGGCAAAGTCAGTCCAGAATACTGATGAGAACACAGGTATTTACACACGAAAATCCAACTTTCACACCCGCTTTTTGGGTGTGGCACATGCCCTTTGCGGGTGTGGCACATGCCCTTTTCGGACCTCCCGATTTAACTCCATCTCAGAGGCTGGAGTTCATCGTGCAGTGAAAATAGCCTGTATATACCGGCTGCGGCCCTATCACCATGGAAGAACTGGACCGCGCTATAGAAGACCTTGATCCTAAGACGACACTTGACCCTGAGGGACTCTGTTCAAAGCTGCTCACTAGGCTGGGAGAGGGCGCGAAGAAACTTATTCTCGAGATACTCAACGTCTCCTGGGACGAAGGGTACGTTCCAGACTCCTGGAAGAAGGCCCACGTAGCCCCGATAGCAAAACCCGGCAGAGACCGCTCACTCCCGGAGGGCTATCGGCCAATTTCGCTGACGAGCGTGACCTCGAAGTTGATGGAGTCGGTCGTGAAGAACCGCCTAGTTTTCCTGACTGAAAATCCGGCACACCACCAAACGATCCGCCCCTTCTGCAGCCGGCAGGGCGGCTTTCGCAAAGGTCGGGGAACAGAGGAGCAGTTGTATTCGGTGGTTTCGACGATCGACATGCACCGGGCCATGCTCCACCACATCTGCCTCCTCTCGTTCGATCTAGCGAACGCCTTCGACACCGTGGACCACCGCCGACTCCTCACCGTGATGGAGAAGCGAGGCATACCGGCCAAGTTCCTGAGATGGATCGAGGCGTTTCTAAGGGAGAGGAAGGCAGCGTTCTTACTTGACGGTGAGCTTGGCAACGAGTTCCACCTGAGAGATGGGGTCCCCCAAGGAACCGTGCTGGGCCCACTCTTGTTTCTATTCCACATCGATGACCTGGGGGACGACCTCAACGCCCTCCGCGCGCGAACACTGGAAGCTGGTGCCGAGCTCACGTTCTCCCTCTTCGCGGACGACGATGGAGTAGCAGTGGTCGCCAAGACGCCCCAGGAACTTGAAACCCATGCACAAGAAGTGGTCAACGTTGTAGAGTTGTGGACAGCCCGTGCGGGCATGCAGCTGTCGAAACTCAAGACAGAAGGCGTCCTTATCCAAGCGCCAGGAGAACTGAGTCGCGCTGATCCCGAAAGACGAAACCCTCGACCCGCTGGCATTGCGGCCCATCACCGTCACAAGCGCGGTCTATCGCTTGTGGGCGAGCACGAGGCTCAGGGACGTCGTCCAGTGGCAAGAAGGCTGGATAGCAGATAGCCAGCACGGGTTCAGGCCCAAACACGGAACCGTGGACGTGGTGTTTGAAATCGCCTCGCAGATTGAAGAGGCTCTCTTGACGGGAAAGGAGCTGTACGGCGTGGCCCTAGACTTTGCCAAGTGCTTCGACAAAGTGCCACGAGACGTCGTGCTGAAGCTGGTGGGGGATCTTGGCCTCCATGAGAGAATTCTCGGGCCGCTGCGCGATGTTTACGCGCGACTACGAAGGCGGTACAAGTTGCACATGGGGCTGGGAGACATCTTTTACACCACCAACGGGATACTGCAGGGCTGCCCCCTGAGCGTGATCCTCATCAACGCGCTGCTGTCCATCGTGGTGCGCAGAGTGGACGACGTGGGGGGGGTGACGAGCGAGTCCTTCGCGGACGACCTCACCCTCCTGACGCGTCTCAGAGAAGCATGCTTGCAGGACGCCTTGGTGGAAGTCGACAGGTTTTGTGCGAACACCGGCATGTCGATCGGGATACCGAAGACGTTCGCTTTCGGGACGCCGAAGGGGTACGAAGCGAAGTTGAAGATAGGTGGCACCGACATCGTGACGAAGGAAGAGCTTACAATCGTAGGATGTCTGGTCGGCACGAAGCGGACACGCAGAACAACGGACCTGCGCTACGACCAGCGTGCAGAGGAGGCCGAACGGTTGGGTGCCTTACCGATCTCGAGGGCGCAGAGGTCGGGGCTAGCGGCGATGGCGGTTCTACCGGCGGCGACATACGGCTCGGAGTTCGCGCTTCCGACGGTGCGGGGGCTGGGGAAGTTCACCGCAGCATTGCTCAGAGGCGTCTGGGACCCGGTGAGGCTGCATCGGGCACAGGAGGCCGTGTTGGGCATTCTAAACAAGGCCCACATGCTCGACCCCTACACAGTGCTGCCATATCGGTCGCTCGGCATGATCGCAGAAGTGTGCCGAAAGAGGCCGGTATGGAGGGCCCGCGTCGCAACAGTTCGAAGGGCGTATGGCAGCAGAATCCGCGCATGGGGACCGATCGGTATTGCGGCCGAGCATGCAAAGAAGCTCGGTATACGATGGACAGAAGATCTCGACGACGCCGAGGACGAGGCAGGGAATGTGCTGAGGCTGGTGCGACAGAGTAAGGGGGAGCGAGGGCACACCCTGAGAAAGGCGATTCACGGCTGGCGACTAGGGGAGCTCGAGAAGAGGCGCACAAACTTCGGAGGGGTACGGGCGGGTGTCGACTACACCGCGACGAATGCCTACGGGCTGAAGGCGTCGACAACGCTGACGGCCGCGCGGGACGTTGCCGAGGTCGTAGCAGGGTCGGTGATGACGGAATCACATGCTGCCAAGCTGTGGGGAGGTGACGGGCTGTGCAGACGCTGTGACGAGGCGACGGAAGAAACTCTGGGCCACATTTGGTGGCAGTGCCGGGCGTATGAACGAATCCGAATGCAACAGCAGTATGCCGAAATTGTTGACGCAGATCGCTCGACTTGGCCTCCGTGCCTGCAAGAACACGGGATTCTGCCGAAGGGAAGTCGGATCAACATCGAAGTGCTGCACACATTCATGGCGGAAGTCATGCAAGAGAGACGACGGCTGGAGAGAGAAGGAAGAGACCGGGCAGTCGGCCACCCCTGGAGACAACTGCACCCTGACGACTGCCCCCCGCGCCGGCTGAATTTCGAAGCGATCGCTGGACCGGGGACCTTCACGGCGGTAGCAGGAGAGAGGTGGTTCCGGGCGCTGCAGTATTGGCTGGATGGGATGTGCTGGTCGGTAGCGGGTGACGTCTCGACGGCAGAGCTCGCAGTAGACTTCGAAGTGTACACCGGGCTCGATCTACCGGGCAGTTTAGTGGCGACGACAGGTGGGACGCCGCTGTGTATCCGTGCGAGAATGTTGGCGCGGATGCTGAAAACGATCGGGGAAGCGCTTGAGCGGAAAGGGGTGGGGCCGCTTCTGCCGGGTAGAAAGCTGGAGAAGATAGGTTCATTGAGAACGGTAGGGGCCCCCCCATGCCTCACGGGCTACGAGATGAGGCCAATTTTCCGCGGCGGCGAGGAGACGATGGGAATCTTGGAGACGCAGCTGAAGGCGAGCCGGCATGCGTTCACCGGCGAGGCGTGGGGGATGGACCTTTTCCCGACGTACGGAAGAGAAAGGGCGGAGCGTGCGGCGAGATGGGCGGCCTTCGATGACACTACGGAGAAGAGGAAAGGGAAGAAGTCGGCTGTCGTCGGAGGGGATCCGTGGCTCGTGCCGGAAGGGATTCCCCGACACGAGAAGTGGGGTGAGCGGGTGTGCCCCGGGCACCAAAAGGTGAAGTGCGACGTGTGTAAGCGCCGGGGCAAGTCGGTGGCGTGGTGCTGCCAGGCCCATCACAGGGAGGGTGATGGCCTAGCCGTAAAAATGTGTGCCGAGCACCGGATGACGCAGTGCGCCACGTGTAAGACGACAGCGGAGTGCTGTCGCAACCATCACCACCGATGCCTCGATCATGGCATGCCGACGTGCGACGGCTGTAAGAAACACGCCGACCTGAGGAGTAGGAGACCCGGGCACTGCTGCAGGAAAGGGCACCACCGGGCGGCCGTGGCGAGAGGTGAAGAAACAACGGCGAAGAAGAGGAAGGCGGAGCCGGAGGGTCCCGCGCCAGCGCCGAGACAGGCGAAACGTGAGAACGTGGTGCTCGTTCTGCCGGAAGCAGAGGAAGACGAGCGAGAACCCGCAACATCAACGCCGACATCAGCAGCGAAGGTCGGGAAGACGGCGCCAACGCCAGCGAAGAAGCGGCAACCAGACTCCGCGGCGGAGCCGGTACCGAAAAGACGCAAAGGACGCGTCGATGCGCCACGACCATCGCCCAGGCGCTGGGAAAAAGCAGAAATCGACGCGCAACCGATGAACCTCGACGAGCAATCGAAGGAGAAGCGAAGCACCAAACGCGCGCCTGAGCGCGACGATCAAGACGAGCTAAAGAGGCGAAAGCATGACACATCACGTGCGAAGAGATAACCGCGCCGTCGGCGATGCAGATTATCGCCACAGATTCTTTGCATTCTAATCCAAACGATTACGCTCGATTACACTCGATCAGGGGGTAGGTGAATTGGCTCATTGCATTTGGCTGAAGTTCAGCCTCAAATTCAGGTTTCCACCGAATTCTGACAGTGTAGTGTCACTCGAATGTCATCATGAGCTACGGAAAAGAACATAATAGGGGCCTGAGGTGTGTCACTTGAACGTAAAATGCATTCGACGAGGATTTAATTTGTGTACAGTGAGTCAGTCGAATGACCGAAATCAGGAAAAGGAAAAAGGCCGCTCCAGCCCGGAGTCCGAGTCCAGGAACGTGACGGTCAACCACAGCTTGCAAAGCTTGAGTCGGAGGCAGCACAGTGCTACAACCCCGTCCGATCTGCGACCGTCTCGACGAGCTTGTGCTCAGCGCAAGCGGCAAGCCCCAAAGGTGCGCCTCACGACTTGATGCCTTAGTTGGGTAATCGACCCGTAGCCCGTGGCACTGCACGTAGCAGGTTTTCCCTGCGTACCAGAAATGGGACACCCGCTAAATTAGATCGATACAGAGAAGATTAGCATGGTCCCTGCCGTAAGTGGATCCCTGTGGTTCGTCGGCCTTGCATTGCCGCAGGGTACCATGGATTACCATGGGCCATGGCATGGCGAACACGTCCAAACCGTCCAAAAAGGCTGCTTGCAGCGATCCCCTGTGAAAAGCTTGTTTTCCAGTGGCTCTGGAAGGACAGGGGTGTGGGAAGGCATGACACGGATTAGGGGAAAAAGGAAAAAGAAATGGGGGAGAAAAAGAAGGGGAGAGCTCTTCTTGATTCCTTGCAGTGGCTTACTTGCAGCTAAGTCGACTCGACAGCTTGAGAGAGACAGCATGACGATGGTGGCAATGAGGATTGAACCCGAGACAGGAAACGAATACAATTTGTTGCAATCACTACCAAATGCAAATTAGTGACCAACTGGGAAAGAAGTTGCAAATGAGTGATGTATCGGGAAAGAAGTTGTAAATGAGTGATGTATCGGGAAAGAAGTTGTAAATGAGTGATGTATCGGGAAAGAAGTTGCAAATGAGTGATGTATTGGCAAAGAAGTTGCAAATGAGTGATGTATCGGGGAAAAAGTTTAAATGAGTGATGTATTGGGAAAGAAGTTGCAGGTGAGTGATGTTTCGGGAAAGAAGTTGTAAATGAGTGATGTATTGGGAAAGAAGTTGACCGTGTGTGATGTATTGGGAAAGAAGTTGCGAATGAGTGATGTATTGGGAAAAAAGATGCGAATGAGTGATGCATTGGGAATCCACCCGTCAAAATCATCAGAAATTGTGTTTTAGATGGGGCAAATACCATTCTCACACAAAAAAACAAATTTTTACCATTCTCACACAAGTTTCAACAAACCTTACCATTCTCACACGGTCGCAACAAATTTTACCATTCTCACACAAGCTCCAACAAATGTTACCATTCTCACACAGTCGCAACAAATGCTACCATTCTCACGGGCTAATTCCCATTCTCGAACACAATTTAACTTTTTGCCCATTCTCGAACAGTCGCCTAACTTTTTGCCCATTCTCGAACATTGAAATTTGCCCAGGGTGGGATTCGAACTCACCACCCATACATCCAAAAAATCCCAGCCATTTTTGGGTTCGCCATTTCCGATTCCGATTTCCGTCGGATCCGTTCCTCGAACAAGGTGCCAGCATTGTGGTTGGCTGCTGCGTCCCGGCTCGGTATCCTGGTTGCGCACTGGGTCATTGACACCGCAGACTACGGGTAAACGGTTTTCTAAACACAGATTCGTGCATAATTCAGGTATGCGCGAGTGACCAGCCCGTTCTACTTGTAGCGCTTCCTAATTCTGTGCCGAAACCTCTTCAGAATCAGAGCCACTGTTTTACCACGAGTAGTAACCAGCGACGGGCGCGACGTCACGAATGACTCCAGAGGAGGAGCGGGAGAGACTCAGAGCGGTAAGTAACGCCGCAGCCAATCAAGATTTGAGTGATGCTACTCTTACAGTAGAAGCTGCAAAGAAAAAGTGCCAGTCGTCTGAAAATAATCAGGAGCTGGCGGATGGTGACTGGATCTTGTCCTCCCTGCCGCAGGCTGGCAGGCTGAGAGAGAGACTGGAATTGCCGGCGAGCCGCCAGGGCGCATGGCAGGAGCCATTTCTCCTGCCATCATGCAGCCATGTGCCAAGTGTAACCGCCACTTCAACTCTGAAAAAAAAATGACCAAAAAAATTGGACCCCGAATTTTTGACCAAAAAATTTGACCCAAAAAATTTGTCCTAAATTTTTGACCCAAAATTTTTGACTGTCCTAAATTTTGACCCAAAAAATTTGACCCAAAAATTGACCGAAAATTTTTGACCCAAAATTTCGGTCAAATTTTTTGAATCACTTTGCTGCAAAGTTTGCAAGCTGCTTCTCCTGGTGTAGGTCAGTGAACTAAGGTCACTCAATGGCCGCCGCGCAATTTGCAAGCAAGACGAGCAAACTCAGTGAAGTCTGTGCCGGGTTTTTAAACGGGGTAACTCGCACACCACCGTCACGTGTAGAAGAGCTTGAGGCAACCAAGAACCCGAGTGTAGATGCCGAAGAGGCTGCGGCCTGAAGTTAGCAAGGGTACCGTCTTCGAATCAGTGAACGCAGCTGTTCTCGCGGTGAAACTTGAGGCAAATGTCTCGGGGAAGTGACATTTTCACCACAAAAACTGGAATGTTCGAGAATGGGCACAAAGTTACCGAGAATGGGCAAAAAGTTAAAAAGTGTTCGAGAATGGGCAAAAAGTTAGCGAGTGTTCGAGAATGGGCAAAAAGTTAAATAGTGTTCGAGAATGGGCACAAACATAAGGAAGTGTACTATAATGGGAATTGTCCCCATTCTCACACAGTCGCAACAAATACCAAAGACCAGAGAGGCGGGTTTGAACCGACGCCACTCAAATCCTAAGATTATAAGACCCCAAACTTTCCAAAGGGCCAAAGTGACTTGAATTGCAATGTGTCAAGTTTGGGCATTCTCACCCGGGGAATACGCGTAAAGTAGTCGGGGTTGATTCGTGCTGAGCGGCGTGCTCTTCCCGGGAGTCCCGCCTGCCGGAAGCGTGCTGCCCGTCGAAAGCGCGCGCCAGGTCGAAGGCGAGCAGCATGTGAATCGGCCTTTTTTCCGGTTGATTGCCGCCGTCACGGTGGAGCTGCTTCTCTGTGCCTCTCCCTACCCGGAAGCCTCCGGACTGAGGAATGGTCTCCACTATCTTCCAAAGGGTGGGTGAGTGCGTTCTTGTGGCGAATCCCCAGGAGGCCCCGAGAGGCTTTTTGGGGGGCCCCGTCCGACGGGGAGTGACTGGTCTAAACGGTGGCTTCGGCAGTCCACACTGCAGCATCTGCCCAAGTGTTGGTAAGTGGTGGTACCGGCCAAATACCTGACTCAGCCCGGGGCTCTGGAGTGCAATGAGAGCTCCAGCCGGGGCTCCGGGCCCACACTGTCTCGAGCGCTCTTCGCTCTGCGGTTGGGGTCCTGATTGGCTTCGCTTCATGGAACCGTCGTGACTCTGGCGCCCCAGGCTTCCCTGCTGCATCACCCTCGCCGCCTGCGTGGTTGCAGCCTCACCGACCCTCACTGAGGCTCGGTAGGCTGCAGCGGGCCCGGCAGTGAGGCCTCAGTGAACAGGGCAAGCAGGTGCCAGGAAACACGCCAAAATATGCCCAGAAAACTTCGAAACTGAAGAACTTTGGGGCGAAAAGTATCCTGAATGGGCTGGGAAGCCCCCCCAAAAAAAGAGCTACAAAAGGCTACAAAAGGCTACAAAAGCTACGCTGTAGCTAGCTATAGCTTCTTGTAGCTAAACCTCACACTGCCCTGTAGCTTTCTAATCATTTTGTGTGTACACGCGACTGTGTGAGAATGGTAGCATTTGTTGCGACTGTGTGAGAATGGTAGCATTTTGTTGCGACTGTGTGAGAATGGTAAGAAATTGTTTGGACTGTGTGAGAATGGTAGCATTTGTTGCGACTGTGTGAGAATGGTAAGAAATTGTTTGGACTGTGTGAGAATGGTAGCATTTGTTGCGACTGTGTGAGAATGGTAGCATTTGTTGCGACTGTGTGAGAATGGTAGCATTTGTTGCAACCGTGTGAGAATGGTAAGAATTGTTGAAAAAGTGTGAGAATGGTGTTTACCCCGTTTTAGATGCATTTTCTGGCCGAAAAAACTAGTTTCACGTGGTTTTCCTGGGTATCAAAATTTTGCATAATTAGCCACAAAGGTAGCCACAAGGTTTGTGGCTACTTTGTGGCTCCCAATTAGCCACTAGTGGCTACCTTGTGGCTGACAGCTATGGAGCATGTGCCAAAAGACACAAACTGGATCCATCGACGCCAACTTCACATCTATGATCTCTCTCCACGTCCGCTTCAACGTATCTCGTTGGTGTTGGGCTTATAACCTGACAGTGACACCGAAATGGGCTCAAACTTTGAGAGTCAAAGTTTAGAAATCATGCCGGAATCGGTTCAAATTTGGAACCTCACCGTAATGGGTTCAAAGTTTGAAAACCATACCGTAATGGGTTCAAAGTTTGAAAACCATACCGTAATGGGTTCAAAGTTTGGGATCATACCGTAATGGGTTTCAAAGTTTGGAACCTACCGTAATTCGTTCAAAGTTTGAAAATCCATACCGTAATGGGTTCAAAGTTTGGATTGACATACCGTAATGGGTTCAAAGTTCGGACCATACTGTAATTCGTTCAAAGTTTGGATAACATACTGTAATGGGTTTTGGCCCGAATGCACGGTGCACCGACAGCATGCACACCTGACCATAGGAAAGGGTGAAGCAAGCTTACGAGCGGTCACCGGGATGCAGATAGAAAACTGCATGACGCAACGTACAAGTGCACTAGCAACCAACAAGACAATCTCCTGGAGCCGGCGTCGGGAGGGCGAACTAAGACGCTAACGCCCACCGACACCCAGGAAAAGCCCGCATCGGACTGCCGCCGCGAAACAGCACCGCGCAGACCACCCCGGATCTCTCTTTTCTCCACCTCTTATTTCCATTTCCCCTCTGTTCAGTTCCGGGAGTAGGGGAGGGCGGGCAAAGTAAGTACGTGCGCTCGGCTAAGGCCGGCGCGTGGCGAGACTGGAGGCAGCAGTTAAAGTTCGGGGAACAGCAAAGTTCGGGCGAAGCTAAGTTCGGGCAATGCTAAGTTCTGGTGAAGCAAAGTTCGGGTGAAGCTAAGTTCGGGCGAAACAAAGTTCGGGCGAAGCAAAGTTCGGGCGAAGCTAAGTTCGGGTGAGCAAAGTTCTGGTGAAGCAAAGTTCGGGCGAAGGTGAAGCTAAGTTCGGGCGAAACAAAGTCCGGGCGAAGCTAAGTTCGGATGAAGCAAAGTTCTGGTGAAGCAAAGTTCGGGCGAAACAAAGTTCTGGGGGAAGCTAAGTTCGGATGAAGCAAAGTTCTGGTGAAGCAAAGTTCGGGCGAAACAAAGTTCTGGGGGAAGCAAAGTTCGGGCGAAGCAAAGTTCGGGCGAAGCTAAGTTCTGGTGAAGCAAAGTTCGGGCGAAGCAAAGTTCGGGTCAAGCTAAGGGTCAAATCCGATTCACGAGCATTCTCAAAACTTTTTGCCCATTCACGAGCATGCTTGAACTTTTCGCCCATTCACGAGCATTCTCGAAGTTTTTGCCCATTCACGAGCATGTTTTAACTTTTCGCCCATTCACGAGCACTGCCATTCCCATTCACGAGCATGATTTTTTTTTTAGCCCATTCACGAGCATTCCTCAATAGTTTTAGCCCATTCACGAGCATAGCCTAACTTTTTGCCCATTCACGAGCATGCTTCAAACTTTTTGCCGATTCACGAGCATGCTCAAAACTTTTTGCCCATTCACGAGCATGCTCAAAACTTTTTGCCCGTTCACGAGCATTCTTAATTTTTTTGCCCCATCACGAGAATTCAAGCATAACTTGCCATAGGTCAAATTGGCTCAATTTGGGGTTCTCCTGCTGCGTAGTGGTGGGATTGGGCCTTGGACACCTTGGGTCACTCAACAGCTCAGTCTTGACAGTCAATGACTGTCCAGGCCTTGTGACCCTGGATGGCGTTTTCCCCCTTTTTTTTTTTTTTTCATCCCCTCTGATTTTTTAGCGTCTCCGGTTTTTAAGGGGGTTTGCCGGAGACTGGGAGGGTTTTTTTTTTTTTTTTTGGGTTCATGTTCTTTTTTTTCCGAAGCCATTGAATTTGATGATGGTTTTTTTTTTGGCGTTCTTGTTTCGAGGTTTTTAGGGTAACCAACCATGATCATGATGATGTCTTTTTTTCATTTTCGAAGAATATGATTGGTAGGAAGCGTCGGAACTGGCAGCAAGTTAGAAAGTGGTCGCCAAACAGACTACAACTAAATACAACCTGGGCAAAAGTCTAAATCGCAGGCAGTACAATGCCAGGGGGTAGGGCCCGATCGGTTGTCACCATCAGCGCTCCCTTCGCCCGAACAACCCGGGGCATCGCAATCCCATTCGCCCTTCTTTCGTTGTATCAAAAGCTGTCCACATTTGCAGTGAAGCTTGAGGGAACGGGCTCTTTTCCTCGCTGCTTGCTTTGGCGCTGGCTTCGGGGCTGGCTTCGGCGCTGGCTTTGGCGCGGGCTTCGGGGCTGGCTTTGGCGCTGGCTTCGGGGCTGGCTTCGGGGCTGGCTTTGGCGCGGGCTTCGGGGCTGGCTTTGGCGCAAGACTTAGAGCAAGTTAGACACATCCTGAACAGTAGTCTTTGTCACACCCCTTGCAGAACCAGGATTGTGTTGTCGGTGACTCCATGGTCACCTTTACCCACTTTTTCTTCATCGGGTTTGTTAGGCACGAGCCTGTGCGGTCGCAAAGCCACGTCCCTTTTATCCGCCGAACAAAGGTTTGCCCGCAGTGCGAACACTGTGGTGTCTTCATACGCCGCCGTCTTTTTGCACTCGGCTGGTGCGAGCGGAGTGGCTGGGTCGGTTGGTGAACTTGGTCAGAGTCTGACTCGGACTCAAACTCTGAGCTACTAGTAGACTCGGAGAGGGGGGCTCGGTGCTGAGCCTGTTGGGCAATGGGCCCATCGAGTGCAGGCCCGGCCGCAGGCTCGGCCGCAGGCCCTGCTGCAGGAGCTCTTTTTGCAGCAGGTTTTCCTGCTGCCTTCGCAGCGGGAGCAACCAGGTCCTCGTCATGTGCGGCCTCGGATCGGTTTGCCGCGGGTTTGGGTGCAGGCTTGGCCGCAGACTTCCTTCGCGCTCTTTGTGCTGGAGCAGCTACCCGTGGTCCTGTGTTGCGCACAACAGCTGCAGGAATCTCTTCACGACCAGCAAGCTCTTCTTGCGTTGCCGTGCAACCAGTGCGATTGTGCCCTGTGGCCCCGCATCGCCCGCACCTGATTGCGCGACGTTGCCTGGGTTGCTGAGGTGCAGCCCCTCCATCACCAGCTGCTGCAGCCACAGCTCCAGCTGACTCGAAGCGGTTCTCCACTTGCCGACCCCGCCCTCTCCGTCGAAGAGGTGGTGGCATAGTGTCATCCTTCACCCACTGGCTGCGAACTGGGGGGTTGACGCCCTGCTGGTAGGCAGCGCAGTAGGTGCTATACCGGACGTCGGATCGAAGGAGCGACTTTGGATTCACCCGCAGGGAAAGCAACACACAACAGGCGTGCGGACAGGGTATCTGCACCAGCCGCGACCGTGCACAAGTGCATGTGTACTCATTTTCTCCTGAGAAAGGGAGAACAACACAGAAATGCAAGTTGCCCCCGTCAACCACAGAGAACATCCTCCTCCCGTCTTGCCTGAATCCTGCGGGGGTGATGGTGAGGGCAGAGGCCTCGGCGATGTTGGCCATTACGTGGGTGAGGGGAACGGGTAGAATGGAGTCGGGTAATCTTTGACCGGCGTCCAAACTCTCTATCTTCTCTTTATTCTGTGAGAAGTAACGAGCCACCAACTTCCAGTACTGCGTGAACAAGTGCACAACGTGCCTTTTTCTGGCACTCAGCAATGCCTTGTTCAATGACTCGGACGAGTTGGTACTGTCGTGGAGCGTGCCAACTGTTTGACCAAGTGCTCTGGAAGCCCCGTGTGGGAGATATGGCTCTGCCCACAAGGCTTTGCACGGCAGAATGTACTCAAGCAGGCTTTCAGCCCGGTCAGGTACGCGCAAACGGATTGCATCAGCTCGGAGGACGAAGGCCTCTTCGTTCTGCGCACGTGCCAAGGCAAATACGTCCCCATCAAAATCATGAGTTTTCATCCGACTCCTCACGTTGTCGCGGAGGTGGACAGTGCAATTCAAATGTATTGCATCCGGAAGCTCCGCGCTGATGACTGCGTCCAAACCTCCTCTTCGGTCACTCATGAGAGTCACCCCGGCCAGAGAACCAAAGCTTTGCCGCACAGAGCGAAGAAAGCTTCTCCATGCGACATTGCACTCGTGCATTCCGGGGTAAACCCCGATTGCCATCGGCACAATTTTTGCCTGGGGATCAAGGGTGCAGCAGGCCAGAAGGTGTCCAGGCTGTCCCTTCAGATGCGCCCCATCCACGGACACGAATTGCGATCCGAATGTGCGGAACGCGTGCTTGCTGCAAGAGAGAACAAGGAATGCATGATGGAATACCCCAGCGACACGATGCACATACGCATCGGTGCCAGGGTTTTGCAGACTCAAGTGGTCCAGGAAGTCTGCTACTTCCCGGTACGAGTCTTCAACCGACCCGTACACGTCATCGAGAACCTTCTTGATGGCCCCGGACGCAACCTTGGGGGATACCCTTATCCCCGCCACGCCGTCAAAAAATGCGGCCAGCATGCGGGGCTTCACGCCCTCGTTCTCCACGACGAACTGACGCATCTCCGATGCGACAACCTTCTTCATACCTTTCGTCGAACCGCTGTCGACGCCTTCGCAGGTATGATCTACCCTGGCTACACACTCCCAGGAGTTGCCCCGCTTGCACACAGAGATGTAAAATGAGCAGTGGGCGGTCTGCTGGTTGGGTCCGGTGGCTTCGGTGTTGGCTGGTCCATCGCTGTCGTCACTGTTGGTGTGGCCTTCAACATTGCTGTTGTCGTCGTGGACATCGGGGACGTTGTTGCTATCATTGTCGCTGTTGTGCGGTTCTACTGCTACATGTAGGGCTGGCCTGCCAAGCGTGCAGCTGCACCGGTAGATGACGCCGTGGGCGTTGCGGTTACGCTGCTGCAGTGTCTTACCCGAGGCATTTGCTTCAATCTTAATCGCGGCGCAGGCAGCTTCCAGGTCAGCGAACGTCATCCCCACATCGACCTTTGGGCGCGCGGCTTTCGGCGGCATACTATCACTACCCTTGCTAACCACCAGTGGTAACCTGCTTGCTGGGGGGGGTCGAATACAGGAGGTACCTTGAATAGAAGAGGCATTTTGGCAAAAAGTTGGATTTTTTCTTGGTCCGCACAGTAAGAGAGATGAGTGGCGAACAATTGAAGACTGGAGTTGGTCGCTAGTTGCCCGAATGTACAAGGTTAATGACAAAAGTTAAGGATTGCTCGCGAGAAGACAAGGTTTTCGTGAACGGGCAAAAAGGTCTGCAACATGCTCGTGAATGGGCGAATCTTATGAAGCATGCTCGTGAATGGGCAAAAAGTTTTGAGCATGCTCGTGAATGGGCAAAAAGTTTGAAGCATGCTCGTGAATGGGCAAAAAGTTAGGCCATACTCGTGAATGGGCAAAAAGTTATGGCCATGCTCGTGAATGGGCGAAAAGTTAGGCCATGCTCGTGAATGGGCAAAAAGTTTAAGGTGCTCGTGAATGGGCAAAAAGTTTGAAACATGCTCGTGAATGGGCAAAAAGTTAAGCCATGCTCGTGAATGGGCAAAAAGTTAAAGATTGCTCGTGAATGGGAATTGTGTTGGGATGCGCCGATTCCCCGAAAAAAAAGTTCAATTGTATTATACGGTTCAATTGTATTATACGGTTCAATAGTAATTAGCCCCCCCCAGGAAGCTAAGTTCGGGTGAAGCAAAGTTCTGGTGAAGCAAAGTTCGGGCGAAGCAAAGTTCGGGCGAAGTTCGGGTGAAGCAAAGTTCTGGTGAACATTGCATGTTCATAGGACCTCCAGTCTCGAAAAAGCTCACTGAACCCCCCCGCCACAATGTGAGACTGTAAAAACAAAGAACGAAACCGAACACGAAAACAAACAACGCGCCAACTTACGTAACGTAAGTTACAGAGCCACGAACATCTCCAAACCACAGCAAGAGGCGACACACGGGGAGGAAACCACCCCCAAGAAAAACGAAAGAGCGTGCAACTGCTCCAGCATTCCCTCCCTGAGCTTCCCCTCTCGGGCCACGGCACGAGCCAGAACGACAACAAGGCACCCCGGAAACCGTTCCTCCTCCCGACTTACGGTAACGGAGCTAAAGGATGGCCAGGTACATTCATGTTCCCGATGTTTCCCTCTCAAAAGGCTAAGGCCCAGCCTCCGTTTGTTGTCCTAGTGGAGGTGAAGTCCTAAATATGACGTTTGAAACTTTTTTTGCCCATTCTATTACTATTTCAAACTTTTATACCATTCTATTACTACCCCCAAACTTTTATACCATTCTATTACTACCCCCAAACTTTTATTCCATTCTATTACTACCCCCAAACTTTTGTACCATTCTATTACTACCCCCAAACTTTTATTCCATTCTATTACTACCCCCAAACTTTTATACCATTCTATTACTACCCCCAAACTTTTATACCATTCTATTACTATTGCAACTCTGGAGACTGAATTCACCCATTGCTGACAGCCCTCGGTACAAAAACAAGTACATGCTTGTCACAAAAGCCTTGTGCGAGTCTGCCTCTATTCGACTTGGAAGTGAAGTTGCCTCATGATGTAAATGTGTCACATTGTGTGGACCATTACGCGGTATCCAAACATGAAGGAGACCGGCTTGTAGTATGGTCAAAACTTGAACCCATAAAGCTGAACCCCATTCCCAAACTTTGAACCCATTTTGGTGTCACCCAGTCTGACGGGCCAGTGAGTCGGTCACTGAATTACGTTAGTACAGTGTTAGGAACAGTCACAAAGTCCAGGGTGCCCGACACTTCTACTGTTTTTCCACTTTCCATCCCCAGCCCCGAGAGCCGCGGGCTTTCCAGGGCTGGGTCCCATTGACAGCCTGGGAACCATTCCCGCAGCATGTACTACGTGTTGCCCGTAAACGAAACGTAGCCAAGCTCTGCGAGTTGATGTTGCCGACTCAGTTGACATCCTGGCATTCCTGATGACACCTGTTCTGCGAGAACTCTCAAATGGAATTACCAAAGCCGGTAACCCACATGGAAGGGTTTGTGCTGACTCGCAGGCCCGGGCGGCAGGGTTGTGCAGCAGAGCGCGACTGCGGTGGGCCAAAGAAACTGACCGATGATTTCTAGCGTTATTTGTGGATTTCACAGCGGCCGGCGACCAGTCTGAGTCGTCGGAGTGGCTGAACGGTCGACCAAATCTTCGGTGGAACCCTGGGCCGGGCACAGTCGTAGTGGCTTTTGTTCGGCGATATAGCGTAGACTCCAGAATCCAGCACCGTACGCGTACTGACTCGTATCTGAGCCTGATTAGCGTCAAACTGCGGAACTACAGGATTGGAGTGGGATTCCCACGGAAGCTCCCTCCACAGGGTGGAGTCGGGGCAAAACAGAATGTCGGGGTCGTCGACTCCGCAAACGAGAGACCGAAACCACTTAGACTCCGTGCTGGCAGTTTGAGATTTCGTCTTGAAACTTGCGACAAAGCAAAAAGGGGCCTCTTTGTTTCGTGCGGTGGGACAACGCTTCAACGTTTTCGGTACTGACGCCAAGTGCTGGGACACCAACCAAATGGTACAAAAATTTGGGGGATAGAAATAGAATGGTACAAAAGTTTGGGGATAGTAAGGGAGGTCACATTTTTACCTTACCGGGAAAAATCCCCGGTGGTGTCAGCCATTTTGCAAAAGGTCGAAGCCCCCCCCCCCACCGGGCGGTTTTTTTTCCACCGCATTCTGAGGTGTCCCCATAAATGGTACAGTGTTTCCACCGCATTTTGAGGTGTCCCCATCAATGGTAAGGTGTTTCCACTATTTTGAGGTGTCCCCATCAAGGGTAAAGTGTTTCCACCGCATTTTGAGGTGTCCCCATCAAGGGTAAAGTGTTTCCACAGCATTTTGAGGTGTCCCCATCAAGGGTAAAGTGTTTCCACCGCATTTTGAGGTGTCCCCATCAAGGGTAAAGTGTTTCCACCGCATTTTGAGGTGTCCCCATCAAGGGTAAAGTGTTTCCACCGCATTTTGAGGTGTCCCCATCAAGGGTAAAGTGTTTCCACCGCATTTTGAGGTGTCCCCATCAAGGGTAAAGTGTTTCCACCGCATTTTGAGGTGTCCCCATCAAGGGTAAAGTGTTTCCACAGCATTTTGAGGTGTCCCCATCAAGGGTAAAGTGTTTCCACCGCATTTTGAGGTGTCCCCATCAAGGGTAAATTGTTTCCACCGCATTTTGAGGTGTCCCCATCAAGGGTAAAGTGTTTCCACCGCATTTTGAGGTGTCCCCATCAAGGGTAAGGTGTTTCCACCACGTTTTGAGGTGTCCCCATCAAGGGTAAAGTGTTTCCACCGCATTTTGAGGTGTCCCCATCAAGGGTAAAGTGTTTCCACCGCATTTTGAGGTGTCCCCATCAAGGGTAAAGTGTTTCCACCGCATTTTGAGGTGTCCCCATCAAGGGTAAAGTGTTTCCACCGCATTTTGAGGTGTCCCCATCAAGGGTAAAGTGTTTCCACCGCATTTTGAGGTGTCCCCATCAAGGGTAAAGTGTTTCCACCGCATTTTGAGGTGTCCCCATCAAGGGTAAAGTGTTTCCACCGCATTTTGAGGTGTCCCCATCAAGGGTAAAGTGTTTCCACCGCATTTTGAGGTGTCCCCATCAAGGGTAAAGTGTTTCCACCGCATTTTGAGGTGTCCCCATCAAGGGTAAAGTGTTTCCACCGCATTTTGAGGTGTCCCCATCAAGGGTAAAGTGTTTCCACCGCATTTTGAGGTGTCCCCATCAAGGGTAAGGTGTTTCCACCACGTTTTGAGGTGTCCCCATCAAGGGTAAGGTGTTTCCACCGCATTTTGAGGTGTCCCCATCAAGGGTAAAGTGTTTCCACCGCATTTTGAGGTGTCCCCATCAAGGGTAAAGTGTTTCCACCGCATTTTGAGGTGTCCCCATCAAGGGTAAAGTGTTTCCACCGCATTTTGAGGTGTCCCCATCAAGGGTAAAGTGTTTCCACCGCATTTTGAGGTGTCCCCATCAAGGGTAAAGTGTTTCCACCGCATTTTGAGGTGTCCCCATCAAGGGTAAAGTGTTTCCACCGCATTTTGAGGTGTCCCCATCAAGGGTAAAGTGTTTCCACCGCATTTTGAGGTGTCCCCATCAAGGGTAAAGTGTTTCCACCGCATTTTGAGGTGTCCCCATCAAGGGTAAAGTGTTTCCACCGCATTTTGAGGTGTCCCCATCAAGGGTAAAGTGTTTCCACCGCATTTTGAGGTGTCCCCATCAAGGGTAAAGTGTTTCCACCGCATTTTGAGGTGTCCCCATCAAGGGTAAAGTGTTTCCACCGCATTTTGAGGTGTCCCCATCAAGGGTAAAGTGTTTCCACCGCATTTTGAGGTGTCCCCATCAAGGGTAAAGTGTTTCCACCGCATTTTGAGGTGTCCCCATCAAGGGTAAAGTGTTTCCACCGCATTTTGAGGTGTCCCCATCAAGGGTAAAGTGTTTCCACCGCATTTTGAGGTGTCCCCATCAAGGGTAAAGTGTTTCCACCGCATTTTGAGGTGTCCCCATCAAGGGTAAAGTGTTTCCACCGCATTTTGAGGTGTCCCCATCAAGGGTAAAGTGTTTCCACCGCATTTTGAGGTGTCCCCATCAAGGGTAAAGTGTTTCCACCGCATTTTGAGGTGTCCCCATCAAGGGTAAAGTGTTTCCACCGCATTTTGAGGTGTCCCCATCAAGGGTAAGTGTTTCCACCACGTTTTGAGGTGTCCCCATCAAGGGTAAAGTGTTTCCACCGCATTTTGAGGTGTCCCCATCAAGGGTAAAGTGTTTCCACCGCATTTTGAGATGTCCCCGTCAAGGGTAAATTGTTTCCACCTTATTTTGAGGTGTCCCCATCAAGGGTAAAGTGTTTCCACCGCATTTTGAGGTGTCCCCATCAAGGGAAAAATGTCTCGTCGATCGGCTGACGAAGCACGAGGAGGAGGGAGGTCCCGGGACGCTTTCGAGGACCACACTCCGGTACGCCGGGGGCGACGTGGACCTTGCCAGGGCACTCGAGACCGGCAAGGTGACGAGGCACTTGTGACGGGATACCTCCGCAGTGGTCATTTCCACTCCGTCACCCGACGAGGCGGTTCGACGCGTCTGCCGCGTAGCAAGGAGGAGCGTGCCTCGCCGTTGCACGTCGCGCCGATCAAGCCGATGTCGGTCGACAAGCTGCGCGCGCGGATGAACGAAGCGGCTCTCCGCCGCTTTGACGATACGTGGCAAACAACGTTCTTCCCTCGTGTTGAAACCGAGACGGTAATCGGTTCACCCTCAACCCTTCGTCCTGAACATGCGTCTTTGCTTGCCGACAACGGGATTGCCCGCAGTTCGACCGGTCCCGGCCCGTTCGCTTCGGTTCCTTTTACCGTCTTGGAAGAGAAGGACGGGGCGCTGCGACAGCGCTTCATATTGTGGACAGTGGACGGCAACCGGGCCGCTCACGAGCGGGGGTACGAGGCGCATGTGCCTCTCGGACACGTTTCGGCGTATCTGGGGGCAAGCCGTGAAGAGTGTGGTTCGACCCGCGATTTCAAGACCGGCTTTTACGCGATCGAGATTCCACCGGAGTCGCGTCACCTCTTCCGCTTCGCTGATTCCGGTGGCGGTTGGTGGGAACTTCTGCGGCTTCCCATGGGACATTCGTGTGCACCTGAGATAATGCACACGCTGGCAGCCGTGGCGGGCGGGCACGCGGATTACGTGCTACCGCAGTTTGCCGAGCGGGATGTCACCGTCGATATATGGGTCGACAACATCCGATATGCCGGGAAAAGGTCGGCGGTGCAGCTCGCGACCCGAAGGCTGGACCAGACCGCCGCTGATTGCGATCTGACGTGGAAGCCCTCCGACTCGCAGACGGCGGCCACGCGGTATGAGTTCATCGGGGTCGATTGGGACCATGTTGCTCACCGTGTTGCAGTCTCGCGGAAGCTACGCCGGAAGCTTATGGAAGCGCGTTACACGCTGAAGTCGTCGCCAACAATGCGGGCCTCCGAGCTCGAAACTCTTGGTGGTCGTTTGCTGCATGCCTCTGCAGTCGCTGGAATCTTTCCAGGCTCTTTTTGGTTTGCGCTTAAATTCTTTCGGCGCGTTACGAATTCGTTGAACCGGGGTGCACGACTCCCCTCTGATACGGTGGAGGTGTCTCCCTGTGTGCGATTGTCCCTTCAAGAGTGGATTGACTCGGTGTTAAAGCCGAGGGCCATCCCCGTTCTGCAACAGTCCCCGCGCATCACGGCCTTCGTGGACGCGAGCAAGAAAGGCTGGGGCGGTGTCCTTGTGGATTCGCGGACGATGGAAGTGACCGTCTTAGGAGGGTCGTGGAATGCTGCGGAGAGCTCGCTGCATATCAACGAGCTGGAGGCCATTGCATTTAACCTGGTTCTCCTTGCTCTTCCAGTCTCAATCAAAGGGGGAAGAGTGGATGTCGTAGTTGATAATACCACGGTGAAAGGGGTTGCCCGAAAGGGTGCCTGTTTGAAGAGTGCCGTGTTGAACAACGCGGTAGTCAGAGGATTGGAACGCGTGCGTTCCTAAAACTGTGCTCTTTCCGTGCGATGGGTCAGGAGTGAAGGCAACCCTGCGGACTTGCCATCACGCGTACCGCTGACCATGATTGGCGCTGATGCGCTCGATTCAATTGTACTTGCGGTGAGGCAGTTTCTCACTGGCGTTGTGGTGGATGGAAGGTGACCTCGCCCAAGCTCGTTTCCCCGGGTTAAGGCAGTCACTCAACATTCCCTTGCGCTAGTGATATCAGTTACAAAGACGTGTTCTTACTTCTCCCTTTCTTCTAGGCAGTTCTCGTCAGACAATACGAAGAGCAGAAACTCTCACAGTTTCACTGAGGGAGTTGATGCACCACGAAAGTCGATTAGAGAACTCTACACAGCCTTCAGGGTGTGGTTGGTTCAAAGAAACAGTCAAGTTTTCCCACCCTCCCTAACCCCCGGTGACCTCGCCCAAGCTCGTTTCCCGGGTTAAGGCAGTCACTCAACATTCCCTTGGCGCTAGTGATATCAGTTACAAAGACGTGTTCTTACTTCTCCCTTTCTTCTAGGCAGTTCTCCGTCAGACAATACGAGAGCAGAAACTCCTTACCATTGATGGGGACACCTCAAAATGCGGTGGAAACACTTTACCCTTGATGGGGACACCTCAAAATGCGGTGGAAAACCTTACCAATGATGGGGACACCTCAAAATGCGGTGGAAACACCTTACACTTGATGGGGACAACTCAAAATGCGGTGGAAACACTTTACCCTTGATGGGGACACCTCAAAACGTGGTGGAAACACCTTACCATTGATGGGGACACCTCAAAATGCGGTGGAAACACTTTACCCTTGATGGGGCACCTCAAAATGCGGCGGAAACACCTTACCATTGATGGGGACACCTCAAAATGCGGTGGAAACACCTTACCCTTGATGGGGACACCTCAAAACGTGGTGGAAACACTTTACCACGGATGGGGACACCTCAAAATGCGGTGGAAACACCTTACCATTGATGGGGACACCTCAAAATGCGGTGGAAACACTTACCCTTGATGGGGACACCTCAAAATGCGGTGGAAACACCTTACCATTGATGGGGACACCTCAAAATGCGGTGGAAACACCTTACCAATGATGGGGACACCTCAAAATGCTGGTGGAAACACCTTACCATTGATGCGGACACCTCAAAAATGCGTGGAAACACTTTTACCCTTGATGGGGACACCTCAAAATGCGGTGGAAACACTTTTCCCTTGATGGGTCACCTCAAAATGCGGTGGAAACACTTTACCATTGATGGGGACACCTCAAAATGCGGTGGAAACACCTTCTCATTGATGGGGGTTTCTCCGCCGGGTACTCTACAAGACGTATAAGCCCAGACAAGCCCTGTTAGGTTGTTAGTACCGTACCGTTTGGGCGGGGGGCTGCGCCCCCCGAACCCCCCCATCTTTTAAAGAAGATTTTTGAGGATTTTTGATCAAACTTTCGGAGAACGATGCTGTAGTTTTGCCTGCGGAAAAGAGCTTGGAAGGGAATCGAACCTGGGTGTACGTACAGGCTGGGGGGAAATAATTGCCCGCGCCTTCAAAATTATAAAAGGTGGTAGCGGTACCCCCCCCCCCCTGGTTCCAGTGGGAAATTTTCCCGGTAAGGTAAAAATGTGACCTCCCTAATAGAATGGTATAAAAACTTGGGGATAGTAATAGAATGGTATCACCCATTCCACGAAAAAGTGTCACAGATTTTCCGTCTGAAAAGCAGCCCGTTTTGGGTCAAAATTTTGGAATTTTTGGGAAATTTTTTTTGGGATGGAAAGAGCTATCCCTGGCGATTATGGGCAAGCAATCAGCTCGCGTGGCGACCAAAAGGTCGGTTTTGGGGCTGTTTCAAAAACCCAAAAAAAACGATTTCCGGCGGGAATCGAACCACCGACCCACAAACCCCTGTGTGGGTGTGGTAACCTCTGGACCATGGGCTAAAAAAACGGCGGAATTTTTTTGTTCACTACCGAGTGAGAATTTTTGGACTCATTTTGAGTTCTTCGCAAACCGGGCGAAATAAGCTCCGAGAGAGCAGAAATACCGTCCTGGGACACTGGAAACGAGTAAATGACGATCTCGCACTTTCCGATAAGAATTCCAACTGAGCAGGCGTAAAAAGCGAATTTTGGCCCGAGGTTTGGCAATATAGCCCAACGGTTACCGCACCCTCCTGGGCCCCTGAAGGCCATGGTTCGATTCCCCCGGTCCGATTTTTTTTTTTTTGCGATTTTTCGGTGTGAAAAGCAGCCGTCTGGAAATTATTTTCGAGGTCTTTTTGGGAAATCTTTTGGTTTTCGAGTAGTTCTGGGATGCGCGATTATGGGCAAGCTGCCAGCTAGCCCAGCGATCAAAATCTGACCCCCTCCTGGATGCAGAGAGAAAAAAAACCGATCTCCAGGACCCCATTTTTTCGGGTGCCGACCTCCATTTCCGGGGGGGGGGTCGGTCCAAATTTTTTTCATCCGACCAACATATTCGGAAAGCCCTGTCCTCAACGGATTCAAACGTGTCCTCAAAATCTCGAAACCGACCATTTTCGGACCTGCAGATGGAAATTTTCGGCAGAAATCCGAAAAAAGCCGAAATCTGTGACACTTTTTCGTGGAATGGGTGGTATAAAAGTTTGGGGATAGTAATAGATGGTATAAAAGTTTGGGGATAGTAATAGAATATAAAGTAGCCAAGCGAAAGTAATAGAATGGTATAAAAGTTTGGGGATTTAGATAGAATTAAATTGAAGTTTGCGACCCGTACTTAGAATGGTATATCACCCATTCCACGAAAAAGTGTCACAGATTTCGGCTTTTTTCGGATTTCTGCCGAAAATTTCCATCTGCAGGTCCGAAAATGGTCGGTTTCGAGATTTTGAGGACACGTTTGAATCCGTTGAGGACAGGGCTTTCCGAATATTTGGTCGGATAAAAATTTTGACCGACCCCCCCCCCGGAAATGGAGGTCGGCACCCGAAAAAATGGGGTCCTGGAGATCGGTTTTTTTTCTCTCTGCATCCAGGAGGGGGTCAGATTTTGATCGCTGGGCTAGCTGGCAGCTTGCCCATAATCGCGCATCCCAGAACTACTCGAAAACCAAAAGATTTCCCAAAAAGACCTCGAAAATAATTTCCAGACGGCTGCTTTTCACACCGAAAAATCGCAAAAAAAAAAAATCGGGCCGGGGGAATCGAACCATGGCCTACAGGGGCCCAGGAGGGTGCGGTAACCGTTAGGCTATGTTGCCAAACCTCGGGCCAAAATTCGCTTTTAGCGCCTGCTCAGTTGGAATTCTTATCGGAAAGTGCGAGATCGTCATTTACTCGTTTCCAGTGTCCCAGGACGGTATTTCTGCTCTCTCAGAGCTTATTTCGCCCGGTTTGCGAAGAACTCAAAATGAGTCCAAAGATTCTCACTCGGTAGTGAATAAAAAAAATTTCCGCCGTTTTTTTAGCCCATGGTCCAGAGGTTACCACACCCACACAGGGGTTTGTGGGTCGGTGGTTCGATTCCCGCCGGAAATCGTTTTTTTGGGTTTTTGAAACAGCCCCAAAACCGACCTTTTGCCCATCTGCACGCCAGATTTTGGTCGCCACGCGAGCTGATTGCTTGCCCATAATCGCCAGGGATAGCTCTTTCCATCCCAAAAAAAATTTCCCAAAAATTCCAAAATTTTGACCCAAAACGGGCTGCTTTTCAGACGGAAAATCTGTGACACTTTTTCGTGGAATGGGTGATAAAAGTTTGGGGATAGTAATAGAAAGTACTTCGCCTCGTCCTAGTGAGCTCTATACTTCAAAAAAAAAAAAAAAATCTCTGAAAGCTTTAACAAAGCTTTGCTTACTTACGCAAGAAGGGTGCATGTCATCTCACTGTTTGACATGTATCGGCAAAAAGTGTCCGACTTCTTCACCAAAAACTGCCCACAACCGGCGACCACCATTTTGAAAAGGCATTCGGAAAAAGCTCCCCCTGTTGGGTTCGAACCAACGACCTGCAGGTTAACAGCCTGACGCGCTACCGACTGCGCCAAGGGGGACACATATCGGGCTGAATGAATGAATGAATGAAAAACAAGCACCGTCCATCCGCTGCTCAGAAGAGCCGCGTCTGGAACAGGTCAGGCGTTACTAGCCTATTTGCGCCAAGAGACACGCGCACGAGTGACAGGTCCACAGGTTAGGGGTTAGGAGGGAGTGGGGGGGGGGCGGATGATAAAATTGTGACGAATAAGAGTTTCGTTAGCTTGGCATGCCCTCGAGGACCGTCGTGGGTGTGTTTGGCCCTGACCGGAGTCTGGGCTGTTGACGGCTTTGTCGCTCGGGTTCTGCCTGCGCTACGACTTGCTCCGTGGTTTCGAGCGGCACTGCGCTTTGCTCGTCGTGCTTTTGCTCGTGCTGAACTCGTTGCCGTGTTGGCGTTCAATACGCGACGAACCTTTGCAACGACGCGCTGAGTGCCCTCACCGTGCTGTTCCAGCTGCGAGCTGGGGAAGGGACGAGGGGGGATAAGGGGGGATACTGGTTGTGTTGTGACGAAAAAGAGGTGTTTCGTTAGCTTGGCATGCCCTCGAGGACCGTCGTGGGTGTGTTTGGACCTGACCGGAGTCTGGGCTGTGGACGGCTTTGTCTCTCGGGTTCTGCCTGCGCTACGACTTGCTCCGTGGTTTCGAGCGGCACTGCGCTTTGCTCGTCGTGCTTTTGCTCGTGCTGAACTCGTTGCCGTGTTGGCGTTCAATACGCGACGAACCTTTGCAACGACGCGCTGAGTGCCCTCACCGTGCTGTTCCAGCTGCGAGCTGGGGAAGGGACGAGGGGGGATAAGGGGGGATACTGGTTGTGTTGTGACGAAAAAGAGGTGTTTCGTTAGCTTGGCATGCCCTCGAGGACCGTCGTGGGTGTGTTTGGCCCTGACCGGAGTCTGGGCTGTGGACGGCTTTGTCTCTCGGGTTCTGCCTGCGCTACGACTTGCTCCGTGGTTTCGAGCGGCACTGCGCTTTGCTCGTCGTGCTTTTGCTCGTGCTGAACTCGTTGCCGTGTTGGCGTTCAATTCGCGACGAACCTTTGCAACGACGCGCTGAGTGTCCTCACCGAGCTGTTCCGGCTGCGAGCTGGGGTAGGGACGAGGGGGGGGTTACCGATTGATGTTGTTTGTTGGGACTCGTTGACGGAGGAGTCCGGGTGGGGATGGACAACAATAAAGTGCTGGCACCGACTACTCCCCTTTAGGGCCTTCCAGCCGGGTTCCGAGTGGTGCTTACTGGAGCGCAGCAGACTGAACTGTACGATCTCGACAAGAGTCTTGTGAAATAAGACGAGTGCACGTTTGTACCAATTAAGAAAATAAGACGAGTGCACATTTCGCTCAGCGGTTAGCCTGCGTCCTCTTCTGGCGATGCGTACGAAGCGCGCGCTGGACGCGGAGCCTCAGTCGGGCTGCGCGGGGCGGTGCGGCGTCGTCCGGCGTCGACGGCGACGTGCTGCGAACTGCGAGAGCACCGTGGCAGGTGACGGGTTCAGGATGGCCGGCGCGAGAGTACCCAGGCCCCGGCGATCCCCTGCCTCGGACTGCAGCCGCTGCGTGGACGGGTGACGTTGCCTCACATGATGGGCACGAGCCCGTACTCGTGGTTCGGGGGGGCTTCGTCCTTGTCAGACTCCACAAGGACTTGGAAGGGTGGGAGGGCGCCAGCTCTCTGGAGGTAGAACAGGGCGTGCTCGGGATGGACGAACAGGTAGTACCAGAGGGATTCGATCGGACCGCCTGGGTCCTTTTTGATCCGCCTCGTGATATCATGTCGCATCGCCGCCCTCAAGGGTGCCGTTATTAGGTCACGGCAGTGTACGAACAAGTGCAGCAGGGGGCTGGTAGAGCGGACCCCGCAGACCGGACACGGGAGGAAATGGGACTGCAACTCGGCCTCGCTGAAGGAGCGCCAGTCCGTGGCGTACAGCGTCATGATCAGGCGGTGGTGCCCGGTCCTCAGCTGGCGCACTTCGCGTTCAGCCCTCGGCGTGAGATGACGGCGTCGGGGGATCGGCCGGCCATGAACAATCCGGGCAAACGGCGAGAGGTTCCCGTGGCCGTCCGCGCGCTCGAATGCTTCCTTGGCACCTGCCTCGCTGCTGTTCAGCCGCAGATACGTCCGATAGCGGCAGACTGCACCAGCGACGGTTAGGGGGAAGGGCTCGGGGTGATCCGAGGAAGAGGCTCCGGCGGCCCGTCGGTACCCGAGAGCTGCAGCTTTGGCCAGCACGTCCGCCGCGTCGTTGCCTTCCAGCCCGCAGTGCCCGTACACGAAGTGCAAGGTGACGTCGTATCCCCTCGCCTCCATTTCCGACAGGATTGTCCAGCACTCTATCGCCAGTGGTTCGACTTGTGAATGGGGGCCGGCGCTGAGAGTTTTTAGAAACGACTGGGAGTCGCTCAGGACGAGGATGTGGAGTGGGCGGGACGTCGGGGCGAGATGTTGTCGGAGAAACACAAGGGCCGAGTAAAGGGCGACCTGTTCCGCGCGGTAGCTGTGGACGTGCTTGCCTACCGGGCATGAACGGGAAGTCGTGTGCCGATTTCCGGTGGCTGTCTTCAAGTCAGCGACGTCGCGCAGGCTGGGCGTGATCGACGGTTCGAACTCGAAGTACAAACCGGCACCGCCCCACGCTGTTTTGTCCGCATAGCGTTTCAACCAAGGGCGATGTCGCTCGTCCCACCTGTCGGCTATCGAGGGCGGCGGCTGGGGCGGGGGGGCACCGTCGAGCACCGAGCCGTCTATCCACGCTGAGCAGTCCGGCGGCTCGAGCCGGTTCAGCCGGCTTTCGACAATGCGCCTCTTCTCAGCAGCCGAATCGCCCTTCTTCCCCGGCAGGGTGGCGACGATCGTCACTTTGGGACTCGGCGTCCACGGGGCAAACGGGTTGAATACGAATGCCTCTCGTTTGCACTCAACCGTTCCGGCCTTCTCGCACAGGGCGTCGTAGCTGCGCCTCAGAGTCGTGTTCATGGCGAGGTCGTTCTGCCAGAGCGTGCTCCGGAGTCGCATCCTCTCACGCAGAGCGGCGACACGGAGATTCGCTATCGCTCGGAGCGGCAGAATCCCGGATTCCTGTTGCGCCGAAAAATCCGAGGTGTTCTTTCTGCACCCGAGGAGAATGACCTGGGCGCGCCGGTGCAGCCGCTCGAGCGTCGTGACCAGGGGGGATGTGGACCGAAGGAGGTATGGGCCGTAGACCGACAGGGCGTACGTATACGTCGGCAGGACGTACGTCAGGGCTTTCATGGTCAAAGGGTGTTGTGCCACCTAACTGGAAAGAAGCGCACATTCTGATGCAGATTAAACCTGGCAAGACACCTGAGAGCGTTGATTCCTATCGTCCGATCGCGTTGACGAGCTGCGTTGCAAAACTGGCCGAAAGGATGGTGCTTGTTCGACTCAACCGAGCACTGATTGACAGTCCAATTCACCCATCACAAGCAGGATTCCAGAAGGGGCGCTCTGCTGAAGAGCAGATAGGAACTGTACAACACGCCTTAGCTCAGGCCCGTGTAGCAGGAAAGAAGTCTGCACTCCTGCTACTGGACATATCCAAGGCCTTCGACAAGGTGGATAAAACCATACTGGGCAACCAGCTTGGTGCAAAATCTGTCTCGGGACGCTTGAAACGCTGGATTCTGCATTTCCTGCATCGTCGGCGGGCGGCAGCCAAGGTTAATGGGGTACTTGGAAAGTACTTCAACATTGTCAAAGGTGTCCCACAGGGAACGGTACTTGCTCCAACCCTCTTCTTGTGCTACATCGACCCGCTGGCGGCGAAACTCGAAGCACTCATGCCCGGACTGATCTTCACACTGTTCGCGGATGATCTTGCGATTGTGTGCAGTGCCTTTACTGACGAGGAATTGCAGACACTTGCTCAGAAGGTCACAGCTGCTGTTGATGAGTGGGCACAAGAATTTCAGATGAACATGTCAGTCAGCAAGACACACGTCATCTACTTCCCGGTACTTCCGTCTGATCCCATTACGAACATCGCCGTCCACTTCCCGTCGTCCACTGTCAACTCTCGACTCTCATTGCAGGTATTTGGTGATCTCAGTCTGCATCCTTCTGATCTCATTGACGCTGCGACTTGCACATTTCGACTCTCGGACAAGGCGAAACAGTTCAACGACCCGCACCTCACTGCAATTGACGGCCACCGTATTCTCCAGTGCAATGGTATTGAAGTAGCCAATCACACCACTATTCGGGATCCACTCTACGCCTTTCAAAACGTTCACCTTACTTCCGCCCCGCTGCTCCCAAACGTTAGATCTGCCCGCTTCCTAGGAGTCATCTTCGATTCGAGCCTGTCGTTCTCCGATCATGTCTCGAGCATCCGGTTGCGCTTCAACGCAAGACTGTCCAACATGAAACGCATCGCGGATGCTATCACCACGGCTCAATCGGGACCACTCAGATCGCTCTACCTTGCGTACGTTCTCCCTGTCTTCCTCTATGGTATTGGCGTGTTTGGCCCGTGCTTGCTACAGCAGGATTTCCAGTCGATGAAGACCGATCACCATCGTGCCTTGCGCATCATCACAGGGCTCCCAACATCAACGACATTACACTCCCTCTGCCTCGAAGCTGACGTTCTTCCACTCGAAACCTACCGGTCGAAGCTGTCGTGCACCTTGTATGAACGGATAAGACGCCTTCCGCATACACGTGGCTATGACATTTGTGTTAAATTTCGACCGGTCCTGACTACATGGTCACATGCTGCGTATGAAGATCTTGCAACGACTGGACTTCTGAAAGTCCGCCCACAAAACCTCCTACCTCCAACTCCATGTTCTTCACTTGAGCTCCCGCCCTCAATCCACTTCGTCCCCAAGTGCCCCGGCGTTGGCACACACACAAGTGCGGTACGAAAACGGGAAATGTTCGAGCTCTCCCTCGGTTCGTTACCTGATCGGGACATTGACGTGTTCACCGATGCGTCGAAAGCGCCCAACGAACCGAACACTGGTTCTGCGTGTCTCGTCGTAGCGCGCAAAGACATCACCGACGAAGCTTTGCGCAACTTTCCACGACGTCTCTTGGGTCTGCGGATATATCTGAAACGCGTGTCCAAAAATTCCCTGCACCTGATGACGAGCGGCGGTAGATTCGCTACCATCTACCGCGCTGAGCTAATTGCGATTCTTGTTGGTGTACATGCCATTAAATTCTTTTTGCCTCTGATGCTTGGATCAAGAGCACTCCTTCTCTCAGACTGTCAATCGGCGCTCAGGACCCTCGAAAAGGGCCTCAGGCAAAATGATGAGATTGCCATTGCCATCCTCCTGACCTTATGCGATACCATCGCAGAAACCAGAACTAGAACTTGCACTCCAGAAAACATCACCTTAAAACACGTACCTGCACATTGTGGCGTCTGGGGAAACGAGCAAGCAGATATCGTTGCAAATAAGGCTCGCTCAAAAACTAACGATGCCTACACGTGCCTCGATATGCAGTCTGCGAAAGCGCGAATTGTTGAATCGCTTTCCAGTCGTTGGCTCCAAGACCGCCCTAAAAACTTCCACTTTGTTGCGACTCGAGGCCTGCTACCCAGCAAACTGCCAAAGGCACTGTCCAGACAAGCTGAGATTCATCTCTTTGCCTTGCGCACTGGCCACACACCCTTAAATAAGCACTTTCTTCGGAACGATGATCGAAGTTATGATCTACTCCAAGGGCTGTGTTGGCACTGCCACCAGAACACAAGCAAGCCCATGCTTGAACATATTACTCTCCAGTGTCCATCTCTTGACCACTTTAGACACGACTGCCTTAGATTCCCATACCCCACGCTCCTGCCCCATGTGTTCACAGCTAAGAATTGTATAGGACTCCTACTCTTCCTACAGATGTCGCGGGACTTACCAGTGTTCCCCATTCTCCAGTTAAAATTGAAGCAACCTGACCAGTTGTAAAAACCAACACCTCATGTAAATGACCCACCGCTATCTTCAACGATAGAGTGAAACTAGAAACTCCATTGACTTCCGCACTGTTTTGCTAACGTTCTCAGGGGAATTGCCCCCATGTCCAGGTCAGCTTCTGGTGTATTCGATACTTCGCTTGCCCCAGTCTCCCAACTGACCGCTGGCTTTCCAGCCACGTCTCGTTAAATCGTCATGCTGCTGGGAAGTCAGTCCCGAAAAAAAAAAAAAAAAAAAAAGGGCTTTTTTTTTTTTTTTTTTTTGGAGCGCGGGACACTGTACAAGCCATGTTGGTACAGCGGGGCTACCGGTATCCGGTTGCCCCGCTGCGTGCAACAGTCGTTTTTTTGCAGAGCTGAGTTCGACGGCGTTTGTTTGTGCACACGGGCTTTTTTTTTTTTTTTTTTTTTTTTTTTTTGTTGACACCCGACACGGCGGGAAACGGCTTTACTGGGCCGTGTTACTGTCAAGTAACATGCCACGCAGGTTAGACACTGTGTGCTGCACAAGGCACAGGCTAGTTTGTTGGGGGCTAGGTTGCTTGCTAGGCTAGGGTGGGGTGATTTCCTTGTCTCTTGTTTCATTGTGTAACTTTTTAACGTTTACCCAGGGTTACAGTGGGTCGCTTCGTGCTGTACCCGAACTCTCTGGGTTTGTCTTGTATGTTTTTTTTGTTTGATATAGGTGCAACAGTTGGTGGTGCCTTGGTAGCCAGTGCACAGTTTATGGAACACTTTTGCTGTTGTCGGTGCATTTGTAGTTTGTGCTTCAGTTTATATTCTTGCTGCCTTTGGAGGCGCAGCGGTTTGCGGTGCTTGGTAGCAAGTGCAACAGTCGTTTTTTTGCAGAGCTGAGTTCGACGGCGTTTGTTTGTGCACACGCTGGCTTTGGCCGAGGCGACAATGTGGAAGCTCAAGGACACGCACACGGCAGCTGCGAGTTCATCGGCGTTGTCTGGCAGCACTTCTTGAAGGCCGTGGGTTTGTAGGTGATGTTACGTTGCCGTCTTGAAGCAGCACGTTGCGTGGTGTCGTTGGGTTCGATAACAGTGGAGTTGAACGATGCGGCGTCGTCAGGCCCAGTCGTTTGAGCCGTCACTGCTGATGGCGTCTGTGTAGCAGATCCCACCAGCCGCCACCGACTCCAAGTCGGGCGTGGGAGACCTGCTGGTGCGGAGAGGCGGGCCGTCGTCGTGCAAATTGCGGTATGGCTCGCTGGCTTCCGAGTCCACTGGTTCACGGCTGAGGCTTACCGGCTGTCTGCTAGCCGGAGTGCTCTGTGGGGCACTAATCTGCGAGGTGACAGTCTGTGAGCTCCACACAGACCTTCCGTCACAGATTGAGCCGGAAGGGGTCAGCGCCTCCCCACAATCTGGTCTCACGTTAACGAACCGAGGGATTAAACCCGCATCCTGCAAGTACTCGAGGGCGAGCTCGGGAAACTTGAAAAGGACGTGCCACAGCTTGTCGGCATTGGTAGCTCCGGGCGGCAGGCGTGACGCGGCCTCGGGCCCCTTGCCGACCAGAGCCTTCGACCACATGCTCCTGCGGTGTGGCTGGCTAGCCGCATCGTCGCATTCAACGAGCAGGTGTTCGAGCACGTTCGGGCGGTGCTTGCCGCACAGTGCACAGCTGCGATAGGCACGCCGCCTTTCCTGCTTGTCGAGATCGGCGTAGTCCGGGGCGTACATGGTCATCACTAGCGGGTGGTGACCAGTCCTGAACTGCCGGATCACCCGCTCAGCGCGCGTCGTGAGGTGAGCTGGGCGCTTGATGTTCCGCCCATCCACGATCCGGGCGTAGGGCAGTGTGATGCGGTGTTTGGTCGCCCTTTCAAACGCCGCTCGCGCCATGGCCTCGGTGGACACGGCGGACAGGTACGCCTTGTAGCGCGCCACCGCATCCTCCGCCGCGATCGGACACTCCCTTGTGGGGTTACCCCGGCACCGCGACAGCTCTCTGTGGTGTTGGAGAGTGGCGTGCCTCGCCAGTCCGTCGGTCACCTCGTTTCCGCGCAGGCCACAGTGTCCGTACACAAACTGGAGCGTTGCTGTGTATCCTAACCGTGTGAGGGTACGGAGCATGGTCCAGATGTGTACCATGAGGGGTTGCTTCTGCGTCTGTGGGCCGCTCGCCAAACGTTGCAATAGCGACTGCGAGTCTGACAGCAGTAAGACCGTTCGGGGCGCGGTGGTGGGCGTGAGGAGCCTAAGGAGGGCCCTGAGGGCCGCGGCCAATGCGAGCGTCTCCGCCTTGAGGCTGGAGGGAAAGCGTCCAGCGGCGTGTGAGAGGGTGGTCGAACGGACGGCGTCTCGCTGGCGGATCTCGAAGCCATGGTCGTTTGCAAGGGAGATCGTGGGCGCGCACTCAATCAAGGCTGCAGCTCCGCCCCAGGTCCAGGTGTCTACGCATTTCATGGACCATGGCCATATGTTGCGTTCTGCTTGAGAACCGGGCTGTGGAGGCGGCGGCTGTACCCTGCGTACGGATCCATCGGTCCACACCGTACAGTCCGGGGCTGGGAGCTTACGCAGTTGGCTCTCGACAGAACGTTTCTTCTCGGAAGGTGCTGCTGCCTTTTTTCCGCCGGGCAGGGAGGGGTTGATGTCTACCGCCGGACGTGGGTGCCAAGGGGCGAAGGGGTTGTGCACCCAGAGTTCCCTCGGCAGGTTGCGGGTGCCGGCTTTCAGCGTCAGCTCTGTGTATCGTCGACTCAGTGTGGACGGCAGTCTGAAGACGTCCGGCCAGAGGTGCTTGCGGGGCAACATTCTCTCCCAGAGGCTGCCGAGTCTGACGTCCACGTACACCTCCAGCGGCGGAATACCTGACTCCCGGGTCGCCACAAAGTCAGAAACGCCTTTGCGGCATCCCAGGATGTGCGCAAGCGAGCTCGTGTGGAGTCGCTCAAAGGATCTGAGGTAGGCGCGCGACGATTTGAGCAAGTAGGGCCCGTAGACCGACAAACAGTACGTCACAGAGGGGATCACGTAGGTTAGGTACAGGCTGCGCAGCGTAGCGGTGCTGCACCCCCACGCTTTCCCCGACAGGTGGCGCAGGAGGTTCCCTCTCTGTGCCATGCGCTTTATGGCCCTCTCAGCGTGTGCGTGAAAAGACAGCTCGTCATCGATGATGAGGCCGAGTAACTTCGTCTGTTTCACCCAGCGGACAGGCTCCGTGAGATCAAGGACGACCCACTGGTTGCGCACTTCCCCATGTATGGCATGTATGTCATCGTTGGAGAAACCAGAGTGGCCGTTAACCGCTTCCACCCGCTTGCCCTCATGTACTCTGTATTGCGCTTCATTTGCCACAAAAGTATGGCTGTAGCGTCTTATCCAGGCTGGGAGTTGGGATCCAGGAATGCGAATGGACGACCTAGCATTGCGGAAACGCAACCGTGGGGGTACCGTACTCTTGCCCGGTGGACAGATGAGCACGGCCTCTGTCTTGTGATGCGCCAGTTTCATCCGGGCGCCAGCAACCCATTTCTCGACTGCGTCCACCACCATCTGTGCCTTCACTTCGAGTTCGGCAACCGTCAAGGCCGAGACGACAACCCCCACGTCATCTGCAAACAGTGACGGGGTCAGGTAGTTTGGTCCGGCCTTTGTGTTTCCAAGCGCACTGCTGATTTCCTCAAGCTTTACGCCCAGCCCGTCGATGCAAAACAGGAAGAGGATGGGGCCGAGGACTGTGCCCTGGGGAACGCCGCGGCTCAACGAGACTTTCTTCCCTACTTTCCCGTCGACCTTGTACGCAGCCGTCCGTCCTCGCAGGAAGGCACGAATCCAACGGGTGAAGCGAGGGGGCACGCCACGTTTCTCCATGACTGCTAGCAGGTAGTCATGGTCGACCGTGTCAAATGCATTTGCTAAGTCAAATGACAATAGACACGAGTAGTACCCGTTGCTGCGTGCCAGGTCCATTGCGGTTACCATGCTTAGGACCTGTTCTTCAGTGCCCCTACCTTTACGAAAGCCACCCTGCGAGTCGCAGAAAGGGCGTACATGGGGGAACTTGGGGCTCTCAGTGATAAAGGACAGGCGGTTCTTAATCATGACCTCCATCAGTTTGGAAATCACGCTCGTCAGGGAAATCGGCCTGTAACCCTCAGGGCGGCTATGGTCCTTGTCAGGCTTTGGGACAGGAATGACATGGGCATCTCTCCAGCTCTGGGGTACCGCTGCCGTAGTCCACGAGATGTTGTACATCTCTAGGAGCAGTCCCTTCGTGGCGTCGCCAATATGGGACAGCAAGGACGAGCAGATGCCGTCAGGGTCAAGTGACGTGGTGTCACGGAGTTCTGCGATCGCTCTGTCCAGCTCACCTTCTGTGAAGGGGATTACCGCTTCCTCGAAGTCTCCGCTCGGATGTATGTAAGCAGGCCTTACTGCCCTTGGGCCTTCCCGGCGGCATAACGTTGCGAGGTGGTCACCGAAGATGTCTGCCTTTTCCGCGGCGTCCACCACGTAAACGTTGCCAACCCGGATCGGCGGGACGGAGTATCGTTGCGATCGCCCGTCAATCCTGCGTATCTGGCGGTACAGGAGGCCCAGGTCGGTAAACGCGTTGATGTTCGCAACTATACCGCCCCAGTAGCCAGCCTTTGCCTTCGTCGCCTCTGTTGAGAAAGTGGTTTTCGCCTTCTCGTAGGCGTTTGCCTTCTCCCTATCCAGGGGGTCGGCCGAGGCCGCCGCATGCAAAGCTGCCTTTTCCGTCTCCAGACGGCTCAGTTCAGGGGTCCACCAGGCTCTGTGCACGCGCTCCGACGAGGACGTAGGGACAAACTTTCGCAGGCCATCTTGCAGGAGTGACGTGACCTTCCCCATGATGTCATGTCGCCCATATCGACCCGCAAGAAGCTTCTCGCTTTGCTCGTCCAGATACGCCTTCATTTTTCCCCAGTCGGCTTTTTTCCAGGAGTAGCCTTTCTGGAGTTTGGCCCTAGCTTGCCGGTAGCCTCTTGGCAGCTCAAAGTAAACCGGCCTGTGGTCGGAGCCCCAGGGCTCTAGGACTTTCCAGCACGTCACAAAGTCAGGGGTCTCAGACGCTACGACGATATCGGGGGAGGAGGGCCTTGCATGCTTCCTGTGGCACATAGTCGGCGAGGCAGGGTCATTCCATGTTCTGGCCGAGTTACGAAGTAGCCAGTCGCGTAGGACTACTCCCCCAGGGTTGCCAACCCCCTGCGACCAGTCAGCGTGGTGGACATTTAGGTCGCCGGCAATTACCACCCCATCATCCATCGGGAAGGGCCGCATGTTTAACTTCCCCGACTCAGAGGCAGTTGGCTGGGGGGGCCTGTATACGTTGTAGACTCGGATTGGGGGGAGGCCCGCCCGCTCGACAGCAACGGCAATGCTTTCCATTGCTCCATCACCACCGAAGGGGCCCACGGGGATCTGTGTGGCCGCTAGGTCCGACTTCACGAACGTCAGGACTCCACCATGGCCCCCACCCCCTGGCCTGTCACGTCTGTGCGCACGGTAACCGGGGAGCACCGGAGGCAGCGATTTGTCGCTCAGCCATGTTTCCTGCAAGAGGAGTATGTCTGGCTGGTGTCTGGCGACCAATCGGCTGATCTCGTCCTGCGAGTTTGGCGGGTATTCCCTTGCCTTGAATGATCTGCAGTTGAAGCTGATTACTCGCAGCGTCGACTCCGGACTGTGAAGGCCTGTCTTCTCCCGTCTCACGCCGTTTTGTTTCCCGAGTGGCGGGCCTCGTTTTCCGCGTAGGCTGCGCTGCTCGGTGCCGACCCGCGCGTTTTTCGGACCGAGCGGGCCTGCTGTAGGACTACCTTCGTCCCTAAGAACGAAAGGAATGGGGCATGTTCCTTCCCTTACCTGTGTGCGGCGAGGCTCTAGAGCCGCCGGGGAGCCTGCCGGTAGGCGTGCTGGGGGCCCCCCTACCACACGGGTGTGGCGATTCGCAGCGCCTCGGCGTTGGGGTCTGCGCTCTCACTGACGAGTATGGCTGGAACTTCTGGCGCTGAATCACGGCCGTTTCCGACTCGTCGCATTTGTTTCCCGGTTTACACATCTCTCCGTCACCCACTGCCTGTTTCTCCACAACCTGCGAGGATACAGACTGCTCGGTCGCAGCGACAGGTACGTGCGGCTCCCGCACTATGCCTTGGGGGCAGTGTGTCGCGTCCAACGTGCAGACCGCCTGCTGTTCGTCCCGGTTTTCACTACAGTGGTTTGTCGGCTGGTACGAGGGGCCCGGGGGGGCCTCGGTGGCTTGCGCTACGTGGGTCATAGTTCGAGGGTCGTCGATACTCGTTCCAGGACAGACTGGTGGTCCCCGAGGCCGGCAAGCAGCTGAGTCCCTCTCCCTTCGTGGCGCTGACTCCGCGTCGCTTGGGGGGGTTTCCCCCCGGCGCCCTTCCCTGACGTTCTCATCTGAGTTTCGTCGCCGACGACGAGGTACTACTTCGCCCCGGACCACGGATGCGGAGCGCCTGTCCAGGTTACTAGCCGATTTTCCAACCTCAGCACGTTGGCCTTCCACACTGCGTGAAGCATCCGTTTGTAAGGTCCCGAGCACCGACTGTTTGCCACACTTCGCTGCGTTCTCCGGCGGGGATTGCGGATTTTGGCGTTCCGTCGTCTCCGGGCTTGGCGGGTGCGATTGGGGGTTGACCACATTTGTCTGCTGCTGTGCCGGCGCTGCCGCAGCTTGACTGAGTCCCTGCTTCAGTGCGTGGTTTTCTGCCCGCAACCGAGCCACCTCAGGTTGTTCGTTTGTAGGTGGTTGGGGCCTGTGTTGTCTGAGGCTGGCGATTTCTGCTCGGAGTAGGTTTAGTTCGTCCGAGGGCTGGCAGGTTTTTTGTCTTAGGGCTTGCACCTCCGCCCTCAGCAGTTGTACCGCAGTGTCAGGTTGGAGGGAGGCAGAGTGAGTGAGGACAGCCTGCAGTGTGGCCTCAAGGCTGGCCATCCTTGCACCCAGGTCACTAGGTGGTGTCGGGACCGGCGGACAAGTGGGGACCGACTCCGTCTTTGCAGCCACGTTTGCTTCGTCCGTCGATTCGTCATCGACCCTTTTTCCTCCAAACAGGGGTTGTCCGTCATCGACTTCCATATCGGGCTGCTCCTGTGACCCCGGGTACTCGCCCGCCACCTTCCACATGAGCTCAGCCTCTTGGCCCCTTGGGTATCTTTCTTGGAACTCTCTGCGGGTTAGGAGAGTCTTGGAGATAGGGTCTTTCCTCTTTCTTCCTGCTGCGTTCACCGAACGGTATTCCTTGGAGAGGGAGGGCCCGGGTGTGTGCTTTTCCGGGGGGGTCGGGTCATCCTCAATCCTGCGGATCCTTAGGTTTACCCCCGTCCTCGTCGTGTACGTGTCCTTACCAGGTAACCATTCTGAGAGCACAACCCAGCTAACCAGGCGTCGCGGCCCAGTCCTTTTGTAAAGCGGGGTGACTATCCATCCGAGTGCCTGCAAGTTGGAACGCAGCGTTGCGGCGTTTGTACCACACGGGATACCTTGCACAAGGAATGTCCCTTGTTCTGGTGGTAGCAGTCCCTGCGAGGCTAGCTCGTGTCTGACCGCTGCGTATGAGCCGTTTCCAACTCGTAGCCCGTACCCTCTTCCAATCTCTTCTAGTCCACGATGGGCATCCCCGGCCAGTGTTGCTATCTGCCTTGCGCGTTCCAGGGTACAGGTGCCCAGCTGAATCACCTTGAGGGGCATTGGCGACATCGGTGACAGAAAGACCCCATCTGCGCCGCTACAGCGGAGGAGGGATTCTGAGTCTTCCTCTGGCACTGTGACACACACCTCACATCTGCCGTCCCATACCCGTGCACCCCAGGCGTCTGTCACTTTTTCAGTCGGGTATCTGCAGTCAAGCAGGCGCTGTGATAGTTTCACAGGGTTTAACGCCGCGATCTCTGCTACCACGTCAGTTTCCAGGTACGCTGAGACTCTCAGCGGGAGCAGCGGCGTTTCCCAGCCAGGGTACAGTTTTAGTTTCTCCCGGTCCCCCGTCAGACCGTCATCGCGGACCACTTGTACACGGACCTTAGACGAGGTGGAGCGGCTCCCTGTTTCTGCACTGCTCCTGCTTTCGTTGCGGTGTGGGACAGCCTGAGTCCTCGAGCATACGCTAGCGCCCCTCCCACCCTCAGTTCCATGTCCACGGCCCCCCCGGTGACGGCCGCCGCCCAGCACATAAGGCAGCACGCTGAGGGACGGGGAGAATCCAGCAGCGAAACCAATCTCCCGTAATGGCACTTTGAGGGGCAGCGGTGTGCCACGACCACTCACAACCCTAACGTCGGGGCAGGGGATCAGTCCCAGTTCCGAGAGCACATCGCCGAGGCAGTCGTCGATTTTCGCCGTCACACAGCGTCTTCTTCCGTCGATCCCAGTTACCAAAAAGGTGGTGACAGGCCGGCGGGGGGCTGGGCTGTGTTCAGCTATGGTTGTTGCTGGGACGACAGGAGGGAGAGCTGGGGACTCGGTTTCCGCAGTCCGTGGTGAGGCGGTCGTGGGTGTGGCCGCACACACACGTTGTGGGGGGTTTACACAGGATGTCGCAACCGGGGGCGCGCCGGGGGGTGGCTGTACCGTCGGATGCTGCGCCGGGGAATGCCATGTACGACCAGTGGCGAGGGTGGTTTCTCCACGTGACCATTTGTCAAGCAGGCACCACCGAACAGAACCACAACTGCAGCCCCTGGCGCAGATCCCCCACAACTGGAGAAACCTGCACCAATTTGAGAAGTGCCAGCCACACCTCCAGGCCGGGGGCAGAGCATGGAAGATCCGGGTATGACGCGCCAGGTTTGATGATCGGCGTCGTTCTGCTGACCTCTGCAGTCTACGTTGTCTTGCCGTCTGGCTCCGCAGTACAGAGCGAGGGGGCTGCGGTAGCCGTGGCAGGCAAGGCGTGCCTACGACGTTGGTCAGATCATAGCGGGCCAGGGGTGACCATGCCGTGTCTGCTGCCGTGACCGAGGACGGGCGGGCACGGAGACCGCACTCCACATGGGTGGTGTACTGCTCCCGGTGCGTGTCCGTGTCCGGCGTAGTATCCATTGCCACCTTTCCGTTGTCGTCGTTGAAGCTGTAGGCGGCGTCTCCAACGTGCACGATCATGTCCGCTACGTCCACCTCCGACACGGTCTTCTTCGCTTCGAACAGCGTGCGGTCCGGGTGCGGCGACACCCACGTGGCGTTGCCGTCGGCGACCTCAGCGACCTTTGGTACCTGCGCGTACTGCGATGCGTCGGCGCCGGTCTGGAGCCAGGTGATGTTGTGGGCACCGGTATCGGTGGTGGTGCCGGTGAAGGTGAGCTCCGTGACCGTCGGCGTGAAAAGGTAGCCCGACGGCTCGAATATGACGGAGTCCGCGGCCCGCACCGTGAGCGCCAGGCTCGTCGGCGGCGCGCTTTCGATCGACATCGTCTGCGGCATCGACGTCGCGAGAACGTACATGGACGGGTACTCCGGCGTAGACGGCGTCTTGACCCTAATCAGCCGCTTGATGAGGATGTCCTGCGGCTCTGGAAACTCGTAGTGGTGGAAATCAGTCCCGGAGAACAGGTACGTGGCTTGGAGCGTGAGCGTCGCACCCTTCGGACACCGACCGGACAGAGAGTACGACCGCGTTTCAGGTGCAGGAGGCGAGGTGTCGGTAGACCCGGCTCCGGTCCAGAACAGTGCTTCATCGGTGAGAGTGAGGAATTTGCCGACGAACGTCACGGTTACGTCGTGCACCGGCATCGCGATCGGCCGGATGGAATACGGACGTACTTGGTTCTCGAACTGCGCAGAGTAGTTGTTCGGCAGGAAAGTGGATGGGATCAGGTCGTTGCGGCAGTCCCCCGCGTCCCACCAGCACATCTCGTCCCACAGCCAACTCTCGTGGGCGCAGTCCGGGTTGCGACCCGTGACGTCAAGGTAGATCGGGTCCAAAGGCGCGAAGTCTCTTCTGTTCGATCCGTCAAACTCGAAGCTGAGCAGCCTATGCGTGTCGGAGCGGAGGCTCGTCAGCCGGATGCGGAACTCCAGCTCGCTGTCGAGGGCGGTGAAAGCGCCAGTGATTTGCCGCAAGCTGCGAGGTGCGGTATTGGTGTAGGTCCTGTTGAAGCCGATGATCGAATCTCGCGGTGGGAAGCCGTCGGACGAGTCGGACTGCAATGCATCGAAGAGGCTTCTGCCGGCGTGAGACCTTAGACTGGACAGCGGGGGAGCACCGCTGTTGTTTCTAACCAGCACATTGTCAGTGATCGGCCGCGAGTTACGAAGTGCAGATCTGCGGAAGAACACAGTCCAAGAGCACGGAGGGAGGCGCGGGCGCAGTGCCGCGCCGTGAAACACGTCGCGTAAATGGTCGACCAACAAGACTCGCATGTGGATGCTGTGCGACTCGTACTCTTCATTCGCCAAACCAGCGCTGCCAGAGAGCTGCTCCGCTTCGGATACGCAGCCAGCAACCACCTTGGCGAGGGCTGACGCTGGGGAAGCGGAGCCGGGGCACTGCGCGACCAACGAGTTTGAGGCGCGGGCACTGCCGTTGTTTCCAACCCGCACACCGTCTGTGATTAGCCGCGTGCTACGAAATGCGGATCTGTGACGGCGATAGGCGGCCTGCGTATTCGAGGTCGGCGAAGACAGTGTTTTGTCGTCAGAGGTCCGCTCGTTTACGTCGTCGAGGATGGTAGTTACGAGGCTGAGCGATCTACGGGCGTTGAACGGATGCGAGCCTACACTCTCAACAGCAGTGTAGTTGGGAGCTGCCCGTAGGCGCTGGAGAGCGTTGAAGCCGTCTTCGCGGTTGGTGAAAAACGACGTGCCGGCGGCCGCAGTAGGGTGTACTTGTCCGGCCGCCTCCGCGACGGAGGGAACAATTCTGTTTACTTCAGGAACGACCCACGCTTCCGTGGCCTTCTCATGGAACCAGCTTCCGGCATAGCCCAACGGAGCAACATCGATGGCAGTCCAGCCGCGCTGGCCACGGTGGCTGGTGAGCTTCGGGGCGTCGTTGGTGTGCTGCCCGTTGACGCAGCGTTCCTGGCTGCCGAAGTGGGTCGCGTGCGAGAGGGCTTGCACGATCCGCGAGATCCACTCGCGGTTTCCGCCAGCAATCTGAGCGAGGACGTCGTTGTTCAGGCCCAGTGCGTCTCTGCGGTACCGCTCGTACTTTACGTCTTCCCAGCCATCGAAGAGGCTTCTGCCGACGACCGTGAATAGCAACAGTGTCATCGTGCGCTGCAGTAGTTTCATTTTCCGCCCTTCCCACCCAACCATAATCCCGCCTCCGAGCCGTACCTTCTCGGGTGAGCATCGGACCTCAGTTTTGCTTGCGATGCTTGAGGCACCTATACGTACTGGGCAAATCAATTCGCTTTTCGCTAGTAATGCCTCTGCTCCTCTTTCTACTTTCTTGGTTCAAAGTGTCAAGTGCAAGGTGCCGGAGTAGAATTCTCTAGCTTCCTACTCTCGTTCTCCATTTGTACTTCGCTTCGCTTTGCCTTCGTTTCGTCGCTCTTCGAGGTTGCTTCGACGTCGGGGGTCGGCCGTCTCGCGGTCACGGTCGTGACTGTTCCTCGGACGCGCTCTCGTGGGCCGGGGGGGTTGTCCCTCCGACGGACGAGGCGGACACATTTCCTTACAGAAAGATACAATAGCCAAGCGGCTCTGCGCCTCTCTTGGCTGGAGCAAAGGACAAATGCTTGAAAAAACGAACGCAGTAATAAAATCAGCAGGTCTGAACGAAGTCGCCCGACAGAACCACGTCACCGACCCACTTACTCCGGAACTAATTGCAGCCCCCTCAACAAAGTTCACAACCAATATCCCAGGAGTAAAGAAGTCTAACCCCCCGACAATTATCCGGCGGCTAGCAGAAACGTTCCTGATACAGAATGGCCCATTTGACGTAACGATATTCACCGATGGATCAAAAGCTCACCTTGACCCCCACACTGGATCGGCTTGCGTCATAGACATGACCGGACTTCCAAACGCTAAATCTATCAAACTCCCCAAAACCATACTGAAAGGCCGGCTTACATTACAGCTTTATCGTTTCTCAGACACATCGATTGCAGCGGCCTGTAGTGCTGGTGTCCATGCCTCGGTATTTCGCACCGAAATGGTGGCCCAATTATTGGCTGCAGTGCTGCTTCCCTACCTGCTCGAACAAATGCCAAGTGAAACTCGCCTTAGAATAGCAATCTGCTCAGACTCGCAGTCTGTACTTCGGGTTCTCGAGAAAGGAATCCGGGGTCAATACGACAAAGCAACTGAGATGATCTGGAAAAGATGGACGCCGACCTCGACGCGAAGAGCCGCCTCCATGCGAAGCCGCCGCCCGTCGATGCCATGGAGCGCCTCTGGGCAATCCTCTTCGTTTTTCCGGAACTCGCTCTGGCGTACCTGCAGAGGTGCGGCACTCTGCCGAGTTACGGTATCCTCGCCGGCCAGACGTCCGCCGAGCCCGTGGGCGGCGGCGTCAATCGCTCCATAACGCCTGACGCCGCCTCCTCGCGCTCCGCCGACTCGGACGACGCGATCTCTCGCTGAGGGCGCTCACCACCAACTTGCGCGCTGCGGGCTGTACCGCTCGGACGCACCAGACGCCAACTCCTCGCGGCGTTTCCGAAGACGCCATCTTGCGCCGACGGTCGATCTGCAGCTGCTCCCGCCTAACGTCTCAGTAAACGCCTGCTTCGGCACCCCGGCCGCCAAGGCCCAAAGGGGAGAAGCGCGCTTGACTACAAGCAATAAGCGGTAAGGGCGCCCTACAGCAAACAACGGGTCTTCCACCTGACCTCACTCAACCGCCACTACTGGGGGGGGCCAATTACAATTGAGTTCAATTGTAATATAACGATACACGGCGTGGAATTGGGGGGTCTCAGACCCCCCCCAAAAACACTAGTGTATTACAATTGAAGTGCAGCTTGCCTGTTAGAAACACGTTGTTGTCGGGACTAAATGACACAGTGAGTACAATGCAACTCCGAGCAAAAACTGAAGGGAAAACCTTCACACAACAAGCGAAAGGTTCGAGCTCGCAGTTCGGACTCCGAGCCCTGATTTCTCGTGCATCGGGTCGGAAATACCCAACTGGTGCATGCCGTGGGTGTTTCCACCAACACCTGGCAAGACTCCTGCTAAGACTCTCGGCAGGAGAGTGCCCTAACTTGGGCCTAAGGTTCACTTTTTCTGGGGCGGTTGCTCAGTATCAGAGTTTCCAACAGCATGGCGACCGCAGTCCGACGAACTTACTGCTTTCTCTTTTTGACAGAGAGCGCTGGCGGCAGACGGATAAACCGATAAATCTGGGGATAACAAGATGTCCCATCCGATGGGCCATCGCCCCCATGCCGACGATTGGCAGTGTCTCCGGCTGGCTCCGAAGCTCAACTCCGGAGCTGGCTCAGCAGCTCCGGAGCCACCGCCACACTGCGATTGCCGGCCCATTGCCATGTTTGTGCTTCATGATCCCCGCACACAGCCAGCTCCAAGACGTTGGCACGAGCAACGGCACCAGCGACATCAGCATGATCGTGCTCAAAACCTTTGAAAGACCCGGGTTCGGAATGCACACCAAACCTCGTTTTAAGATTTCTTCTCCGCTTTGGAGGTCCAACATGACTTTTCCAAAAAAAAGCCGAAACGAAAACGGCCCTGAAACCGCCTCACTGACTGGCTCACACTCAACGGCAGTGCGAAAGTGTCAGCCGTACTGTACGTACAGTAACATTACAATTCAATTGTATTATACGGTTGGGATGCGCCGATTCCCCGAAAAAAAAGTTCAATTGTATTATACGGTTCAATTGTATTATACGGTTCAATAGTAATTAGCCCCCCCCGGTAGGCAGGTTCGAGTGAAAGGCTCAGAAACTGGACACCCACGCACCTAATCCCCCTTGCATAGCCGGGGCAGAGTGAGCGGGCGCCGATCTTCAGACCATGCCCAGTACACAGCCTCTGACCTCTGACTTCAGTGTCTGACTCTTAGTCAGTCCCCAACGTTTTCCGCCGGTGCCTCGATACCCGGCCGTCAAGGCCCTACGGGGAGAGGCCCGCAACAAACAAGCAACCGTGGGCTCCGCCACACCATACCAATTCCCACATTCCAACTTCCCCCCCTCAAAGTTCCAGTGGCAGAGAAAGAAAGAAGCCAGAGAGGTCTCCCGGGTCTTCCACCTGACCTCACTCAACCGCCACCTGGCTGGTTTGTGTGAAAGGCTCAGATACTGGACACCCACACACAGTTATCCCCCCAGGCATCTTGTTAAGAACCATCCATCCATCCATCAGCCGGCTGACCCCCCCCCCCTCAGGCTATTTTCACTGTGGAGGGGGGAGACGCTACCTGTCACACTCTAAGGTGGTCACCACGGTGGGCGGTCAGAAAAAAAAATTTTTTTTTTTGCCCCAAATACCCCAAATACCACACTTTGGAAAATTTTTGTGGGCCCACTTTTGGCAGGGAATTTTGACCATTTCACCTTAGAGAATTTGACCACCCAGCCTCCAAGGCAACTGCACTGTAGAGGGGGGGGGGGGGGGGGGTCTGGTTTATCCGGCCATCCGGCCAAAGTGGCTGATCCTTAACAAGAGCGCTGTATCCCCCCCCCCCCTTGTACCATAGGGCTTCCCACTCTTGCATGTGTCTTGTGTCTCTCTGGCATGCCTTCCGGCCCGAAGAGGCCCGTAAAGCCTGCCCGAAAACTGGAACGCGGCTCTCCGGAGCTGCCAAAAGAATGTGGTGCCTCTTGCAAAAAAAAAAAAAAAAATTTTTTTTTTTCCTCTTGACAAATTATTATCACAGGCAACTGACAGCACGACAATCGCCGGAAACACACCGACCGCGACTGGTAAAGCCTGGCACGCCAGGACATCATTACCAAAACAAAATTGAAATTGAAATTGAATTTTTTTTTTTTTTTGTTAGGGCCTAAGGGTAAGCTATCCTAACAACGACTATCTGGCGATGGTGGCATGAGTCACGGTCGGAGTTCTACTCCATGCACAGGAAGAGTCCGTCCTTCTTCTTTCCTAGTTTGACAAAAGGAACAAAAGAACGACTTGCCCGTACAAGTAAATGCAGTTCTCGCCCCCTGCATGTCTTCCGTAGTTGCTTACTCAAAAAAAAAAATAGGGGCGTTAAATAGGGGAGCTAAAGGTGCGATAGTGAGGGCTCGCCGCCTTGCTGTAGGCATGCCGTTCGTGAAGATCGTTGGGGGACGCAAGATCCCAGTGCCGGACAAACTGACCGTGGGGGCAGAGAAGGAAATCCGCCAGTTCTGAACGATGCACCACGGTCTCTTTATCACCCGGTACTTTACGGGGTATAGGAGCCTCCCGGCCTCAGAGCAGGAGCAGTACTTCCGACCCTGCCCCCTCTGTGGACACCGGGTCCATAACTTCCTTCCACACATTTTCATCTCGTGTCGGCACGCGGAGTCGGGAGCAGCACGGGCAGCTATGTGGGACGCAGTTGGATTCGACAGGTCAGCCGCGATCGAAGTTCGCCTATGGGAGCTGCTCTTCAAGCACCCGGAGGCAGCCCTGCGCTACTTGCAGCGGATCGATGTCATCCCGACATATGCGATACTGCGCAAGGACGCGGAGGCGGCTCGACCCCCATCTCTGGAGAGTCAGGAGCGAGAAGAAGAGCCCTCCCCGTACCTCTCCACTCGCACACCGGTCTCGTCCCCTGCGATGTCGTCGTCGTCCTCCTCGACGGAACCTGGCAACACGGGGGATGACGAACTAACTCCTCTCCCCAGCCAGTGGCGGCCGCGGGAGAGCGACTCTGAGTCCGGCTGACGCACTGAAGGCCGAAGGCATTGCACGACGCCGCATTCGAAGTCGACGCCGACGTGCCCGCACGGGCTTTAGCCACCTTCTTTGGGGAAAGATGGGGAAAAGTGTTTTGTTTCATTGAAAGAAGACCGCTCCGCGGTCGAGCCGCGGTGCTCCAACGGCCTTTCCTGACCACCCCGTACCGGGAGAGTCAGACTGTGCCCGGTCACAGACCGCTGCAGAAAGAAAACTGCAGGAGAGTTGGGACTTGTGCGAGAGGCACACAACTAGTGTCGGACCTTACACGGCCCAACCGCCGACGACACATTGCCCCTCCAATGTCGGGCCCGTAGCCCGCAACAACCAACGTCTTTTTTTAACGAACTCGGTGCATCGTGGCAGCCCTCCTGACCAACAAGCACAAGGTCAAAAACTGGGCGAGGCAGCTTATATCCGATCACTGGGCTGCAGATAGAAAACTGCGAGAGATCCGTCGCGGGCACTGCCGTCACTGACGGCTTCAGGAACGGGCAACAGCGCCAGCGTCGACAACCAAAAAACGTTCTCACCAACTCCCCGTGCCCTACCTTTCGGTCCACAACCAACGTCTTCTTTCTGACTGGAACCTGGTGCACCGCGGCGGCTCTCCTGACCACTCAGCTGAAGGTCAAGAACAGGAGAGACTGCTTGTTACCGGTCACCGGGTAGCGGGTAGGAAACCGCAGAAGAGCATCGAGTTGATGCGAGTGGCGATCGACTGACACAGCCAGAACCACGTTCGTGAACAACGGGCACCATAGTCTGGCACAGAGCAGACCAAAACCCCACCACCGCGCCCTTCTTGTGTTTACCGCTTCCCGAAGTAACCACCCTCAAAAACAAGTGCCCCAGGGCCAGGCGGCCGCACACAGCGCCACCCGGAGCGAGCACGAAAGCGGCCACGGCAGACACGCCACAGAGCGACGCCGCCGGCCGGGCGAAACGACGACGGCCCCAGAGACCAGGTGGTTACTTCGCGGAAGTACCAGATCTTCTTCTCCATAAAAGTCTTGAGTTCCATCATCTTTTCTCTTCCCCAAGGCCGGGGAGGCGGGGCGTGAAAACAGCCCCACTGTTCCCCCCAGCCAAAAACTGGCGAAACGGGTGAGTCAACTCCCTGAGAAGACCACCGACACACCGCTGTGCCTGCGCTGAAACGAGTGCGGGACACGGCCCAAGCCACTCTGACAGCCCCCCAGACGCAAACGCCCTGACTCAAACTCAGGGCTGGAGTCAAAAACCACCAGAAGAAGGCTGCAGAGCAGGCTAACCCTATGTTATCATAGCCATCCCTTGTCTTTCGTTACTTCCCCCCCTACCCACCCTTTCACCTGTTTTTCATTATCTTCCCGGCATAAGCAGCCCAGTAAAGCTGGCCTCTTCCTCTCCTTTCCTTTTTTGGGTTCTTCCTTTGATGACGGCACCACCGTTTGCGTTTGTGTGTTCTCATGTCTTCAATTTGTTTCCAAAAAAGAAAGGATAGAAGGAAAAGGTGCCTCATCTAAAAAAAAAAAAAAAGCTTTCAGGTAGCCCAAGGGGTGGCAAGAATAGTCATTTCATCTGGCGGGGCGCGACCCGACGAAGCGGTCCACCCTGTTGCAGGGGGTAGTGTCACTGCATCGCGGGTTTTTTTACCTGGTCGGACCTGCTCGCTAGCAGGCCAGCCCAGGTCGCAGTGAGACTGGCGTTCACTGTGTGCTGAAGAAGCATTTTTTTGGGCTCCCGCTCCGGAAGCAACCGGATACCGGCAGCCCCGCTGTACCAACATGGCTTGTACAGTGTCCCGCGCTCCAAAAAAAAAAAAAAAACCGGGTTTTTTTTTTTTTGGAGCGCGGGACACTGTACAAGCCATGTTGGTACAGCGGGGCTGCCGGTATCCGGTTGCTTCCGGAGCGGGAGCCCAAAAAAATGCTTCTTCAGCACACAGTGAACGCCAGTCTCACTGCGACCTGGGCTGGCCTGCTAGCGAGCAGGTCCGACCAGGTAAAAAAACCCGCGATGCAGTGACACTACCCCCTGCAACAGGGTGGACCGCTTCGTCCGGTCGCGCCCCACCAGATGCAATGACTATTCTTGCCACCCCTTGGGCTACCTGAAAGCTCAATTGGTGGAAGAAGTCCTGGCAGGCGGCCGAAGCGGTCCGGTCTTCACGGAGGGCGCTTTTGCGGGCTATTTGCCGCAACTCCGTGAGTGCTCCAGGACACCACGCTCCGAAGGTGTCCACGACTAGCGGGACAGCGAGCCATTCCCGAGGGTTTGGCTCGTTGTCGATAATGCCGCGGTACTTGCCTTCTTTGACAGCTGTTGCGTAGGCTGTCGCCGCCCCCCCTGGCTTCTCCGCTGCCCTCTTAGCGTACTGGGGATTCGATGGCTGCAGGGGGAAGGTGACGGCGACATCTAACACAACGGTGGTGCCGTCCCGGACATAGCTGATGTCCGGGCGCTTTCGCTCCGTGTTCGAAAACACGGGGCGCTCGACCGCCGGGGCCAGCAGCCCGCGGCGGGCGAAGTCAGCGATGACGTCGCGGAGTGCATTGTGCATTCTCGTCCGGCGGCCGCCGGAGAAGCAACTACGCGCGTGCACTCCGTCAACGTCTGCCGAGCCTGTCCCGCAGAGACGACAGATGCTCGGCATGGGGGCGATGGGCAGCCCGAGCCGAAGCCGGATGGCCACCGCGAGCTCCGCGGGGGATAGCCACAGCCTGGGGTCCGCCTCCGCGTTGCCGTAAAGCCACGCGGACGCATGCTGGCCGGAGCAGCTTTGGATCCGCGCCCGGATTTGGACCTGCTTCAGGGCCAGTGCCGGCCCTTGGAGCTGGCCCGACCGGCCAAGCTCCTCTGTCATCGAGTCAAGGAGGGCCTTGCGCCGCTCGCCGTGAACCGTCGTGGACCACACTTTCTGTCCACGCCCCCCGTAGTTATCCCGTGCCTGCAGAACGTCCTGAATCTTCTCCAGGACGGAATCAAAGGGTGCAAGGCGCGGGTCTTCGAGGGACGCTAGAAAGGTGTCGTCCTCGTTGAGAAGCATCGCGTGCGGCAGGACGTAGGGGGTCACCAGGGACGACAGGCAAGCCTCGCCGTCAAAGGTGGCCGCGATGTGCGCGATCGCCGCTGTATCTGCGCAGGAGTGCAGGCCCAAGCCGCCCAGCCTGACGGGAAGGGAAGCCAGGGCCCAGGCGGATGCGTCCGTCTCTATGCCCGTGATCGTCGCCAGGCAAGACTGCGTGGCCTGATCGATGCCAGCGAAGTCAAAGACGGCCCCCACTGCGCGCATGAGGTGGACGACGCTGACGAAGCCGGCGCAGAACTTCAGCAGTGTCAAAGCCACATGCGCATCAGGGAGGGAGGCTATCATCCGCATCTTCCTCTCGGCGCCTTTGGCCGCTTCTTCGACGAAGACACGCATCTTCTCGGGGGAACCGCAGGGGACGCCAAGGTGCTGAATCTCGTCTAGCGGACAAGTCTCGATGCCTTGCAGGGCCTCGGGGATTGTGGCGCCGGGGGCGACGGACAGCCTGCACTTCCCCCGGTTCAGGCGGAGCCCGACCGCTGTCGCCCTGTCTTCGAAGTCCCGCAGCCAGCGACCGAGGGAGTCGAGCTCCCCCCCGGCCGCCCCGTCATCGAGGAAGAACGTCAGGAGGTCAAGCTCCGCCTGGCTCAGCGCCCCCTCAGGGGCGCCCCGGGCTGCCGAGGATCCTGCAGGTGGCGGCGACGCTGCTGGGTCCCCCGAGCCTGGGGCCTGCGCCGGCACTGGCGGGGTGGGCTGCCCCCCGATGGCGCCAGCAGGCTCCGGCTGACCGGAGTCCCGTACGGGCGTCGCGGAGGCAGAATCGGCGGGCACCTGCGACGAAGCCAGGGCCGCGGGGACGGGCGGCTGTTCTTCGGGGCTCGGCGGAACAACGACATCGTGCAAGGCGAGGCTGAAAAGCAGCGGCCCCAAGGGGTCCCCTTGTTGGACTCCGCACTCGGAGGAGATCTCCCGGTCGCCCACCACTAGCGCGGAGTGTTTCTCGTACGCTGCCAACGCGTACCCCAACAGTTGGGGGGCGTGTCGGTTGACACTGCGGATGATCGCTTCCCGCCGCAGCATATTGAAAGCGTTGGCGAAGTCGATCTGCAGTATACCCCTGTCGGTCACGTCTCTGTCGCGGTACAGGGCCGCAACCCTGCGGATGGCGTGCACGCCTGCGTCAGCCCCCGCCTTGACACTGACACCGACTTGCCCACTCCGCAGGAGGACGTTCGCCCCCAGGTCCTTGATTGCCCGGTCGGATGCGAGGACCTTGCCGGCCACCCGGCGCAGGATCTCCCCACATGCAATGGGCCTGATGCCGCCGGACTTCTTAACCAACGGGACGAGCCTCGCCCCGAACAGGTACGGCCGGGCGGCTGCAGCCACCCTACCGGAAGAGAGGGCCCAGACCGCGTCTGCCACTGCCTCTTTGAACGACCCGGAGACGTCCCACAGGTCGAGGAGGTGCTGCGCAGACAGGCCGGACGGGCCGGCGGCGGTGCCTTTCGGCATCTTCTTCAGCACCCGGCGGATGACGCCCGGGGAGGGCTTCGCAACGGCCACGGGCCGCAGGCTGCGGTCGTCAGGCAGCTCGGGGGCAGGGGGGTGCAGTTCCATCAGGGCCGCCAGCGTGGCGTCGTCCGCCGGAGCAGTCTGCGCCGCGGAAAGCGCAGAGACGGCCCGCGAGTAACATCGGTCGCGGGCCCGCCGGAGGACCTGCCGCACGGTGGCCCCGTCCAGGTCGTCCACGGACTCGACGTCCGTTTGCAGCTCGAGCCTGTTGTCGACGTCGTCTGCAACCGGGTAGGTTCGCCGGCGCGCGCGGCGTTCGGCCTTCCCGGCTGAGACGGCCCGGGCCTCAGCCCACAGGGTGTCCAGCTGCCCGGCCCTCCAAAGGCGGACGCGGCGGCGGAGGGCCTCCGTCACCGCCTTCCGCCCCCCCCGGTGGGTGGTCGCGAGGACGAGGGGGGCGAAGGCGTACGCCCGCAACCACCCGGCGTCATCGGTGGCTGCCCTGAGGACGGTCTCGAAGAGAGCGGAGACCTGCGGCTTTGCGGCTGCCGGTACCCGCTCCAGAGTGCGAATGCCGGCAGTCGCAACCTCTTCGAACGTGAAGGGGATTGCTCCCCCCCGATGGCCGTCTAGGCCCGCGGCCCCGGGAGCGCCCCCTGATGGCTCCGCGGGAGTCCGAGGCGGGATCGCCGCCGGCTCCCTCCCGCCAGCCACGGCTTCCCGGTAGGCCTTGGAGCAGGGGCACCACATCCGGTGTCTACCCCTCCGTTCCCCGGTCGTGCGGCAGATGCACACGGGCGCCGGTGCCCTCTGCGACCCCGCTGCGTTCTGCAGACTGGCCGATGGCGGCCCCGTGCTGGCCGGTGCCGGTTCAGCGCCCGTGGGGGCCGGGTCCTGTGCGTCGCTGGCTGCCGGCCCCGGGTTGGGGTGGATGTCTCCATCCACGCAGAGATCGTGCCCGCCCCGCCCTCGCGAGAGGACGCGGACGGCCGCGGAGCTGCAGCCCCCCGAGGGGCCCCGCAGCGGCCCCGGGTTGCGCTCGACGTCCCCGTCAACGCAGGGGTCGTCCCCCCCCCTTCCCAGGGAGACGTGCGCGTGCGGGGGCGCTGGGGCATGGGCGGCCCGGACGCTGTCCGGGAAGAGGACAGGCGTCAAGGACGCGGAGGACGAAGCCGGGGGACTTCGCCTCGCCGCCGTGCCTCTCCCTTGGCCGGCCGAAGCAGGGGCCGAAGGGCTGCGCCGCCCAGTCGCCAGCCGAGCGGCCAAGGCCCGGGCCGCCGCCGCTATACCGGCGCCCCGGCCTCGCCCCATACCCGCGAACGACTTCCGCCTGACTACGGAGGCCGGAGTCCCAACTGGCGACCGGGACGCGGGGCGCTTAGCAGGGGTCCCCGGTGTTCCACACACAGCATTCAGCAAGCTCTGACAAGCTTGGCTGACGGGTGGGCGCGGGTCCGGCGAGCAGGCTGCCCCCGCCGGGGTGTGAGCGTTGCCGCCCGGCCCGGCCGCCGTCTCTGACGGCCCTCCCGGCCCCGGCGCGGGGGGACTGGGGCACGGGAGGTGCGCCCCCTCCCAAGCACTGCCCCCTGTCGGGAACGACGCTTCCGACGGTGTGCCCCACGTTAGGCCGGAAGGGGGCGTCTCCCATCCGGCGAGGGGGTCTTCGGCGCTGTGGGGCTGCTTGCGGCGCCTGGCCGCCGGCGTGTCGACCGGCGAGCGCGACGCCGGGCGTTTGTCGCCGGGGACCAAGCCAGCCCCCGAAGTGCCGGGCTCGACCCCCGGGGACGGGCCGTTCCGGGCAGGCCCGGCCCCCGCGACCGGCGGCAAGCCGGCTCCGGAGCCCCCCTCTCCGGGGCTGGCTTCCGCTGGGGCCGCGGCCAGGCCGGACCTGTCGTTCGCGGCCGACCCGTTCCCGAGGCCGGCCTCCGAGGGTGCCTCCGGTTGACCGGGTTCGGCGCTCGCGTCCGGCGCGTCGCTCGCCGGCTGGCCCGCCTGCGACGAGCCGCCCCCGGGCCCCCCGTTGCCGGAGCCGCCCCCGTCGCGGCGTTCGTCGCCTCCGCCGTGGCCCCCCCCGTCGCCCGACGTGCCCGACTCCGAATCGACATCAGAGTCCGACTCGTCGGAGTCCGGGAAGGGCTCAGCCGTCGAGGACCCGCCGGGCGCAGTCGGGTCCGCGGCGTGACGGAACCGACGACGCTCCCGCCGGAGCTTACGCTCCGCGGTCTGGGCGTCGGCTGCCCCGACGCCAGCCCGCCCCGCCGGCGCTCCGGCGGGTTCGACCTGGTCGGCCACCCCGATAGCGTCGGGGGAACCAGCCTGGTCTGCCACGTCGCGAGCTGCGCCGGCTGCGACCGGGGCGGCCTCCCTGTGGGGCGCGGCGAGACCCACCGGGTCGCCCTCGCCACACGCGGCGGCGGGGACCACCTGGTCAGCCCCGCCTAGCCCGGCAGGGACCGCCTCACCCCCCACGTCCCCGGGCAGCGACAGTGCCCTGGGCCGGGACGCAGGCGGAGGCAGGCTCACGTCCCGAGGGGAAGCAGGGGACGACGCCGTCCTGTTCGACGCGCTGACGAACAGGACACGGTCGCAAGCGGGGGCCATGGATGCCTCGCGCTCGAAACCGGCCCCCTCTCCCTGCTCCGCCCCCCTCGTAGCAGGGTGAGGGGCGGCGGGGCCCGCCTGCAGGACGGGCTGGAGCGGGGCCCCGAAAGGGCCCGGTGCCGCGAACGGGAAGCCCTGTTGGGGGCCACCCTGAGCCGGCTGGGCCTGGGGCCTCTCCGCCTGCCACCGCAGGCAGAGCTCGCGCATGTGGCGGAGGCCCCCGTCTCCCACCGCCACATGGGCCACGACGAGCGAGTCGCGGCCCTGGGTCACGGCATCCTTGCGATGCCGGGCCCGGTGCTGGGCTTCCTCCCCGGCGGTGGTGCTGAGCCTACCGCACACGAGGCAAAGAGCCTCCACCGGGGTAGGGGCCCAGCTGTTGAACTCGCGGAGGAGCTGGGCTTCCAGCTCCTCCGCGCGTTCTTGCGCCCGGCGGACCTCCCGCCGGGCGGCCAGCACCTGCGGGAGCAGCGGGCCCTCCGGCAGGTCGTCGTCTGCGAACGGCCCGGCGGCCTGAACGCCTTGGCTGCGCCGAGCTGGCGCGGTCGTCGTCCGTGCTGTCTGTTGTGTTTGTTTGGGGTGGAAAGAGAGATTGGGGTAATGGGGGGGGACAGGAAAGCGTACCTGCCCCGGGCGCGGGTGCCGATTCGGGCACCTGACGTCCCTGCATCTGCCCCGCTGGAAGGCCGGGCAGACCGGGAGAAGCCGGTGCACGTACCGGCACTGCACCCGACGGCAGCCCGCGCGTCGGAAGTTGAAGTCTCTGCAGACTTCACCTTCCCGCGCGGATTGCGCCGGGTGCACCCGGGCCCGGGGGACGGCTGCGGCGTCATCGGCGGCGGCGGCGGCGGCGGCGCGTCGGCGGCGGCGGCGTCGTCAGCGGCGGCGGCGTCGACAGCGGCGGCAGCGGGAGAGCTCCGCCTGAGCGCCTCCGCAAACGAGCGGGGCAGCGGAACCGGGCCAGCGGACGCGGCGGCGTCCGCACTCCTACCGGCGGCAGGGGCCGCCTGCCCCTGACCACCCGGTGGCGTCCGGGGGGGCCGATCCCCCCCCGGGGACAGCGGCATCTTCTCAACGATGTTTTTTTTTTTTTTTTTTTTTTCAGGCCACCAGGGCACCTTGCTCCACTCCTTTGAGGTCCCCTTGATGGGGATGGTTGGGAAACCATACTAGGTATGGAAGCCATCCTTTCGCGGACCAGTTTCCGCTCGGCTATTGAACTACTGTAGGGCTTGCATCTGGGAGTTCATCCCCAAACGCCTGGAGAAGTTGGCCAGTCAGGGAATCGAACCAGCGACCCTCAGGTTGACAATCTGGCGCCCTGACCGCTATACCAGGTGTGCCCCTAAAAAAATCCGCAGCAGAAGAGAGGCAAGCAACCCGCCCATGCCAGCTTTGCGACGCCACGCCGATCTGCCCCCTAACACACCTTTTCCTGGAATGCAGAATCGGGGGCGACGAGAGAGCGACCATGTGGAGACGGGTCCACAAGGCCATCCCGGACACACCAAGGGAAAAGCCGACACCCAGGGAAAGGCACAAGCTGCTTTGGCCGCTGCTCTTCGAGCTCCCTGAAGCAGCCCTCGCGTACCTTCAGGCCGTGGGGCTTGTGCCGAAGTACGAGGTCTACGAAGACCCACCTGAGCCCGGCACACCGGAACTCGACGGCAACATGGCGGCAGCAGCTACCAATGGCGTCGACAACACCTTCGACCTCGAGGGATCAAGCTCCGAGGATGCCGAAGGATGGGCATAATTCGGGCCGGGTCGGAAGACTGAGGCGGCAACACACCCGGCACATCCGTGCAAAGCAACCTCACCCGACCGCCGGTGCAGGCGCAACAGGGCTGCTGAGTGCGAAGCGCGAATCAGTACGCTGACGGCGCAGTCCAACACCAGACGCACACACCCGGCACTACACAGTCCCCACGGCCACCGACCAACCGCCGCAAGGCGGCAGCAGTAAACCGGCAGCACGACAACGGAGACGCAGGCGCCGACGAACAGCCGAAGCCCGCACGCCGACACGGACGCAGCCGGTCACCGGACCGAACAGCACCTGAGAACAATAAGAAAAGAGAGGGGAAAGAAAAGAAGGCAAACAAAAGTACCACCGCAGCAGCGCAACAGCGCCGCGACCGAACACGACTACCAACGAAGGGTAGACTCGGTGCACCGACAGCACACCCACCTGACCATAGGAAGGTCCAAAAGGGTGGAGTGAGCACTGGAGCGGTCACTGAGGCAGATAGGTAGCTGCAACACAAGAACAGTGCATTAGCAACCAAAACAAAAAAAGACAACCCTCCGGGCCGAGAGCGGACAATGAGCACGGGATAGAACAGCGTCAGAAACACCAGCCCGGTGTTTCCGACTGCCGGAGACGACCTGGCCAACGGACCGCACCACGCAGAGTGAGCACTGGAGCGGTCACTGAGGCAGACAGGTAGCTGCAACACAAGAACAGTGCATTAGCAACCAAAACAAAAAAAAGACAACCCTCCGGGCCGAGAGCGGACAATGAGCACGGGATAGAACAGCGTCGGAAACACCAGCCCAGTGTTTCTGACGCTGCCGGAAGCGACCAGGCCAACGGACCGCACCACGCAACAGCGCCGCAAAGCGAAACAGAGACAAGCAGCAAGCTCAAAGGCCCCGGAAGGAAGAACAAAGTAGAGGCAGGCGAAGCGCCCAACGGACCGCACCACGCAACAGCGCCGCAAAGCGAAACAGAGACAAGCAGCAACCAAACCAGCCCCCCCCGACCGAAGCGGAGGACCGACTCAACAGGCAAACCCTGGCACGCCAGGGTTTACCAACAGAAGTCAGAACACCGCCCGGAAGGGAGAGCCGCACAACAAGTCCAAAAAATACCCCCCACCAACTGCCGAAAAAGAAATACCTTTCCCTTACCTTGTCCCACAAAACCAGAACCAATAACAACGCCCCCCCCCCAAGCACGCAAGAGAAGCCGAGTCCTGCCAAAACAACAGACAACGTATTAACCCCCCGTTTCAGTGCTACACGCACCACGCTCAACAACAACCCACAAGAGCGAAGGCAGCAGGACGGGCAGCGGCAGCGAAACAGCGCCACGCGCCCGACAACAACAGAAGCGAAAGCAAACCCCCCCCGACCGACACGGAAGACCGACTCAACAGGCAAACCTGGCACGCCAGGGTTACCAAAAGACGTCAGAACACCGCACCGGAAAGGGAGGGCGAGCGAAGGACGAAGCCACAACAAAACCAAGGAAAAACAACCATCACTGCACACAACACGCAGAGCCAAGCAGCATGTCAGCAGCGAACCAAAGCAAACCCTTGACAAATTACTATCACAGGCAACTGACAGCGCGACAATCGCCGGAAACACACCGACCGCGACTGGTAAAGCCTGGCACGCCAGGACATCATTACCAAAACAGCGGCAAGAAACAAGGGGAGGGCGGGCAAGAAACAATCCCACTGAACCCCCCCACAACCATACCAAGAACGAACGAAAGGAAACAGAAAACAAACAAACGCCCCAAGGATGAAGAGAAGGCACAAGGAACCTTAGCACCGTATCCCCAAGCCTAACCCGGGTGCGGTTTCCAAATTTTTGAAATTGAAATTGAAATTGAATTTTTTGCGGCCCTTGTGTTTCTCCGACAACATCTCGCCCCGACGTCCCGCCCACTCCACATCCTCGTCCTGAGCGACTCCCAGTCGTTTCTAAAAACTCTCAGCGCCGGCCCCCATTCACAAGTCGAACCACTGGCGATAGAGTGCTGGACAATCCTGTCGGAAATGGAGGCGAGGGGATACGACGTCACCTTGCACTTCGTGTACGGGCACTGCGGGCTGGAAGGCAACGACGCGGCGGACGTGCTGGCCAAAGCTGCAGCTCTCGGGTACCGACGGGCCGCCGGAGCCTCTTCCTCGGATCACCCCGAGCCCTTCCCCCTAACCGTCGCTGGTGCAGTCTGCCGCTATCGGACGTATCTGCGGCTGAACAGCAGCGAGGCAGGTGCCAAGGAAGCATTCGAGCGCGCGGACGGCCACGGGAACCTCTCGCCGTTTGCCCGGATTGTTCATGGCCGGCCGATCCCCCGACGCCGTCATCTCACGCCGAGGGCTGAACGCGAAGTGCGCCAGCTGAGGACCGGGCACCACCGCCTGATCATGACGCTGTACGCCACGGACTGGCGCTCCTTCAGCGAGGCCGAGTTGCAGTCCCATTTCCTCCCGTGTCCGGTCTGCGGGGTCCGCTCTACCAGCCCCCTGCTGCACTTGTTCGTACACTGCCGTGACCTAATAACGGCACCCTTGAGGGCGGCGATGCGACATGATATCACGAGGCGGATCAAAAAGGACCCAGGCGGTCCGATCGATTCCCTCTGGTACTACCTGTTCGTCCATCCCGAGCACGCCCTGTTCTACCTCCAGAGAGCTGGCGCCCTCCCACCCTTCCAAGTCCTTGTGGAGTCTGACAATGACGAAGCCCCCCCGAACCACGAGTACGGGCTCGTGCCCATCATGTGAGGCAACGTCACCCGTCCACGCAGCGGCTGCAGTCCGAGGCAGGGGATCGCCGGGGCCTGGGTACTCTCGCGCCGGCCATCCTGAACCCGTCACCTGCCACGGTGCTCTCGCAGTTCGCAGCACGTCGCCGTCGACGCCGGACGACGCCGCACCGCCCCGCGCAGCCCGACTGAGGCTCCGCGTCCAGCGCGCGCTTCGTACGCATCGCCAGAAGAGGACGCAGGCTAACCGCTGAGCGAAATGTGCACTCGTCTTATTTTCTTAATTGGTACAAACGTGCACTCGTCTTATTTCACAAGACTCTTGTCGAGAGCGTACAGTTCAGTCTGCTGCGCTCCAGTAGCACCACTCGGAACCCGGCTGGAAGGCCCTAAAGGGGAGTAGTCGGTGCCAGCACTTTATTGTTGTCCATCCCCACCCGGACTCCTCCGTCAACGAGTCCCAACAAACAACATCAATCGGTAACCCCCCCCTCGTCCCTACCCCAGCTCGCAGCCGGAACAGCTCGGTGAGGACACTCAGCGCGTCGTTGCAAAGGTTCGTCGCGAATTGAACGCCAACACGGCAACGAGTTCAGCACGAGCAAAAGCACGACGAGCAAAGCGCAGTGCCGCTCGAAACCACGGAGCAAGTCGTAGCGCAGGCAGAACCCGAGTGACAAAGCCGTCCACAGCCCAGACTCCGGTCAGGGCCAAACGCACCCACGACGGTCCTCGGCATGCCAAGCTAACGAAACACCTCTTTTTCGTCACAACTTTATCACAAGACAACCCGTATCCCCCCTCGTCCCTTCCCCAGCTCGCAGCTGGAACAGCTCGGTGAGGGCACTCAGCGCGTCGTTGCAAAGGTTCGTCGCGTATTGAACGCCAACACGGCAACGAGTTCAGCACGAGCAAAAGCACGACGAGCAAACCGCAGTGCCGCTCGAAACCACGGAGCAAGTCGTAGCGCAGGCAGAACCCGAGCGACAAAGCCGTCAACAGCCCAGACTCCGGTCAGGGCCAAACGCACCCACGACGGTCCTCGAGGACAAGCCAAGCCAACGAAACTCTTTTTCGTCACAATTTTATCCACCGCCCCCCCCCCCCCCTCCCAAACGCAACCGCAACGGCATCACCAACGTTCGCAACACGTGCTTCTTTGCCGCCAGCGTCCAATTTCTGGCACGCAAACGAAACTTCCGGAACCAACTCGAAACTATTGAGCGTCCGGATGAAGAGCAGTTGAAAATCCGTCGACTTTTCACGGATTTTGATGCTGGCCGTGACATCCATGGTTCGATGGCAGAAATTCGAAGTCTCGTTTTCGGCACAACTGAGAACGACTCCGAACACCGTGATGCCCACGAACTGCTGACAGGGATGAGAAGCTGCGTGAGGGGGGATAACAATGACCCAACGATGGTTACATACTCACGGCGAACCACCTGTAAAGTGTGTCAGGAGACCTCGACAGCGGTGCCGGTGTTAGAACCATTTCTCCTTGTAGAGCTCAAAAACAGGGAGAACTCCTACACCGAGACGGTTGAAGCTCTTGTAAACAAAGTAAAGAACAAGAGAGCAGCCGATGTCGACCTCGACTGTACAACATGCCGAAAAAAGACGGTAGGCTCCTCGAAAGAGGTCTATGCCTTTCCAAATATGATGGACGTGGCACTGAAACGGGCCCAACGGTCGAAGAGGACAGGCGAGGAGATAAAAGTGAAAGCCCGCACACCAATCCAATCAACCATTGGGATTGGCGAAGACACGTACATGGTGACGGGTTTCATAATCCACACTGGAAAAGTACATGCTGGGCACTATTACACCATTATGAAAGAAGCAGACGAATGGGTGTGTTATGACGACCAGCAAGTATCAGTGCTCTCATGGGAAGCATGTGCCGGAAAGTTCGTTTCGAACGGTTACATCGTCTCCCTTGAGAAGATATAAACACTTTCACTCAGTGGAAGCAGTGCCCCGTGGCGGTTGGTTACGAGCCACAACCCAAACCAGAACCCCCTTTTTTTAATCTGACGAAGGAAGGATGCGATAAACATTGGAACCAGAAAGTTGTGAAAGCACCGGAACAGGACCGAAAGTCCCCGTCCAAAGGACCCACTGAAGAGCTCTAACTTTGGATTGGTATGCGTTCAAGAGCGAAACCAGAGACAAAGAACGAGGTGCTCACAACACCGCGGTGAAAAAAAGAAAAAAAGAAAAAAAGAATACAGAGGAATAGTCCCTCAAGGTTCCAGACCCTACCTGCGGAGTCTTACACTCCCTGCGACCCTTTTCCCTTTCCCCTATTTTATTTTACACTTTCTTCGACGAAGACTTGATGCTAGCATCAAACATGCATGCGAGGCAGTACTCTGCCTAAACATTAAACTAAGTTTTTCCCCCCACTCCCTCCTAACCCCTAACCTGTGGACCTGTCACTCGTGCGCGTGTCTCTTGGCGCAAATAGGCTAGTAACGCCTGACCTGTTCCAGACGCGGCTCTTCTGAGCAGCGGATGGACGGTGCTTGTTTTTCATTCATTCATTCGTTTTTTTTTGTAGGAAAAGAAACTTGTTTCTTTGAAGACTAATAATAATCCGAACGACAGGTTTGCCGCTCCCAATCCGTCCAGAGGAACAAAGTAGCTTGCTTCCCCTCCCTCCCTTCCCACTTGTTCGCACTTCCCATCGACGATGCCGAAAGTCACCGAGGCTTACTTGGCCGGACTGACCGTGGTCGAGCTGAAAGCGCTGGCCGCGGAACTCGGTGTGGTAGTCGCCGGGATCCAGCGAAAGCGGGAGCTGCAGGCCAGGATTCTGGCAGAGAAAGACGGGGAGGAGGCGCGCGCGGAAGACGCCGATGATGGCGACAGCGACGAGGACGAAGATGACTCCGACGAGGCGGAGGGTGAAGCACCGGCACGAGCAGCCCTGCCCGCAAACAGGAAGCCGGTGTGGAGGACCCCGCCGCCGCCGACCGCATCCGAGGCCGCCAGCTCGTTCAACTGGCTGCGAGACCCGTGGCTGTTCTACGACACGGCCCATCGCGAGTGGGGACCGGAGACGTTCCGGGCCCGGGCCGCGAAGCGGGAGGCGGAGGAGCGGTTCGCCCGCATCCGCAAGCTAACTCCCAAGATCGAGGACGCCCTCGTGCAGGAAGTCATCGACGACGAGATCCGCGCGCTGATCAAGCGGAAGCTCGACCAGCGCGCCGTGCAGGCCGTCGAAAAGAAGGCGCGGTGGGCGGACTACCCGTCCGACATTCGTGAGTTGGTCGAGGACGTCGACAAGGAGGTCGACCGGCAGAGGAAGGAGACGAAGAAGACCCAGGCCAGTCGCGGCTCGGGTAAGGGCGCCCCGCCGTATGTACGGCGTGGATACGGAAAAGGCGGCAAAGGCGGAAAGGGCACAGGAGGAAAAGGCAGCAAGGGCAGCCGTCCTTCTTGGTGACTGCCCATTCGAAGAACCCCCCCGGAGGGCCGGCGGCCAAGCGAGCGGGCCGCGGGACGACCGCCGGACGCGCAGGGGACGCCCGCTGAAGGAAATCGCACACATCCCGGGTGCGAAGGTCCAGCGGGCCCTGCTCGACATCATCGACGCCGCGTACGCCGACAGCACGTGGCAGAACATCGCCTACACCCACGCGAAGTGGAGGCGGTACGTGCGGAAAGTGGACCTCCTGGGCGCAACCGTGGCGGACCAGGTCCTGAGTTGGATCGGATGGATGCAGGCCGACGGGCTGAAGGCTTCCTCCATCCTGACAGAGATGGGCAACGTCACCGCCGCTCTGAAGCTCCAGGGGGTCACTTTGGAGGACCCTCGTCTCCGGATGGTCCTCAAGGGGCTGGCGAAGATGAAGGTGGAACAGCCGAGGGACCAGGCTCGCCCGATCTCGAAGAGGCTCATGTGGGACGTCGTTCAGCGAGCACCTCCGAAGGCCGCAGCGGTATTCGCCATAGCGTGGCTGACCTGCAGCCGGATCGGAGACGTGCGGCGGACCCCTGCATCGGACGTGACATTGAAAGGGGAGCTGATGGAGCTGAGCTGGAGGCAGCGCAAAGACTGGCGCAACATCGGCGTTGTGACGACGGTGAGGACGGGCCCGTGGCGCGAGTTCGTGGAGCGGCACCTGCGGTTGCTGGCCCCGACCGATACGCTGGGGGGCGATTGGACGACAGCGAGATTCGCGAGCCTCCTCCCCAAGACGTACAGCGGACACAGCATCCGCCGGGGCGCGGCTCAGTTCGCTTTAAAACACGCGTCAGCCGAGTCAGTGCGGACGCTGACGTTGCACGCCACCCTGACGGGGCTCATCCGGTACGCCCCGCTTGCTCACCGACGTCAGCAGATCCGAGCCAGCCGCGCTCTCGCAGACGCGGGGACAGGCGACGAAGAGAGGGAACCGTGAACGAGCGGTCAACCCTCACCCGCCGGGATGACCCTGCCCCGGCCGTCCGCGATGTACTTGCCGCGGCAAATTTTTCTCTAAGCGACGCCGTGCTCTCGTGGGACCCTACGACGTTCCAGGCCGTCAAGCGATTGCGCGACCCCGCGCCCCCGACGGCGAGGATAGCGCAGAAGGCGCCCTCCAGGCTGCGATACGACCGTTGCGACCGAATCGCGGGAGTTATCGGCCACAGAAGATGGATGGACGACTCCAGGTGGGTTCGCGACCACGATTTCTTCTACCGTTTCTTTGGTCCGTTCAAGGGGCGGAGTGTTCTGACCAGGAAGCCGGACTTGCATCCTGGGCACGCCCGTGACGTCGCCATGTCCAGCGTCACACGTAAGGTGGCGCACGCCAGTCCGATCGTCGAGATGAAGGTCTTCACCATCGCGAAGAAGGGTCGGACTGACGAGGGGAGGCTTATTTGCTGGCCGGAAACGTTGAACGGCCACCTGCCCAGAGAGCAAATCCCCGCCACGTCGCTCCCGTCGAGAGAGGAGATCTGGGACACAGTAAGGTCAGCTAACGTGGGGCTAGAAGTAGACGCCCTGAGCTTCTTCCACGCGTTCGAGCTGGACCCACGGATACGTCCTTGTTTCGGCATGCGCCTGCCTCATGGCAAGTTCCAGATGGAGGTGATGCCTATGGGTTGGAACGTATCGATGGCGGTTGCCACATCGTTCTCGGACATGGTCAGCAGCTATGTCACGACAAATTGCGCCTCGGGCAGAGTGACGCCCTGGGTGGACAACTTTTTTCTTTCGGCCCGTGACAAGTCTGGCATGGCAGAGCTCTGGGACGCCTGGACCCGTACGGCGGAATACGTGGGACTCGAGACCAAGCCAGTCCAACAGGGTCCGGCCGAGCGCGTCCAGTGGCTCGGTTTGGATGTCGACCTCCCGTCCAATAGGATCCGCGCGCCGCGCAGCGTCACCACCGCTCTCGGCCCGGCCATAGACGCGGTTTCAGGAGGCTCGTCCTTCAGAGACATCTACCGGGTTCTGGGCGTGTGCAATTTTTATTTGTATTTTCTAGGAATGGATGGATGGGACTTCCCTGTCTTGAGCCTGTTTCAGTCCAGGGTCGGCAGGCTACTGCATGAGCGACCAGCCCTGTGGGACTCCCCGTACACTCCGTGGCCGTCGCTCGTGTCAACTCTGCGGAGACTGCGACGTGCCATAGCCGGGTGGAAACGGATACCGCAGGCCGAACAACATAGGCTGTGCGAGCTTTGGACTGACGCGTCGACAACTGGCTGGGGAGCCCTGTCGCGCGGGTTGTTCTCTTCGTGGGGTGCCTGGACACCGTTGGAGGCAAAGCACCCGATCCATCGTCTGGAGGCGCTGGCCCTTCTGACAGGGGTGGAGAAGCTGCTGCGCCGGGTCCGCTCCCCCGTGAGCATTCGGGCTTTCGTAGACAACTCGATATGTGTTTACGCTTTCAAGAGGGGACGTTGCAAGGACCCGCTGACAGCCCGGATCCTACGGAGAGTCAAGAGAGCAGCACGTCTCCAGGGTTCGAGCATCGAGCTGAGGTTGGTTAGCACCAAAGAACAGCTGGCCGACGCGCTGTCTCGTCAGGTTCCGAAGTAGTGAGGACCTCTCATCCGTCCTCGAGACTGTTATTCGCATCATATTTCTTTCTCACGTCATAATTTCTTTTTTATTCACGCCCGGGAACTGTTTGTAGTGACTTCACACAAGCGACTACGCGCAGGGATGCACCACTTCATGTGGTCAGCAGCAAGATTAACAGCTTTCTGGCTTCACCTTTTGCTCCAACTATACTGCGCGCGGCAAGCAGAGCAGGAGCGGAGGACGAGAGTGACAGACACAAGCATAGGAGTGAGGATTTTATTAGTAGGAAAAGAAACTTGTTTCTTTGAAGACTAATAATAATCCGAACGACAGGTTTGCCGCTCCCAATCCGTCCAGAGGAACAAAGTAGCTTGCTTCCCCTCCCTCCCTTCCCACTTGCTTCATTTTTCTTCGGAGTTCCCGTGGCACCACTTCATGTGGTCAGCAGCAAGATTAACAGCTTTCTGGCTTCACCTTTTGCTCCAACTATACTGCGCGCGGCAAGCAGAGCAGGAGCGGAGGACGAGAGTGACAGACACAAGCATAGGAGTGAGGATTTTATTATTTTTTTTTTGTGTCAGAACTGACAACCAGCCATACGGAGGCGAATGAACGGGACCGGGCCGACTGGAAAATCAGCGGTCAGTTGGGAGACTGGGTTAGACGAGTGAACGAACAATTCCAGAAGCTGACCTGGTCAAGGGGGCAATTCCCCTGGAGAGCTGTATGAGACAGAGGAGGAAGAACGTGGACGGAATGTCAGGCGGTTCTACATTAACACTGCACATGTTTACTACTGGTTCGGTTCGCTTCGTGTCTGCACATATTCTCTACTGTGTCTGTACATGTAGAACACAATGAGGGTGGGCTCTAGTCCGCAAAGATTGCGAAGTTTTTTTTTTTTTGGAGCGCGGGACACTGTACAAGCCATGTTGGTACAGCGGGGCTACCGGTATCCGGTTGCTTCCGGAGCGGGAGCCCAAAAAAATGCTTCTTCAGCACACAGTGAACGCCAGTCTCACTGCGACCTGGGCTGGCCTGCTAGCGAGCAGGTCCGACCAGGTAAAAAAACCCGCGATGCAGTGACACTACCCCCTGCAACAGGGTGGACCGCTTCGTCCGGTCGCGCCCCGCCAGATGAAATGACTATTCTTGCCACCCCTTGGGCTACCTGAAAGCTCAATTGGTGGAAGAAGTCCTGGCAGGCGGCCGAAGCGGTCCGGTCTTCACGGAGGGCGCTTTTGCGGGCTATTTGCCGCAACTCCGTGAGTGCTCCAGGACACCACGCTCCGAAGGTGTCCACGACTAGCGGGACAGCGAGCCATTCCCGAGGGTTTGGCTCG
>JAPJBO010000419.1:0-191074 GCA_030068145.1 Diplonema papillatum | reverse complement strand
GTTACAGATTGGTTACACTCGGTTACAGTGGTTACATGCTGGTTACAAGTGGTTACAGCGGTTACATCCCCGGTACAGACTGGTTACACTCGGTTACAGTGGTTACATGCTGGTTACAAGTGGTTACAGCGGTTACATCCCGGTTACAGACTGGTTACACTCGGTTACAGTGGTTACATGCTGGTTACAAGTGGTTACAGCGGTTACACCCCGGTTACAGACTGGTTACACACGGTTACAGTGGTTACATGCTGGTTACAAGTGGTTACAGCGGTTACATCCGGTTACAGACTGGTTACACTCGGTTACAGTGGTTACATGCTGGTTACAAGTGGTTACAAGTGGTTACAACCCGCGGTTACAGACTGGTTACACTCGGTTACAGCGGTTACATGCTGGTTACAAGTGGTTACAGCGGTTACATCCCGGTTACAGACTGGTTACACTCGGTTACAGTGGTTACATGCTGGTTACAAGTGGTTACAGCGGTTACACCCGGTTACAGACTGGTTACACTCGGTTACAGTGGTTACATGCTGGTTACAAGTGGTTACAGCGGTTACATCCCGGTTACAGACTGGTTACACTCGGTTACAGTGGTTACATGCTGGTTACAAGTGGTTACAGCGGTTACATCCCGGTTACAGACTGGTTACACTCGGTTACAGCGGTTACATGCTGGTTACAAGTGGTTACAGCGGTTACATCCCGGTTACAGACTGGTTACACTCGGTTACAGCGGTTACATGCTGGTTACAAGTGGTTACAGCGGTTACACCCCGGTTACAGACTGGTTACACTCGGTTACAGTGGTTACATGCTGGTTACAAGTGGTTACAGCGGTTACATCCCGGTTACAGACTGGTTACACTCGGTTACAGTGGTTACATGCTGGTTACAAGTGGTTAACAGCGGTTACACCCCGGTTACAGACTGGTTACACCGGTTACAGTGGTTACATGCTGGTTACAAGTGGTTACAGCGGTTACATCCCGGTTACAGACTGGTTACACTCGGTTACAGTGGTTACATGCTGGTTACAAGTGGTTACAGCGGTTACATCCCGGTTACAGACTGGTTACACTCGGTTACAGTGGTTACATGCTGGTTACAAGTGGTTACAGCGGTTACATCCCGGTTACAGACTGGTTACACCCGGTTACAGTGGTTACATGCTGGTTACAAGTGGTTACAGCGGTTACATCCCGGTTACAGACTGGTTACACTCGGTTACAGTGGTTACATGCTGGTTACAAGTGGTTACAGCGGTTACATCCCGGTTACAGACTGGTTACACTCGGTTACAGTGGTTACATGCTGGTTACAAGTGGTTACAGCGGTTACATCCCGGTTACAGACTGGTTACACTCGGTTACAGTGGTTACATGCTGGTTACAAGTGGTTACAGCGGTTACATCCCGGTTACAGACTGGTTACACTCGGTTACAGTGGTTACATGCTGGTTACAAGTGGTTACAGCGGTTACATCCCGGTTACAGACTGGTTACACCCGGTTACAGTGGTTACATGCTGGTTACAAGTGGTTACAGCGGTTACATCCCGGTTACAGACTGGTTACACTCGGTTACAGTGGTTACATGCTGGTTACAAGTGGTTACAGCATACAACGGGTATACACCGGTTACAGTGGTTACATGCTGGTTACAAGTGGTTACAGCGGTTACATCCCGGTTACAGACTGGTTACACTCGGTTACAGTGGTTACATGCTGGTTACAAGTGGTTACAGTGGTTACACCCCGGTTACAGACTGGTTACACTCGGTTACAGCGGTTACATGCTGGTTACAAGTGGTTACAGCGGTTACATCCCGTTACAGACTGGTTACACCCGGTTACAGTGGTTACATGCTGGTTACAAGTGGTTACAGCGGTTACACCCCGGTTACAGACTGGTTACACTCGGTTACAGCGGTTACATGCTGGTTACAAGTGGTTACAGCGGTTATCCCGGTTACAGACTGGTTACACTCGGTTACAGTGGTTACATGCTGGTTACAAAGTGGTTACAGCGGTTACATCCCGGTTACAGACTGGTTACACTCGTTACAGAGGTTACATGCTGGTTACAAGTGGTTACAGCGGTTACATCCCGGTTACAGACTGGTTACACTCGGTTACAGTGGTTACATGCTGGTTACAAGTGGTTACAGCGGTTACATCCCGGTTACAGACTGGTTACACTCGGTTACAGTGGTTACATGCTGGTTACAAGTGGTTACAGCGGTTACATCCCGGTTACAGACTGGTTACACTCGGTTACAGTGGTTACATGCTGGTTACAAGTGGTTACAGCGGTTACATCCCGGTTACAGACTGGTTACACTCGGTTACAGTGGTTACATGCTGGTTACAAGTGGTTACAGCGGTTACATCCCGGTTACAGACTGGTTACACTCGGTTACAGTGGTTACATGCTGGTTACAAGTGGTTACAGTGCGGTACACCCCGTTACAGACTGGTTACACTCGGTTACAGCGGTTACATGCTGGTTACAAGTGGTTACAGCGGTTACATCCCGGTTACAGACTGGTTACACTCGGTTACAGTGGTTACATGCTGGTTACAAGTGGTTACAGCGGTTACATCCCGGTTACAGACTGGTTACACTCGGTTACAGCGGTTACATGCTGGTTACAAGTGGTTACAGCGGTTACATCCCGGTTACAGACTGGTTACACTCGGTTACAGTGGTTACATGCTGGTTACAAGTGGTTACAGCGGTTACATCCCGGTTACAGACTGGTTACACTCGGTTACAGCGGTTACATGCTGTTACAAGTGGTTACAGCGGTTACATCCCGGTTACAGACTGGTTACACTCGGTTACAGTGGTTACATGCTGGTTACAAGTGGTTACAGCGGTTACATCCCGGTTACAGACTGGTTACACTCGGTTACAGCGGTTACATGCTGGTTACAAGTGGTTACAGCGGTTACATCCCGGTTACAGAGTTACACTCGGTTACAGTGGTTACATGCTGGTTACAAGTGGTTACAGCGGTTACATCCCGGTTACAGACTGGTTACACTCGGTTACAGTGGTTACATGCTGGTTACAAGTGGTTACAGCGGTTACACCCCGGTTACAGACTGGTTACACCCGGTTACAGTGGTTACAAGTGGTTACAGCGGTTACATCCCGGTTACAGACTGGTTACACTCGGTTACAGTGGCAGCGGTTACACCCCGGTTACAGACTGGTTACACTCGGTTACAGTGGTTACATGCTGGTTACAAGTGGTTACAGCGGTTACATCCCGGTTACAGACTGGTTACACTCGGTTACAGTGGTTACATGCTGGTTACAAGTGGTTACAGCGGTTACATCCCGGTTACAGACTGGTTACACCCGGTTACAGTGGTTACATGCTGGTTACAAGTGGTTACAGCGGTTACATCCCGGTTACAGACTGGTTACACTCGGTTACAGCGGTTACATGCTGGTTACAAGTGGTTACAGCGGTTACATCCCGGTTACAGACTGGTTACACTCGGTTACAGTGGTTACATGCTGGTTACAAGTGGTTACAGCGGTTACACCCCGGTTACAGACTGGTTACACTCGGTTACAGTGGTTACATGCTGGTTACAAGTGGTTACAGCGGTTACATCCCGGTTACAGACTGGTTACACTCGGTTACAGCGGTTACATGCTGGTTACAAGTGGTTACAGCGGTTACATCCCGGTTACAGACTGGTTACACTCGGTTACAGTGGTTACATGCTGGTTACAAGTGGTTACAGCGGTTACATCCCGGTTACAGACTGGTTACACTCGGTTACAGTGGTTACATGCTGGTTACAAGTGGTTACAGCGGTTACATCCCGGTTACAGACTGGTTACACCGGTTACAGTGGTTACATGCTGGTTACAAGTGGTTACAGCGGTTACATCCCGGTTACAGACTGGTTACACTCGGTTACAGTGGTTACATGCTGGTTACAAGTGGTTACAGCGGTTACATCCCGGTTACAGACTGGTTACACTCGGTTACAGTGGTTACATGCTGGTTACAAGTGGTTACAGCGGTTACATCCCGGTTACAGACTGGTTACACTCGGTTACAGTGGTTACATGCTGGTTACAAGTGGTTACAGCGGTTACATCCCGGTTACAGACTGGTTACACTCGGTTACAGTGGTTACATGCTGGTTACAAGTGGTTACAGCGGTTACATCCCGGTTACAGACTGGTTACACTCGGTTACAGTGGTTACATGCTGGTTACAAGTGGTTACAGCGGTTACATCCCGGTTACAGACTGGTTACACTCGGTTACAGTGGTTACATGCTGGTTACAAGTGGTTACAGCGGTTACATCCCGGTTACAGACTGGTTACACCCGGTTACAGTGGTTACATGCTGGTTACAAGTGGTTACAGCGGTTACATCCCGGTTACAGACTGGTTACACTCGGTTACAGTGGTTACATGCTGGTTACAAGTGGTTACAGCGGTTACATCCCGGTTACAGACTGGTTACACCCGGTTACAGTGGTTACATGCTGGTTACAAGTGCTGTGGTTTACCGTGGGAATTGGAGCAAAGCGCATGGCAGGATGAGCACCCACCCAAACCAACACCAGAAGAGTTTCTACCAACGATTTAAAAGCTACAGTTTCTGTACTTTATTGGATCAAAGAATGTCAGTCACACCTTCCTCTTTCTTTTTTCTCTACCTCCTTTTTCGGTAAAGCACACGAACACCCACGACACGAGAAAACACGCGACACGCTTCCCTTTTCTCTTTTTTCGCTGATGTCGGGATGAGAGACCGGAGGACGAGCGATGTGTGGCGGGACCTCGGGTGCGGTCAGCGCGCCGAGGACGTGATCCTCGAGCTCCAGCTCGAGTATGTTGTTCCGGGGCACGCGTTCGGGTCCGACTGCGTGTGCGCGTTGGAGAGTCGGTTCGAGCCCTTGCGGGAGTGGCTCTACGTCGCAGAGTCGCTCGAGGGGTGGCGTGGTCGCCGTCAGTTCGTGTCGTTGGGAGAGCTGTTGCTGCGGGAACTGCGCATCGAGTTCGTGTGCGCCCGCGAGGGGTTCTCGCGGAAGGAGTTCCAGATGCAATTGCAGCTGGAGAGCGAGGACGCGCTGGACAGGGCGGCGGCTGGGCTCTGGTGGGAGCGCCGCCAGTCGGTCAGCGGGGCACCGCCTTCCGAGGAGAGGCCGCGCAGGCGGAGGAGGCGTATCCCTCCCGCGGTTCGGCGCCGTCGCAAGCGCGACCAGGGCGAAGCGGTGACGCCTCCGCGGCAGCCCGACCTTCCGAACGCTCCCCTCCTCCCTCCCCGACCAACCGACAACCAGTCAACCAACCCCACGGGAATGGTCATTGACGAACACCAGCGAGGCACTGCCTCTTCGTCTGACACCCGTGCCACAGCCCGCACTTCCCCGAATGCAGGGGGACCCTTAGCGCAGCGACTCAGCGCGGATTCAGGTTCGCAGAGCGACGCAGCGCGAGGCCCCGCAGGCGCAACGACCTGCGGTTACGCGGCGCATGACATCGGCCACAGCGGTGGTGTTGGGTGTGACAACTCATGCCCCGATGCGCAGCGACCCGGTCCGGTTGGCGATTTCCCGTCAGGGGAACACGTAGCGTGCTCAGACGGTACGCTGCGACCCGGCCCGGAAGAGGACCTTTTGGGGGCGAGAAGTTTCGCGGTGGGTGAGTGGAGTCCTGCCCTCGGGATGGCACCCAGGGTGGTAGATGGGCTAGGCCCTTTTTCGCTGCCAACCCCTGTGCAACCAGGGATGGCACCGCTAGGTGTCACGGGGTTCGCCCCTTCTATTTTTGGTATGTGGGAGGCCGGCGCTCCTTTTAATTCTTCCCTGAATGCTTTGAATGTGCCGGCCTTTGCAGGAGGAGCGCCTTCTCCAGGGGGGTTTTTCCCCATGACTTCCGCGCTTCAGAGCGTTCCGGAGTACAGGGTGGCAGATCTGCTGCCCGCCGAAGAGTTACCCGCTCCGCCAGCCGTGCCCGCCTCTGGGTTTGCAGCATTGCCGCCGCACGTAGGGGATGATCTGGCTCCGCTGAGCGACGTTGTGGGCCGTCGGGTCCACGGCTTTACCCGACGTGCGCATAACACGCGTCTTCCACAGTCGCAGGCGGAAAAGGAGGCACCTCTCCACGTGGCGGCGGTGCCGGCCATGGACACGGAGGCGCTCCGGCTCAGGATGAAACCTGACGTACGCGTCAGATTTGACTCGGTCTGGAACGCCACGTTTTCCCCCGTTCGTGGCGCGAAAGAAGGAAACTCTTCCGAGGGCCAGCAGAGGAGGAGTCACCTCATGCACTCCCACGCGTCTGAGCTCGTCAGGCTTGGCATCGCGTCGCCTTCCGACACGCCGGGTACTTTCCGCAACGTGCCTTTTACGGTTGTGGAAGACAAGGCGGGCCGCCTGCGCCAACGGTTCATTCTGTGGACGCAGGAGGCTAACGACTTGCTGAGCCGCCAAGGCTACGTGGCTCAGGTACCATTGGGCCACGTCTCCGGGTATCTCGACGTAGTCGAGTCCGAGTGCGCCACAACGCGTGATTTGCGTTGTGGCTTTTATCAAGTCGAAGTCCCGGAGGAGGCTCGAAAGAACTTCGGTTTCCTCGATGAACAAGGCAATGCCTACGTCCTAAATAGGCTGCCGATGGGACACTCGTGTGCACCAGAGCTGATGCACACGCTAACAGCAACGTTAGCAAGTCACCCAGACTTCGTTGGGCCTGAATTCACGGCCGACGGGGTAACAGTCCATGCCTGGGTGGACAACATTCGTATAAGTGGGTCCCGTGCCGCAGTGCTCTGCCAGACCGAGGAACTTGATCGGCTGGCCGCACGGGTCCATGCTTCTTGGAAGCCCGAGGATAGCAACGACGCTTCCTCGGGCTACGATTTTATAGGGGTCACTTTTGACCACGGTCGGAAGACCGTCTCTCCTGCGGCTCGTCTGATCGAAAAGATCCGGGCCGTGGATTTGTCTAGCCCCACCGCCGGCGATTTAGAATCGCTCGGCGGTCGCCTGCTCCATGCGAGCGCAGTCGTGAACGCGTTCCCCGGCTCGTTCTGGTTCGCCGTCAAGTTCTTGCGACGGATAACGAACGGCCTCAACAAGGGGACCCGCACCCAATCAGAGACTGTGCTTGTGCCGGCCTCCGTACGGAGAGATTTGCGATCGTGGGTTGATTCTGTCGATGTGAACAGAAGGTTCACGCGTCCGTCCACGAACCGTCCGTACGCGGTCTACGTGGACGCTTCCTTGCTGGGGTGGGGCGCTGTCCTGGTTGACCGGCAGACAGCAGAGCTGACCGTGTTGGGTGGCACATGGACCGAGCAGGAAGCTCGGCACCACATCAACACGCTAGAAGCACTGGCTCTGAAGAGAGCCGTGGATGCGCTACCCCCGTCAGTATTAGGTAGCGCAGTCGACGTTCATGTCGACAACACTACCGTAGTCGGGGTGGCACGAAAGAAGAACTGCATGCTGAACAAATCATTGAATGACGCAGTTGTGCACGCGTTGACTCGACTACGGGATTTGAAATGTTCCTGGTCCATCTCGTGGATCAGCACGAAGGAGAACCCGGCCGATGTCCCTTCAAGAGTCGCCCTTGCTGCTGACGCCTCGGAAGAGGATCGACAGCGACTTGTACTTGCGGTGAGGGCATTCTTTACTCGCGGGGGGGCAGGTGGCGTGACGTCGTCCCAGCGGCGATCATAGCTTGCCTCATGGTCGGTGTTCTTCCCCTTCGTTTGTTCTTTATGTGAGTTCCATCCTGACTGGTTTTTCACCGTTCTCTTTCGATTGGAGTGGCCAGGGCGAAACGGGACGATCCCGTCAAGTGGGAGAGACCCACAACGAAACAGATCCGAGCAAGCGGAAAAAAGAGCCCAGGCCGAGAGAGAGAGTGTGTGTGCGGCCAGAGAAACGCCAGACAACGACTGCAGATCCCGCCTCAGAACGAGTGCGATGATGCCAGAAGAAGCCAGCAACAATTCCTGTGGTTTACCGTGGGAATTGGAGCAAAGCGCATGGCAGGATGAGCACCCACCCAAACCAACACCAGAAGAGTTTTGGGAGGAGGCGGGGTTTCAAGTAGACAGTCACTCTGGCAAAACTAAAAGACCCAGCAGGATCAAAGAATGTCAGTCACACCTTCCTCTTTCTTTTTCCCACCCTCCATCCCCCGCGTGACGTCGTCCCAGCGGCGATCATAGCTTGCCTCATGGTCGGTGTTCTTCCCCTTCGTTTGTTCTTTATGTGAGTTCCATCCTGACTGGTTTTTCACCGTTCTCTTTCGATTGGAGTGGCCAGGGCGAAACGGGACGATCCCGTCAAGTGGGAGAGACCCACAACGAAACAGATCCGAGCAAGCGGAAAAAAGAGCCCAGGCCGAGAGAGAGAGTGTGTGTGCGGCCAGAGAAACGCCAGACAACGACTGCAGATCCCGCCTCAGAACGAGTGCGATGATGCCAGAAGAAGCCAGCAACAATTCCTTACAGCGGTACACCCCGGTTACAGACTGGTTACACTCGGTTACAGTGGTTACATGCTGGTTACAAGTGGTTACAGCGGTTACATCCCGGTTACAGACTGGTTACACTCGGTTACAGTGGTTACATGCTGGTTACAAGTGGTTACAGCGGTTACATCCCGGTTACAGACTGGTTACACCCGGTTACAGTGGTTACATGCTGGTTACAAGTGGTTACAGCGGTTACATCCCGGTTACAGACTGGTTACACTCGGTTACAGTGGTTACATGCTGGTTACAAGTGGTTACAGCGGTTACATCCCGGTTACAGACTGGTTACACTCGGTTACAGTGGTTACATGCTGGTTACAAGTGGTTACAGCGGTTACATCCCGGTTACAGACTGGTTACACTCGGTTACAGTGGTTACATGCTGGTTACAAGTGGTTACAGCGGTTACATCCCGGTTACAGACTGGTTACACTCGGTTACAGTGGTTACATGCTGGTTACAAGTGGTTACAGCGGTTACATCCCGGTTACAGACTGGTTACACTCGGTTACAGTGGTTACATGCTGGTTACAAGTGGTTACAGCGGTTACATCCCGGTTACAGACTGGTTACACTCGGTTACAGTGGTTACATGCTGGTTACAAGTGGTTACAGCGGTTACATCCCGGTTACAGACTGGTTACACTCGGTTACAGTGGTTACATGCTGGTTACAAGTGGTTACAGCGGTTACATCCCGGTTACAGACTGGTTACACTCGGTTACAGTGGTTACATGCTGGTTACAAGTGGTTACAGCGGTTACATCCCGGTTACAGACTGGTTACACTCGGTTACAGTGGTTACATGCTGGTTACAAGTGGTTACAGCGGTTACATCCCGGTTACAGACTGGTTACACTCGGTTACAGTGGTTACATGCTGGTTACAAGTGGTTACAGCGGTTACATCCCGGTTACAGACTGGTTACACTCGGTTACAGTGGTTACATGCTGGTTACAAGTGGTTACAGCGGTTACACCCCGGTTACAGACTGGTTACACTCGGTTACAGCGGTTACATGCTGGTTACAAGTGGTTACAGCGGTTACATCCCGGTTACAGACTGGTTACACTCGGTTACAGTGGTTACATGCTGGTTACAAGTGGTTACAGCGGTTACATCCCGGTTACAGACTGGTTACACTCGGTTACAGTGGTTACAAGTGGTTACAGCGGTTACATCCCGGTTACAGACTGGTTACACTCGGTTACAGCGGTTACATGCGGTTACAAGTGGTTACATGCTGGTTACAAGTGCTTACAGCGGTTACACCCCGGTTACAGACTGGTTACACTCGGTTACAGTGGTTACATGCTGGTTACAAGTGGTTACAGCGGTTACATCCCGGTTACAGACTGGTTACACTCGGTTACAGTGGTTACATGCTGGTTACAAGTGGTTACAGCGGTTACACCCCGGTTACAGACTGGTTACACTCGGTTACAGTGGTTACATGCTGGTTACAAGTGGTTACAGCGGTTACATCCCGGTTACAGACTGGTTACACTCGGTTACAGTGGTTACATGCTGGTTACAAGTGGTTACAGCGGTTACATCCCGGTTACAGACTGGTTACACTCGGTTACAGTGGTTACAAGTGGTTACAGCGGTTACATCCCGGTTACAGACTGGTTACACTCGGTTACAGCGGTTACATGCTGGTTACAAGTGGTTACAGCGGTTACATCCCGGATACAGACTGGTTACATAAGTGGTTACAGCGGTTACAGACTGGTTACACCCGGTTACAGTGGTCACATGCTGGTTACAAGTGGTTACAGCGGTTACATCCCTGGTTACAACATGCTGGTTACAAGTGGTTACAGCGGTTACATCCCGGTTACAGACTGGTTACACCCGGTTACAAGTGGTTACAAGTGGTTACAGTGGTTACAGACTGGGTACGCACTAGTTAAACTCGGTTACAGGTCTCGTTGGTGGGGGACTCGAAAACAAGAAATACGAGTGTGAGAAGGTTCGTAAAGCTTCACAGATTCCCTTGGAAATCCGTGAAGCTTGAGGTTTTTCACCGCACGATCTGTGTCGCTGTACCGTACCGTTCGGCCGGGGGGCGGTGCCCCCCGGATCCCCCCCTCTTTTTTGGAAGGATTGGTGCAAAGAAAAGCCGGGCTTCGCCCGTTTAGATTCGGAGGTGTGTATATTCGATCGGGAAAAAGGACCAGCCGCCCAGTAGTGGCTGGCCACCAAATACTAGGTGTCTGGTGGCCTTGGGTTTTGGGTTTTATGTTTCCATCTAGGCCCCCACCCCCCCCCCCCTGGTAGCATCAACCATATGCATGACAGGCAGTGTCCTGCCTAAACATTAAACTAAGATTTTCCCCTCGCTTTCTTCGAAGGCTTGGTGCTAGTATCAAACATGCATGAGAGGCATGGTTCCGCCTAGACATTGTACGAAAATCTTCCCCCGTTCTCCGAAGAAGACTTGGTGCTAGCATGTACGATCGAGAAGAGTTCGACGGACCTGGAACCACCTTGCGGCACTAACAACCGCAGATACCAGGGACTAGAAACGGGAGTCCCTCTCGTACTACCCCGTATTGCTGTCGGAATGCGCTGGCCCGATGGGCTCTCTCTCCATCAGTATCGTATGAGTACCGATCGAACAACCGTAGATACCAGGGACTAGAAACGGGAGTTCCTCTCGTACTACCCCGTATTGCTGTCGGAATGCGCTGGCCCGATGGGCTCTCTCTCCATCAGTAGGGCTGTCTCACGCCGGCCCAAACCCAGTTCACGGGCTCCCTGTACGTGAATCCAACCCGTAGGCAATCCTGCTTGTCTATGTTAGGGAGAAGCCGGGAAATCCGATTTTGACTGCCAGTTGCGAAATCTCAAAGGAGGTAAATGTGCTACAGCCCACACGGAACACAGGTAAATCTGGGTTCAGTGGCGGGCGTAAGCGTTCAACAATGACGACCCGCTTTGCAGTTGTATTGTTTCCCCCCTCTAGGTACCAGGGAAAGCCTGCTACACGGGAGCCAAGCTTCACGTGTTCGGCGGTACTGCAGAGCCACGGGCCTACGGGTCAAGTGGCTACCGATTTCCCAAACAGAAGCATCAAGGCTTGGCGCACCTTGGAGCTTGGCGCTCGCGTTGAACACAAGCTCGTCGAGACGGTCAGCCGCAGGGCAGATCGGACGGGGTTGTGGCACTGTGCTGCCTCCGACTCAAGCTTTGCAAGCTGCGGTTTGACCGTCACGTTCCTGGACTAGGAGCGGCCTTTTTCTTCTTCTTTTTCTTTTTTCTTTTAGAGTTAGTCAAGCTTGCTCCGACCACTGCACCCTCTGCCGACACTCGCTAGCCGTCGACGCTCATGACGGCAGCCCCAACCTGAAGTGCAAATACTGCCGACGCGTCACTGCTGCCGTGTGCGCTCGGATTGGCGCCGCTCAAGCGGCCACCTTATGTCACTCGTTCGTTTGTAAAGATTGCTCCGTTCTTCTCCCTGACTTGTTCCCGGATTAGGATGACACATACTATTACTACTTTTGGAGTTAAAGTCCGCTTGGGATTCCGGGATCTCTTCTTTTTTTTTTTACATAAGCGCCAGCTTGAAAGGAAATGCTCGACGATGCTGCCCGACAAATCCCAAGGGCTGTAACTACCGAACCACGTGTTGAACGGACGTGAGGTCATGCGGGTCTACCCCAACGACAAATCACACAAACACAACAGGTCAAAGTCCTGAGTGAGAAAACAACACACGGTGGTGTAAGCGAAGAACAAATCAGATTGTGTTTGTATTGTATTTGCCCCTTACCTCTGTATTTCCCCCCTTCCATTCGGAGTCGAAGCAGCTACGTCGAGTATTTTTGATTCCATCGATCCCGAGGGGCGAGCAGCGTATATTTATTCGATTTTTGCAATTTCATTTTTGTTGGTAGCTTGCGACGGAAACCCAAGAGGACTTCACAGTCCGAGCCCAGGCAGGATTTAGCCCAGCACGTACCTGGCGCGCCTGACCCAGCGAGCTACGAGGGTCTCAACAAAATATCAAGTTCCCAATTACTTCCAACTTTCTCCTTTACCTTGCATCAAATAGGTGTCACGGCAAGTTTTGGCAGCCGCTGCTTAACAACAGTGCATGCTAATCCATGTGGTTCATGTACTTACAAAAGAACTCAATGCTTAACAAAATTTGACGTGAGCGGCTTTAGATCTACATCTGAATGACACCTCAACCACAATACGTTGTCGACAACAAACAAAGTAAAAGAATAAAACAAAACTACGCATTTCTTCTTCTTCTCCTTCCCCCTCTAGCCTCCGTCGAAATGAGCACAAGGCAGTCCCTCGAGTATTTTCCCCCCGAAGAACAGACGTAGATTCGTCAGGCCTCGCAGGTTCCCTCGGAAAAAATCCGTGAGACTTTAAACCCCGGAGATTCAAGCGAACTTTCACTCTCAAGACAGTATAGTGTACACGAAAGAAGCCATGCATGCCCCCAAGACCAACCAGTACGTATTAGCTTTTAAAAGACCCCCATTCGGCGAAGGTCACCCGGAGACTCTATCCCGGATTCTCAAGCGGACTGTAACTCTAAAACAGGAACGGTTACCGGCTGCAACACGACGGTGCTGCGAGAGAAGGTTGACAAGGTCATCGGCACTTGCCCAGTGACGTGGAGCATTATGAAGGACGCCGACTGGTTGGAGCTCGAAGACCGCATCTTGTACAATGCCGAGAGAGACGACGGCTCGCTGCTGATGGAGGCTGACAAAAAGTGGTGGTCACCCATCCAGGGGTCCGTGGAGTACTCGTGGATCCACGTGTACGCTTCCTGGACCCACCCCCAGATGAACAACTTGTGGCCCCGTCAGGGGAACCGTGTGGGCTATTTGAAGGTATGCGTGCCGACTCTTGCCGTTTCCCGTCTTTAACCGTCACAGAGACCCACTCCCCTTTTTACCTTTTTTCGATTTCGAGAAAGGGCTGCAGATAGGGTACCTCATGAGGGCCATCAATGAAATGGTGTCCAGGGGGGGCCTTCACGTGGCGACACTGTTGACCGCACCTTAATTGAGTCGCGGTCGCCGATCCCCCAACCGCCAGCATCATGTACTTGATGCGACGCGGAACAAGTGCTGACAGCACCGCCCGGCGAACAGAGGGCCACAAAAGTGGCAAATCGACCGGTCGGGGGGTGCTTAGCAGCCAATGGCCTGATGGCTGGAGGGCTGCATCCTCGTGTTGTAGCCGTGTTGTATATGGCTTCGTGGGGGCCTGGTCAATCACACGTTGTAGCCGTGTTGTATATGGCTTCGTGGGGGCCTGGTCAATCACACGTTGTAGCCGTGTTGTATATGGCTTCGTGGGGGCCTGGTCAATCACACGTTGTAGCCGTGTTGTATATGGCTTCGTGGGGGCCTGGTCAATCACACGTTGTAGCCGTGTTGTATATGGCTTCGTGGGGGCCTGGTCAATCACACGTTGTAGCCGTGTTGTATATGGCTTCGTGGGGGCCTGGTCAATCACACGTTGTAGCCGTGTTGTATATGGCTTCGTGGGGGCCTGGTCAATCACACGTTGTAGCCGTGTTGTATATGGCTTCGTGGGGGCCTGGTCAATCACACGTTGTAGCCGTGTTGTATATGGCTTCGTGGGGGCCTGGTCAATCACACGTTGTAGCCGTGTTGTATATGGCTTCGTGGGGGCCTGGTCAATCACACGTTGTAGCCGTGTTGTATATGGCTTCGTGGGGGCCTGGTCAATCACACGTTGTAGCCGTGTTGTATATGGCTTCGTGGGGGCCTGGTCAATCACACGTTGTAGCCGTGTTGTATATGGCTTCGTGGGGGCCTGGTCAATCACACGTTGTAGCCGTGTTGTATATGGCTTCGTGGGGGCCTGGTCAATCACACGTTGTAGCCGTGTTGTATATGGCTTCGTGGGGGCCTGGTCAATCACACGTTGTAGCCGTGTTGTATATGGCTTCGTGGGGGCCTGGTCAATCACACGTTGTAGCCGTGTTGTATATGGCTTCGTGGGGGCCTGGTCAACCATCTCAGGATCAACCAGGTTTCTTGTCACTCAAACCAGACGGGACCGAGGATGATCCGACGAATCAGAGGTTCCCCGATACCAGAGATTGTATCGTGTCAAGCCTAGCTTGATGCAGTGTTCGTTCCATTCATTCCTCCAAACCTTTGCAGTTCTCGCTGTCCGTTGAAGGCATCCGCACCATCGTCGAGAAGCAGATTGTGCCCACTGACTCGCTGTTGTACCTGATTGAGAGGAACCCATGGACGAACGAGGTCGGCACATTAATCGGGTTCAACGCGGGGAATGTCCAGAACAAGACGAACCCATACAAGGTGCAGTACTTCAACGTGACGGAGTATCCGAGAAACGAAGAGGTCCGTAACCACGGCGTCTACGTGTTCGCGAGGGGAGGGTACCAGTGGGCGACTGACGTATCGGAACTCCGGGGACACTCTGAGTACACGGGAGTGAACGGGACTACGTACTGGTGGCAGGTTTCGTTGCTGGAGAAGGAAGGCAGCCTCGGATGGTTCATCGCGCTGATGATCCCGCGGGCGGAGATCATGCGCAACATCGACGCAAAGACGCGCGCGATCAAAACCGACACGGCCGCCGCCCGGAGGAAGGCCGACGACAAGCGGCGGGACAACTTCGTGATCCTGATGATCGTCATCGTGGTCACCGCCATGGTGCTCCTGCTCGGGTCTTTTTACATGTCAAAGCGGATCATCACGCCACTGCTCGATCTCGAGCGGGACATGTCAAACGTCGCGATCATGCGCCTCGAAATGGTGGACCTGCGCAAGCCCCTGTCTTACCTGCACGAGGTCCGAGACATGCAGTGCTCGTTCAAGCAAATGGTTTCGAACCTGGCGGAGTACCGGAACTACCTCCCGCAAGCCGCTCTCGTCAGCGACTCAGCCGACGACGATGAAGCGAGCCTGCGTGACTCCGCCAACGCCACCTCGAAGCAGCAGTCGCGGTCATCCGAAGTCGGATCGTCGAACTCCCACTCTCATTCGGTGTGTGCTGTTTGTGTTTTAGCCACATTAGCAATGTGTGAGGAAACCGAACCGCCCAAGTAGGACCTTCTGATCATGACCATTTGCCAGTTTTCCACCTGAAACCACGTCCCAGGATTTGGGCCCAGGGTGGTGCGGTCCAACGAAAACTCTAGTTTCCCTTGCTACTTTCTCCTACTCTCGCGGTGCAGGGTTCTTTCTCCTCATCACGGGTACCAGGGAAAACCTCCTAGATGATGGTCGAGAAAGACTGCCTCGCGACGCTCTCCAGGAGTCGAACGGCGTCGCAGAGCTCTTCTGCGGTGACCGGCTGTGGACCAACTTCAATGCGGTCCGCCCGCTGGGCTCGCACCCACGGGTTTACCGTTTCATGGCGCACCCTCCGAAACTGAAGCTCCCCAAAATCCCCGTCGTGCTTTCACATCCAGAGTCTCAGAAAGCAACCGATCTTCACGACAGCCAACCGTATCGGAAATCTTCTCGCGGCGGGAATAATTGCGGCGGAAATTGTTCTCTCGTGGCAGGCTTTAGCCATACTTCAACTTTCTTTCGTGGCAGAAAATCTACCGGAAACCATCTCTCTGCGGTGACTACGGTTTCGTGGCAGAAATCTACCGGAAACTTTCTCGGCGGGTACGACGGTGGGAATTTCTCTCGGGGGCAGGATTCTGACAACACGAAATCAGGATTTTCACACAAACGAACGACACCACGCATTTTCTTTTCTCTGGTCGTCAGGAGGTTAGCCGTTCACCCCACCACAGCTTCAGCAAGCGAAAGGTGGGTACTACACCCACGCGGGCAAGGACACGAAGATGGCAGACGGCCGCGGGTGCCTGGTCGAAGGCGTTCGGAAGAAGAGCGTGTCGATCCTGCTGTTCAACTGCTGCAACTGGCACCAGATGATGGTCGAGAGGGACACCGAAGCCTGCCTCGCGACGCTCTCCGAGCTGCTGCTGCTGCTGCTCGAGTCGGTGCAGGAGTCGAACGGCGTCGCGGAGCTCTTCTGCGGCGACCGGCTCTGGGCCAACTTTAACGCGGTCCGCCCTCTGAGCTCGCACCGGGTCAGCTGTGCGAACGCGGGGCTGCTTGCCCGGACGAAGGTGACGGCGCGAAACGGGCTGCCGAAGCTGTCGTTCGCCGCCTGCTCGGCGGAGGCAAAGGTCGGCAACATGGGCTGCACCGGCATGAAGAAGTTCACCATCTTCTCGACCGCCGTGCCGTGGACCGCGGCGCTCGAGCGGCTGAACAAGGAGAAGGGCTGCGGCGGGCTCTGCGACCTGTGGATCATGAAGGACGCCGAAGTGAAGGTTGCTCTCCGCTGCATCGACATGGTCATGTACCCGAAGCGTTCCCTCGACCCGATCCGTGTGTACGAAGTCATGTGCCTCCAAACGTACTCCGAGCAAGAGTGGATGTACCAGCTCCGCGATGGTGAGGTCTCGCACTCGCAGATGTGGAACAAGGCGATGGAGTCTGTCTTCGGCCACATCTGGCCGGAGGCATCGTCCTACCTCGAGCGCTACTCAGGCGAGAAGGACCACGTATGCAGGCTTTTACTTTTTAGCCACACGCAATGTGTGAGGAACCTGAACCGCCCAAGTAGGACCTTCTGATCATGACCACGTCCAGGATTTGGGCTCAGGGCAGTGCGGCCAACGAAAACTCTAGTTTCCCTTTTCTACTTTCCCCTACTCTCGCGCTTTACGGAGAGACAGCACCGCCCGGCGAATAGAGGGCCACAACGGTGGCAAATCGACCGGTCGGGGGGTGCTTAGCAGCCAATGGCCGATGGCTGAATGCGCACCTAAGCAGGCTGCATCCTCGTGTTGTAGCCGGTGTTGTGTATAAGGCTTCGTGGGGACCTGGTCAACCACCTCATCACAATAGGCGCAAACCTTTCTCGACAGTGATTGGACAGTCGGGATGCCGGGGGGTCTTCTTGAAGAGAATTGTAAAGCAAGACCTGCCCCCTGCGCCTGCTGTCTCCGGCTGCTTCGGCAGACGACACACTACTACTACTGCTCCCCCCTCTAGCCTCCGTCGAAACGAGCACAATAACGGCAGTCCTTCGAGGATTTTCCCTCCACGTAGGCGACCTGTGCTGCCCTCGCAGGATGACTTGCTCGCACTCTTACCCGTTGGTCAACCACTAGTGCTGCAAATACGCAACCCCATGTCCACTGTGAGGTAAGCCTCATATGTCCGTGGCTTAAAGAGGACCGAGCGAACATTCAAGCACGTTCTTGCAACTGCGACCATTCAGATTCCTCCCCCCCGGTGCAAAAAAAAAAAAAAAAAAAAAATGGGTTGACCGGAAAAACGACGCCATGCCCTCCAATAATAATTCACCCCACAGATGTACCTGCGCTTGAAGCACATCATCACCGAAGAGAACTACGAACCTGTCTCCGTCATGAGACTCTGAGGACAAATGCCACCATCCCCCACTCTCCATCACACAAACTCCGAACGCGCCAATAAGCAGAGTGCTAACTTGGGGGAGTGTTGTTCCCTGACCCGTGACAAAAAAAAAAAAAAAAAAAAAAAAAAGACGCTACCCCAAACAACTTCCGCCGGTAGAGAAATCTTGCCTAAAGGAATCAACTGCCTTCGGGTAGGCTAGTCTGACACTAGTTGTCGTCGGGAAAAAAAAAAAAAAAAAAAAAACAAGGCTAGTTACCGCTGCGAAATAAATACTAAAGACACCAACAAAAATGAAATTGCAAAAACCGAATAAATAAACGCTGCTCGCCCCTCGGGATCGATGTAGGAATCAAAAAAAAAGAAGAGATCCCGGGATCCCAAGTGGACTTTAACTCTAAAAGAAAGAAGAAGAAGAAGAAAAAGAAAAAGGCCGCTCCTGGTCCAGGAACGTGACGGTCAACCACAGCTTGCAAAGCTTGAGTCGGAGGCAGCACAGTGCTACAACCCCGTCCGCTCTGCCCTGCGGCTGACCGTCTCGACGAGCTTGTGTTCAGCGCGAGCGCCAAGCCCCAAGGTGCGCCAAGCCTTAATGCTTTAGTTTGGGAAATCGGTAGCCACTTGTCCCGTAGGCCCGTGGCTCTGCAGTCACGTGAAGCTTGGCTCCCGTGTAACAGGCTTTCCCTGGTACCTAACCCTAAAAAAAAAAGCAACAACACAAAAAAGATGGAGGACTCTAAAGCGCCTGACCCAAGCAACTTCCGGCAGTGAGAACCCTGTCTGAAGGAATCACAGCACCCCCGGGTGAGCTAGTCGAACACTTGCTGTAGTGGGTGTGGGTGGGGGAGGGGAAAAATGAATGCAGTCAGTAGCCAAGTTGCCGCCTGCTTACTTCCCTCCTCCTTCATTCAGGAATATTCCTGTCGCCACTTAGCATGCCTGCTGGTGGCGACATGCTAACTTTGTCGGGTGATGCACCGCAATCCGTCACACAGACGGCAAAATGTCGAACGTTGTTTGTATGTGTCCTGTGACGAAGTACAATGACACATACATCGATGCCAATCTTCGCATTCGTCTTAACATCGAGAAAGTCCGAAAATCAGCGTTGCAACAGTCCACACGGTGTCACGGGATGTTTGTTAGCGCGGCGGAAATTCATGCAAATTCATGCGTAACGGAATACACAGGAAGTGCGGTGTAAATGATTGAAAAGCAGAGCCCCACCCAACTGACAGTAATCACTGCAACCGCGTTTACTCGCCCTTCAATATCCTTCCCTGCCTCAACGGTCAACCGGAGACTCAAAGATACCGGCTTCAAACCCGAAACAGTCTACAACAGCTGGTTGAGGGTACCGCAAAAAGCACAACACGCCGGATCAGACACTGTACTGCGGCTTTCCTCCTTCCGTTCTTCCTTCCGCCCCCCACCTCCAAAGAAGACCACTTTTCTCTCTCCTTTCTTTTCGAAGAAGACTTGATGCTAGAATCAAGCATGCGTAGGGAAGGCAATAGTAGGCCCAAACTGCTTTACCTGAGGGTTGCCCCCATAAGAACTTGCGCAAACCATACGCATCGCCAAAACGTACACGAAAAGAGACGGTCATAAGGTACCAAGAAGACAGACAGTCACCTACTACGGCACCATACGAGGAGAGTACCTACCGTAAGTAAGGTATGTGGATAATGGCCGAAACTGCCAGTGACCAACAAGAAAGGTGCACACCGATTATTTTACCTCGTGTAGCCACAACCCTCTAGGACACGCAGAGCACACTTCCCAATATTGCCAACGTTCACCCGGAGTCGCGAACTTTCACTCTCACAAACTTTCCTTCTAATCCACAAATAGCGCTAAAAAAGGAAGGCGTTTTATCGCTTCCCATCTCCTCGCAACGTTTTGCAGTTGTGGATTACTCTTCGGAGTCATGGTGTCATGAAGTCATGAAGTCATGGAGTCATGGAGTCATGGAGTCATGGAGTCATGGAGTCATGGAGTCATGGAGTCATGGAGTCATGGAGTCATGGAGTCATGGAGTCATGGAGTCATGGAGTCATGGAGTCATGGAGTCATGGAGTCATGGAGTCATGGAGTCATGAAGCGACCAACGCACCACCCTTCTTCAAGACGACCGGAGCTTTTTAACAGCAGCAGCATTAATATACGCTATTGGTGCTGGAATTACCGCGGGTGCTGGCACCAGACTTGTCCACCAATTGTGTTCATTGACAGGTTTAGATATCATCCATTGCTTCTAACGTACTAAGTACGTGTCGAGGCTATTTCTCTTCGCTGGCACAACGAGAAAGATCGGACGACACGTATGCGCGAGCTCGCATGCACGAGCACAATTGCCGGTCCTACAGTCTCACCGGCTTTCATGAACCGTGCACAAGAGCCGGTGGAAAAGTGCGACGGACGCCAGGGTTTATCGTTGATATGTCGGTCAGGGCTGGATATTAGATTTCCGGGGTTCGCCATCGGGTCAGAGCGGGAACACACACTCACTCCTGGGGTCTGGTGAGGCAGCACACCAGCAATGCGTATTGTAAGCCGGTCCACCTCCTGATAGACTGCGATAGACAGAAGAATGCAGCTTCCGGCAATTCTATGCAGCTCTAGAGGGGATCGGGATGGACCTGATAGACTGTGGTGGACCTCGATTCGCTACAATGAACAGCGGCAGGCAATTCGATGCAGCCCCAGGAGATTGGGATGGACCTGATAGACTGTGGTGGACCTCGATTCGCTACAATGAACAGCGGCAGGCAATTCGATGCAGCCCCAGGAGATAGGGATGGACCTGATAGACTGTGGTGGACCTCGATTCCCTACAATGAACAGCGGCAGGGAATTCGATGCAGCCCCAGGAGATAGGGATGGACCTGATAGACCGTGGTGGACCTCGATTCGCTACAATGAACAGCGGCAGGCAATTCGATGCAGCCCCAGGAGATAGGGATGGACCTGATAGACTGTGGTGGACCTCGATTCGCTACAATGAACAGCGGCAGGCAATTCGATGCAGCCCCAGGAGATAGGGATGGACCTGATAGACTGTGGTGGACCTCGATTCGCTACAATGAACAGCGGCAGGCAATTCGATGCAGCCCCAGGAGATAGGGATGGACCTGATAGACTGTGGTGGACCTCGATTCGCTACAATGAACAGCGGCAGGCAATTCGATGCGGCCCCAGTAGATAGGGATGGACCTGATAGACCGTGGTGGACCTCGATTCGCTACAATGAACAGCGGCAGGCAATTCGATGCAGTTCCAGAAGATAGGGTAAGTACGCCCTCTAGGGCCGGTGCAATCGTGTCGTGGAATCCTAAACGACTCGTGTACACTAGACCATCTCTTTTCCCATAATTTTGGTGTCTATGCAATTTTTCAAGAACAAAAACCGGTCGATGGCAGCGCACCATCCTCACTCCCGTTAGATGAGCAACAAGTTTGAGGAGACGCGGAAACAAATAGTGCCTGGCCACGATGTTTTACGTGGGCCTTAACGAAACCGGGTCAGGCTGACCCGATTTTTTTACATAAGCGCCAGCTTGGAAGGAAATGCTCGACAATAACTGCCAGACAAAGAACAGAAGGGATCCCAAGTGCTGTAACTACCGAACCACGTGTTGAACGGACGTGAGGTCATGCGGGTCTCCCCCAACACGACAAATCACACAAACACAACCGGTCAAAAATCCTGAGTAAGAAAACAACACACGGTGGTGTAAGCGAAGAACAAATCAGATTGTGTTTGTATTGTATTTCGCCCTCTATATTTCCTCCCTTCCATTCGGAGTCAAAGCAGCTACGTCGAGTATTTTTAACCAACCTCCACCCCTGATGTCGGTACCCAAGGCCTCACCGATTGCATAGCGTGTGGAGAATGACCGAAAGGCAACGAACGGATGACAACAAACGAACCCACTCACACTCTCTCCTTATGCGTATCCACCACCACCTTTAAAAAAATGCGCTGCGAATAAGAGACAATCCAATCTCCGAAGACATAACAAAGAAATCCGCATCTTCGTGTTTTTTTCTTTTTGTATAAGCACCTGCTTTGTAGGAAATACCTGAGGAGGCTGCCAGCTGCAAAATATCAAAGGAGGTAAATGTGCTGCCCACACGAAACACAGATGCATCTGGGTTTAGTGGCGGGCGTAAGCGTTCAACAAAAAAGACCCACTTTGTAGTTGTATTGTTTCTCCCCCTCTAGCCTCCTTCGAAGTAAGCACAAAGCAGCCCCTCGAGTATTTTGGTTTTGGTACACAGGCGCAGGGCTCAATACGGGCCCAGCAGCTCTACAACAACAAAAAGCCCCTGAAAAAGTATGGACATACGTGCGGTTTTACAGCTGGGGGCGCAAAAAATCCACGGCTTTGAATTTCACATTAGCCTGCAATTACTACCCCCCGAGCTATAAAAGCGCCCGATCACCACACACTCGGGCTCTGAAATGTGTCGGGTGGTGGGCCATTTGATATAGAGCCTGCATGCGGAAGCAGTGGCACGATCGATGAAACCAACACAAGTCACCTGCAGGGAACGGCTGAGTTGCGGTGGGATGAAGGGCCGAAGGTTGCTTGTAGGAAGAGCGATGAAAGGAAATTGTTGCTGCATCATCACACTCGTCCGGTGCAAAAGAATGAGGAAGGTGAGACTGACATTCTTTGATCCTGCTAAGTTTGGTCTATTCAGTAACGCCGGAGTGTCTGTCTACTTGCAACCCCGCCTCATCCCAAACTCTCCTGGTGTTGGTTCGGGATGGCGCTCATCCTGCCATGCGCTTTGCTTCAATTCCCACAGTAAACCATAGTATTTCTTGAGTAGTCATCGTACTATTCTCTTCAGAACCAGGTGCGCCCACGTGACGCAGCCGGCAATCACATTGCATAGGGCCTATCTCCCAAAACAAGTAGGTCATGTACCTTTATGTCGGAGAGATGGTCCCTGCACTCTACCTCGTCTCTCTCTCTCTCCTTATGTCGTGGGTCGGTTTCCAAGCCATGAAGAAGAAGCTCCATTTCCCACAGTAAACCATAGGAACTGCGCCCTAGCGGAACACAGGCTGCGAATGGCATTTTGACTGCTGTCCGCCACGGCCGCGCAACCCACGCAGTTGCCACGCACACTCGTCACAACCTCACCGGCTCTCACCATCGCCCCATCGCCCGCTTCAGATTCCGAAGTACCAGGTACCCTGAACTGACCATGGAGCTTGTGACAGACAGCTTGCGCCACATTCCGGATATCCGTAGAACCGGTTCAGGCTTGGGCTCTGCCCTGTTCACTTGCCGTTACTAGGAGCATCGCTGTTGCTTTCTTTTCCTGCGCTGAGTGATATGCTTAAGTTTAGCGCGTAGATCTTCAACAGCTGAGGTCGGTGAGAGTTTCATTAGAACGAAGAGGCAAAAATCCAGAAATCGGGAATTTTATTTTTGTTTTAGAAAAGTACGAGTTACCCTTACCTCTCTCATACTGGCGTTTAAGCTACTGTATAACACACCTGCCTGCAGGCAATGTGTGATGAAACTGGAACGGCGCGGTGGGACCCTCTGATCATGATCAACTGCCACCTGAAACCAGATGCTTGGATTCAGGGTGCGGTCACGATTAGGGTTTTGCTTGTAAGCGCAATATTACATTTTCTTTTCAACAAAACTACGCATTTCTTTTTTTTGTACAAGCACCTGCTTTGTAGTAAATACTTGAGGAGGCTGCCAGGTGCAAAAGATCAAAGGAGGTGAACGTGCTGTAGCCCACACGAAACACAGGTAAATCTGGGGTTTAGTGGCGGGCGTAAGCGTTCAACAAAAAAGACCCACTTTGTAGTTGTATTGTTTTCTCCCCCTCTAGCCTCCTTCGAAGTAAGCACAAGGCAGCCCCTCGAGTATTTTCGAAAGTACGCAAAAAGGCTCACCACACCGCACACATACACGATTCAGTTTATCGCATGCCTCCCAACCCAACAGCACACACACTCTCTCTCTTCGCAACGTTGTCAAAAAGACCTCGCAAGAGGCACCCCGTAGTATGTATTGTTGTATCATCCAAGCAAAGGCTTTGCTCGATTTCTGCCGACGCTTATGATAGTATTCGTCAGACCTACGGAATTTAGTTTTGCAGTTCGGCCAGTTTGGCGCCCGTAGTGTCTCCCCGCTCTCCTCGCATTTTCCTGTGCTCTCGCAGCACAGTTATGAGCCGGTCCGTCCCCATCTCTTGAAACTGCGTCGAGGTGCCTGCCGCTGTATGTCACAGTGAATCACGGTCCACCACGGTCTATCAGGTCCATCTCTAGTCCCTAGAGCTGCATCGAATTGCCCGGTGCTGGATTATTCGGTCTATCACGGTCTATCAAGAGGGGATGGACCGGCTCAAATTACGCCACACAGCTGCCCGACGAACAGGGCTCGTGCCGGTGCCCCGCGCTGATGGTGGTGCGCCTGTGACTTGAACGACCCAAACATGTTGCGTTGCCAGTCCTGACCAACAGCAGACCCACTGAATCCCGAAACCCCCCATGAGCCCGTCCGCCCCTATATCCTGGTAATGCTTCGAGTTGCCTGTTGTCTACCACACTGTTGTAACCACAGTCAAAAAGCACAGCACATCACGTGCGAAGAGATGACTGCGACGCCGGCGCTGCAGACAATCGCCACAGATTATTTGCATTCTAATCCAAAACTGTCTCACGGTACGAGCCAAGAGGTAGTCACTTAGTGACTAATGCAGGCCAGATATTCTGTGCATGCTAGCCAACGAATCCAAACTACCTCAGTCTATCAGCTTCTATCAGCAGGGGGCGGACCGGGTTACGCTCCCCCTAATCACAACCACAAAACTAATACGGAAAAGTTCAAAAAACGCAATAAAAACCCCCGCAGTCGAAAGCAATATATTTTCTCTTAATTAAAGGAATCCCAGCCAGAAAGAAGAAAAAAAAAAAGGAAAAGTAGAGTGCAGAGCGCTCAACCCGTGGCTACACTTCGTAACACACTATGCATTACTAGTCAAAAGAGAAGAGAAAAAAGAAAAAAAAGGAAAAGGCCGCTCCTGGTCCAGGAACGTGACTGTCAACCACAGCTTGCAAAGCTTGAGTCGGAGGCAGCACAGTGCCACAACCCCGTCCGCTCTGCCCTGCGGCTGACCGTCTCGACGAGCTTGTGTTCAGCGCGAGCGCCAAGCCCCAAGTGCGCCTAGGCCCGTGGCTCTGCAGTACCGCCGAACACGTGATGCTTGGCTCCCGTGTAGCAGGCTTTCCCTGGTACCTTATGCACTACTAGTAAACAAAAAAAAATACAGGGGGAAAAAAATGCCAAATCCAAACAACCTCTCGCCTAGCAGAGAAAACCTGCTGAAACGAAACCAACTGCCTTCAGGTGGGCTTCACACGTGTCGTCCAATCGAACAGTCATCGCCGATTTGCCGGGGGAAAACCAAGAAGGGGAAAAAAAAAAGCTACACGGTGGAGCAGCCTCAGAAGCTGGAGTTAAAGCTGGAGTTAAAAAGCGGGTGTCACACCCGCTTTTCGGGGTGTGGATTTACACGCGTTTTGATTGTAGCACACCGGTGTGGATTCCCACGCGTTTTGGTTAGAGCACATCCGCTTTTCGGGTGTGGATTCCCGGGTGTAGATTCCCGGGTGTGGATTCCCGGGTGTAGATTCCCGGGTGTGGATTCCCGGGTGTGGATTCCCGGGTGTGGATTCCACGCGTTTTGGCTGTAGCACACCCGCTTTTCGGGTGTGGATTCCCACGCGTTTTGGTTAGAGCACATCCGCTTTTCGGGTGTGGATTCCCGGGTGTGGATTCCCGGGTGTAGATTCCCGGGTGTGGATTCCCGGGTGTGGATTCCCGGGTGTGGATTCCACGCGTTTTGGCTGTAGCACACCCGCTTTTCGGGTGTGGATTCCCACGCGTTTTGGTTAGAGCACATCCGCTTTTCGGGTGTGGATTCCCGGGTGTAGATTCCCGGGTGTGGATTCCCGGGTGTGGATTCCCGGGTGTGGATTCCCGGGTGTGGATTCCCGGGTGTGGATTCCCGGGTGTGGATTCCACGCGTTTTGGCTGTAGCACACCCGCTTTTCGGGTGTGGATTCCCACGCGTTTTGGTTAGAGCACATCCGCTTTTCGGGTGTGGATTCCCGGGTGTGGATTCCCGGGTGTAGATTCCCGGGTGTGGATTCCCGGGTGTGGATTCCCGGGTGTGGATTCCACGCGTTTTGGCTGTAGCACACCCGCTTTTCGGGTGTGGATTCCCACGCGTTTTGGTTAGAGCACATCCGCTTTTCGGGTGTGGATTCCCGGGTGTGGATTCCCGGGTGTAGATTCCCGGGTGTGGATTCCCGGGTGTGGATTCCCGGGTGTGGATTCCACGCGTTTTGGCTGTAGCACACCCGCTTTTCGGGTGTGGATTCCCACGCGTTTTGGTTAGAGCACATCCGCTTTTCGGGTGTGGATTCCCGGGTGTGGATTCCCGGGTGTAGATTCCCGGGTGTGGATTCCCGGGTGTGGATTCCCGGGTGTGGATTCCACGCGTTTTGGCTGTAGCACACCCGCTTTTCGGGTGTGGATTCCCACGCGTTTTGGTTAGAGCACATCCGCTTTTCGGGTGTGGATTCCCGGGTGTGGATTCCCGGGTGTAGATTCCCGGGTGTGGATTCCCGGGTGTGGATTCCCGGGTGTGGATTCCACGCGTTTTGGCTGTAGCACACCCGCTTTTCGGGTGTGGATTCCCACGCGTTTTGGTTAGAGCACATCCGCTTTTCGGGTGTGGATTCCCGGGTGTGGATTCCCGGGTGTAGATTCCCGGGTGTGGATTCCCGGGTGTGGATTCCCGGGTGTGGATTCCACGCGTTTTGGCTGTAGCACACCCGCTTTTCGGGTGTGGATTCCCACGCGTTTTGGTTAGAGCACATCCGCTTTTCGGGTGTGGATTCCCGGGTGTGGATTCCCGGGTGTAGATTCCCGGGTGTGGATTCCCGGGTGTGGATTCCCGGGTGTGGATTCCCGGGTGTGGATTCCCGGGTGTAGATTCCCGGGTGTAGATTCCCGGGTGTAGATTCCCGGGTGTGGATTCCACGCGTTTTGGCTGTAGCACACCCGCTTTTCGGGTGTGACTCGTGCACACCCTCTTTAACTCCAGCTTCTGAGGCTGGACTTCACCGTGTAGCTCCCCCCCGCTCCACTCACCACCGTCCCCCCCGCAGTCTTTTTCGAGTGATTGCTAGCTTTGTGGTTGTCTCCTTCATTCCACCGTGGAGACAAGCTGCAAATACGTTTTTTACCATGAAATGTGGAAAAATGAGGCATGCGTCTTGAATCCAGCTTGACTTCATTCGTGAGCCGGTCCGTCCCTATCTCTTGAAACTGCATCGAATTGCCCGGTGCTGTAATCTTCGGTCTATCACAGTAGCACGAAGACCGAACCCCAATCTCGAGAGCGAAGACGAAGAAGCGACGATAAACCTCGGCACCATGACACGGTCATCGCCCAGCGCCGCCGTAAGGAAGCAACCAGCGACGCGCAACCGATGCACCTGGACGAGCAATCGAAGGGGAAGCGCCGCACCAAACGCGCGCCTGAGCGCGACGATCAAGACGAGCTTAAGAGGCGAAAGCATGACACATCACGTGCGAAGAGATAGCCGCGCCGTCGGCGATGCAGATTATCGCCACAGATTCTTTGCATTCTAACCCCAACTAAGCCAAACTATCACGGTCTATCAAGCGGGGATGGACCGGCTCAATTCGTGCATTCGTCCAGTGCTGCCGAACGAGTCGCAGTCACAATCAGGGCGGGGCCCTGCGTTTTGTAACTGATTGCTCAGGTTGTAGGTGTGCTCGGGCACGGGTGGTCCTGGCTGTGACGAGCTACGAACAGCACCTGATAAACCAGGCACACCTGACAGACGAACCTGAGTGTCTGCAGACACTCAGGTTCCGCGCTGATGATGGCCCGCTTAAAGGACCGAAACACGGCGCAGACGGGACCAAGGCGGTGTTTAGCACATATCCATTTCAAGCACGTTCTTAGCAATCCCTCCCTTCGAAGTTTCAAAGCTAGCTTTCACTCTAAAAATGAAGAACCAACTTAGCACCCTTTGGCCGCTTTGACTTCTTTTCTTTAACATAAGCGCCAGCTTGAAAGGAAATGCTCGACGATTCCGCATGACAAAGAACAGAAGGGATCCCAAGTGCTGTAACTAGCGAGAGGTCGTCTACCCCAACACGAAAAATCACACAAATACAACCGGTCAAAGTCCTGCGTGAGAAAACAACACACGGTGGTGTAAGCGAAGAACAAATCAGATTGTGTTTGTATTGTATTTCGCCCCTCTACCACTATATTTCCTCCCTTCCATTCGGAGTCGAAGCAGCTACGTCGAGTATTTTCGGCCGTGCAGCACATTTATCAGTCTGCAGCCACGCCATGAAGAAGAAAAAGAGAGGAAAATAACCGAACTTTAATACCGCTTTGTCGGGCAGGTGAGTTCCGCTTGTGCGCACAAACAAAAGAACGCGCCACACTATTTTCTTTGTATAAGCACCTGCTTTTGTAGGAAATGCTTGAGGAGACTGCCAGTTGCGATAGATCAAAGGAGGTAAATGTGCTGTAGCCCACACGAAACACAGGTAAATCTGGGTTTAGTGGCGGGCGTAAGCGTTCAACAAAAAAGACCCACTTTGTAGTTGTATTGTTTTCTCCCCCTCTAGCCTCTTTCGAAATGAGCACACGGCAGTCCCTCGAGTATTTTGCACCTAACGAATGCAATTTGTCAAGCACCATCCTCACTCCTTTAGATGAACAAAACAGGTTTGAGGGAAGTGCGCACAAACAAGGCATTGTTACGCGTGCGAAGGTGCCAGAAGAAGCTATATCTTCCAATTCCCATACAAATACGGTACCAAGAAGACAGACAGTCACCTGCTGTGGCACCATACTGAGGAGGGCCTACCGTAAGTAACGTATGTTGGACAGTGGCCGAAACCACCAATGACCAACAACCAAGGTACCCACCGATCCTCTTACCTCGTGTAACCACCACTCTTACGACACTCAGAGCACAAAGGTTGTCTTCCCATATTGACGAAGGTCACCCGGAGAATTTAAAACCCCGGAGTTTCAAGCGAACTTTTACTCTAAAAAAAAGGGGGTGTCTGAGATGCGAAAAATAGCCCCGTTACTGATGCAGGACCGGGTTTAACTCAACGCTGAACTACCTTATTAGAGTCCCCTGACTGAATTGCAGGGGACTTTAAAAACCCCGTGTCCCGGTGTCAGACACCGGGAAAACCCGGTGTGTCAGGGACTTTGGAAACGCGGTTTCCCGGTTTCAGAAACCGGGTTTTTTCGGTTTCGGGTTTTCAAAAAAATAAAAATAATTTATAAATTATGATTTCAAGTGGCCCCTGTACTGTACAGTGACTGCAGTTACATGGCGCGTCACGGTGTTTCACTGCAATTCGAAGCTTTTCACTTACCATCTCCGTAGTTTGATAGTGAGCACACCAATACCGCAAGCTTATTTCTCACCACCCCTTCGTCGTGTGCGCGGGGCGACGGTTCCAGGACTCAGACACCCACAGGCACCACAGAGCCCCGAAACCGGGTTTTTGGCTGAAACCGGCTTTTTTGCTTGGTCAGACAAAGAGCTAAAGTCCCTGCGGTGTGTTAAAAAAAGAGGAAAAAAAAAAAGTCAGAAAATTCGGGAATTTTTTTCTTCCAGATTTCTGTTTTGTCAATGTGTAGGCTGGAAATTTTCTCGTGGAAACTACCGGCGGAATTTTCTTTTTCTTTCGTGGGAAGGGGAACTGGTGGTGAAAAATTTTCTCACGACAGAAAACTGATGGAAATTTTCTCGTGGCGGAAACTACTGACGGAAATTTCGCTCGTGACGGAAACTGATGATGGAATTGTTCTCGTGAAAACTACTGGCGGAAATTTGTTTCGTGGGAAACTGGTGGTGGAAATTTCTCTCACGACAGAAAACTGGTGGAAGTTTTCTCGAGGCGAAAGCTACTGGCGGATATTTCTCTCGTGGTGGAAACCTGGTGGAAATGTTCTCGTGGAAACTACTGGCGGAAATTTCGTTGTGGAATACTGTTGGTGGAAATTTTCTCACGACAGAAAACTGATGGAAATCTTCTCATAGCAGAAACCACCGGCGGAAATTTCTTTCACGGAAAACTGTTTTGCGATCTTCGTACCTAGCTGGCTGGCCAGAAATGCGCCAAAAATTTTCCGCGCCTGCGGCGCCGGTGTTTTGTATTATTAATTGACATGTCAGCCAACCTAGTTGTGACGAGCCACCCTACTGCCCATCTGCTTTGATCCGTAAGTGCGACCGTTTGAACGTTTCCGCGCCTACGGCGCAGGGCTCCTTTAAGAAACACAAAACCGCCACAAGAAGAGTTGCAGGGTCGGTGTTCCGGAGTTTAACGCTGGTTCAATCGTGCACCAGAGGCGGCACACGCACGCAGAAGCCACAAGGTGGCTCACCACTACAAAATATATCGCTGTGCGGGCAGGTCTCCCCCCACCCGAAGCGTCAACACAGCCTACTCTGCGGGTCGGGGCTACAGTAGGGGTGGCGGTGACTCACCGCTGAATGCCGTGTGATTCCCCAAAACCCCGGTTTAGAGCGTAGATTTTCGTCCCAAGGCATCCCTGCTGCCCAAGTGTTGGAATTTTTTTTTTTTTTGACCTCACACCGGGTTTTTGGCTGACACCGGGGTTTCCGCTCCAACCCCCAAACTTTTAAAGACCCCTGACTGAATTGCACACAAGAAAAAAAAAAAAAAAAAAAAGCAAATAATAAACGCTAATAAATGAATAACTTAAACAAGCAAAAAAGTATCCCCTTCAAGCAGTGCCGGCACCATTCATCAGAACCCAAGGCATTTTTTCCTTCATATTTACGCCAAGCGGAGAAGTCCACCTGGCGGGCAGAAATGCGAGGGCTGGCACATGAACGGTGCCGCGATGGGAGAAACAAGCATGTTGGCATAATAAGTGACACAAGCGGCGACGTGTTTTTACACCACTTTTTACCAAGGGAACGTGACACTGCTGGCGCAGCCAGCTGATCGACAGAACTTAGCAATCCTGTTGTACAAGGGAACACTTGTAATACCTCCGGAATAGTGGCTTGCGGTTTTTAAGAGAACGTTAGCTCTCGTCGCCGCTACTTCAAAAAGAAAGAACCCACGTCGACCCCCGGTTGATCGTGTGGAGAACACTATATTGTATTTTCTCTCTCTACACCATGGAAACCATATTACGGCAGTAAATGATGGCCGAAACCACCAACGAACAACAAGAAAGTTGCACCCCGATACTCTAACCTCGTGCAGCCACCACGAACACGTGCATACACAGGAGAAATACCTCGTCTGAGTCACCTGGCGACGCTAAACCCCCGGGGCTTCAAACGGACTTTCATTCTGGAAAAGTCGCAGACCCGCGTCAAGTCTCACGCGCCGAAGCTCAGGCTCCTGGCCACAACCTTCCCGGCTGGTACCGAGTGGCAGACCACGCTATTGGGTAAAAAAGTGAAAGCTTGAAGATTCGCGGGCTTGCACAACTCTGACTTGCGGCCCGAGAAGAAATTGTATCTGCGGGGAACGGAGCGCATCTGGGTTTAGTGGCGGGCGTAAGCGTTCAACAGAAAAGACCCACATTGTTTTCTCCCCCTCTAGCCTCCTTCGAAATGAGCACAAAGCAGTCCGTATAAGATCGAAGATCCTGGAAGATTATTACTATTCCCGACGAGAGCTAACACACACAGGCTATTGCCCCGTCGTTATCCTGAGAAAAGCACCGCAATTTACCCCTCGCTCGCACATTAAAAAGTGAGGAAACTGCACCGCCCGAGTAGGACCTCTTCTGATGATGATCATTTGTCACCTGAAACCACGTCCAGGATTTGGGCTCAGCGTTCTACTCTCGTGGTGTACGGTATTGGGGTTTCCCATGTGTTCACACGTACGTGCAGTGATAGACGGGGTTGGGAGACTGAGTAATGATACCCTCCTGAAAGCTGAAAGTTGGTGCGGGGGGGGGGGATCCACCTGTTTTGCAGAAATGCGTGGGGGGCCCAAGACTAAATTCAAAGCGAATTTCTTCTTGGTGTAGGTCGCAACACTTACAAACATGGCTAGCCGTAGTTAAAGTGTATAAGCATACGTAACCCTCGTACTACCCGCCTCACAGCCTCAATGGTCAACCGGAGACCCTAAAAAAAACCGAACCTCTAAACCACAATAAAGGCTAGAAATCTTCACAACCTTTCACAATAAGTGTTGACCAATCATTCTGGAGAGTTCTGCAAAGTTGCGAAAAGTTGCAACAAGCTGTGATTGCAACAAGAAGACGAACAAGTTGTGAAGAGCTGTGTATTGAAGATACAATTCTGGAAATACTAACGCAACAAGAAGACGAAATTCTGTGAAAGTTTCTGCTAAAAACGAAAAGAGACCGTCATACGGTACCAAAACTGACAGTCACCTACTGCGGCACCGCACTGAGGACTACCGTAGTAAGGTATGTGGATAATGGCCGAAACCACCAATGATTAATGACCAACAGCCAAGGTACCCACCGATTCTTTTACCCCGTGCAACCACCTTACGACATTCAGAGCACAAACGATATCTCCCCATATTGACGAAGGTCACCCGGAGACTTGAAACCCCGGAGTTTCAAGCGAACTTTCACTCCAGAAATAGGTGGATCACCCCCTGCGGACACTGCATGCCTCTTCACCTCCCTCGCCTGAGCCGAAGAGAAAGAAAATTGCTGGCCCCGGCCCGTGTCCCTCAATTCGCGTCCCGCTGCTTATAGCCCTAGCCCCTCCTTTCCCCCTCCTTGAAATGTTCATCCTTACTATTCCCCACCCCCCTCCTACCCCCCCAGTTGCTTTGCACCACGGTCGTGGGGACAGACGGATTTGCCTGTGCTCCGGGAGCATGGGCGAGTCCTGGCTGTGACGAGCTACGACCACTGCGCCGGGCAAACTTGGCTCACACCGCTGTCCTGTCTGCAGACACTGCAGGTTCCGCGCCGATGGAGGCGGCTTAAAGGAACCAAAACGCAGAGCAGCAGATAGGACACGACGCGGTGTTGAGCCCTTAATTATTCCAAGCACGCGCTCAACGCGTACCCTCAACTACCTCTTCTCTCCTCTCCTCTCCTCTCCGCTCCCGATCAGCTCATGCAATCACTTCACTCGGACCTCTTGCTGTCGCTGTCACTCTCACTCGGACCTCTTGCGGTCGCTGTCACTCTCACTCGGACCTCTTGCTGTCGCTGTCACTCTCACTCGGACACTCGCTCCTTCTCACTCAGTCTCGCGGCGAGCCTCAATCGATCACCCTGGCAAACCAGACTCACACCGCTGTCCTGTCTGCAGACACTCAGGATCCGCGCATATGATGGCCCACCCCATGTGTCCGTGGCTTATAGTACCGAAACACGGCCGCAGACGGGACCAGTCCAGTGTTGAGCGCATGTCCATTCCAAGCGCGTTCTTCACGGTCCTGCACTACTCATTTGAAAAACGGCGCGATGACCACTCATAATATTACTACTGAACGAGTGCTTACCACTGCAGTAGTAAGAGAGTGATTTTGACTGTTTCTTACTGGTGACCCACTGCATTTTGTGAAGGAATCCCTTCACAAGGCGTACTTTTTCTTCCCGCTCATTTACTTGTGAGAATGGCTACTGCAGTCGTATGAATGGCTACTGAAGTAGTCATTGTTACTGCTGACAGTAGTCATAGGACTAGTAAGATCAGTAGTACGTGACTAGTAAATGGCATGACCTCCCCGGGGGTCCTCTTCCCCTTATCTGCTACCTGAACCTGGCATGCAGAAAATGAGAAGGGCGGGAGCGTTTCACCCCAACGAAGATCTCCCTCCGGGCCGTGTTCTTCTGCTTGTGGAGAGCTTCATTCGTATGGAGCGCATGGGAGTACTTTTTTTCGAGACCTTGCAATGTGTTCCAAAAATGTAAGCCTGAGTAATGAGCGAACCAACACCAAACTGAAGATCATGTCACTGTCACAGTTTACATGTCCGTGCTTCACATGGAGATCCCTTACTCAAGACATACCAGGTGAAAAAGAAGAAGAACAACCTGAAGAGAGGGCCCAAACTCGGCCTACTCAAAAAAGAAAAAGGATAAAAAAGGATAGCGAAAGAGCGAAGGCATATTTCTTTTTTGTATAAGTAGGAAATGCTCGAGGAGATTGCCAGTTGCGATAGATCAAAGGAGGTAAATGTGCTGTAGCCCACACGAAACACAGGTAAATCTGGGTTTAGTGGCGGGCGTAAGCAGTCAAAAAAAAACCCGGATTCTCAAGCGAACTATAACTCTAAAAAAGACCCACTTTGTAGTTGTATTGTTTTCTCCCCCTTCTTCGAAATGAGCACAAGGCAGTCCCTCGAGTATTTTTGACGGTCCAACAGGGTTGTCCTCGTCAAAAGAAGCAATCTTCAACACAAGAATCCGACTAAGTATAATAATAAGAGAGCACCGGACGACCGATTCCCCAACCAGGCGGGGGGAGAAACAAGTACTAACCCCCCACGCTATTGCTGGGCTCTTGAATCGCCACGTGAGCAGTCAACAAAAAAGCATAAAAAAAAAAATTAATGAAACCCGTAATCAAGAAACAGCTATCAGAAAGGTGCCGCATGCAAGCACAAACAGGGATTATCCTGCATGGTTAAAAAAATTATATATTTCTTCACCAAAAAAAAAAAAAAGTATCTCAAAACAGGCCGGTTAAAAAAGGGGTTTCAACCACGGGAGTTTCTGGTGAAAAGTTTTTTGTGCTTGCAAAGCCAGTGACACGGAGGCTAGAGGACCCGCAAGACCCACAAGTGGGGTCTACAACAAAGTGGCGAAGCAGCAACACGCCCACGAAGGTCGCATACCAGGCTTACAGGCCATTCAAAAAACCTCGCTCAACGTCTTTTTTGTTGAACGCTTGCGCCCGCCACGAAACCCAGATTTACCTGTGTTTCGTGTGGGCTACAGCACATTTACCTCCTTTGATCCATCGCAGTCTCCTCAAGCATTTCCTACAAAGCAGGTGCTTAAACAAAAAAAAAAAAAAAATTCCGGCCATGCTACAGACTTTTTAACCATGCATTTCCCGAGTTTCGGGGATTAGAATAACCCCTGCCAAGCACAAAACAAAAACAAAAAACGGGGTCGTCGACCAGTACAAACAACAACCAACGGACCGACACTGTGTACGTGGCAACCCCTCATCATGACACGCTGCTTTGACGGCCTTTCGTGGCACCTGCATTGTACAGCTGTCAAAGCCGTTTTTGAGTTCATTTGACAAGAATGTCTTCATTACTCAAAAAAGAAAGCGTGGGGATCCAGTACATCCAAATCGCACGACGGCGCCCGGTAATCTCCGCGTCAGAAGTCGTATGCAAGAGGTACTCCTCCGTTTACCAGCTCTTCTATTCTCGGCGTCGCGGGTTCGTATCAGATTCACAGTAGAACCTTCAGCGGCATCCAGCTGCACAAGGGCAAGACGGCGGAAGTAGTGGCCGAACCACCGACCGGCCGCTCGTCGTGGTATCCTTCACGCGGTGGATGCCACGAGCACTCAGGGCAAGACGGCGGAAGTAGTGGCCGAACCACCGACCGGCCGCTCGTCATGGTATCCTTCACGCGGTGGATTCCACGAGCACTCAGGGCAAGACGGCGGAAGTAGTGGCCGAACCACCGACCGGCCGCTCGTCGTGGTATCCTTCACGCGGTGGATGCCACGAGCACTCAGGGCAAGACGGCGGAAGTAGTGGCCGAACCACCGACCGGCCGCTCGTCATGGTATCCTTCACGCGGTGGATTCCACGAGCACTCTCAGGGCAAGACGGCGGAAGTAGTCGCCGTACCATCGACAGCCCGCTCGTCATGGTATCCTCCACGCGGTGGATTCCACCAAGAGGTACTGCGCAGATTGCCGGGGACACACCGTTGCGCGGTACCTGCTGCAAATGTTGCCGGAGCGCAAATTCCGGATGCTTGAAGAGCAGTGCCCAGGGCCAGCCCCCGCGATTCTCGTTCCCGCATGAGGACCCGCCACCCGAAAGTCCCTCAAGCGAACAAAGGATCAGAATAATACCAGTGCGTATGTATGCGAGTCTATTTAAACGCAAATTCACAATTGAGTCAATACGACATCAAAAGAACAAAGCAACCCCTATGCGGACCGCAGCCATGCTTTCATGGCAGAAGATTGCCCGACTGGCTTGCGCTGATAAGCGAGATAAACGAGGCACGTTGGCTTCGTTCAACCTATCATGGCATGGACATGCGCATTATAAATACGGAACCAACAATTCGATGCCGTTTCCAACAATTTCTTTTTGCCTTGAAGAAAGGGATCAAAATTATTTCTTGCTGCTGCCAGCACAGTGCCAGGAAACTCGTCCTAACGCGATCCGAAGGTCTCCCGTTGCTGGTAGTCGTGAAACTCTTGCGATTCACAAGTATTGGCTCACTCGGGAGCCAACCCCCTCTCCTTCGTCCCCTGTGGGGCTAAACTAAGCAAGAAACGTGTGGGTCGAACCTCCTGTGCTCCGCGTTGGCCGCTCCTCACTATCGCATGTAAATGTGTACCTCCATTCAAACTTTTAAAAAAAAAAAAAATATGAAGAAGCTAACCCAAACAAAACGCAGCAGCCGACCTCGGGGCGGGCCGGTATGAAATTACTCGTCGTCCGGAAAAAAAAAAAAAAAACAATTAAGAAAGCGAGCGAACTTCGCCGGGTAACACAAAAGTTTTCACTCTAAGAAAAAGCGCCGCTTTCTAGTCCATTGCCGGCCGATAACTCGTCACACAGTAGTCGCGTCGCCAAGGACTTGGCTCTGAGTGCGCTCCCGATAAAGTGCTGCACAGTGCGCCACAGAGCCATCCTGCTGCACCAGGTCTTTTTCGCCCCGTGTACTGTGTCTCAGCTGCTAATGCTGCCTCGCAAACAAAAAAAAGCGTGCAATTATTGACGCCCGCCTCCCCCCCCAACAGAGTCAAGAATGGCTGGGAAAATATACCAGCCTGCAGAAAGCCAATGTCGGAGAACGCCGTTCTCGAATTCCTTGTAGGACGCCCGACCCCCCCCACAAAAACCATTTTTACTCCAAGAAAATGCCGACAATAACCAATCAATAGGCGCGAGTGCTTCACAGGTTCTCGCCTCACTCTCTCCTCCACACTCTTCGTCTTGTGTTGTACACGGGGGAATGTGCAACTCCAGCCGCTCTCGTCTTGGTCAATCTAATGCCATCTTCGCCGGTTATCTTCGCCAGTGATTGCATGGTCACCATCATCCCGCAGAGCCCGCGACAACGTGTCTACTCACGCGCCAGGCGGTCTCGCTCGTCAGTCAGTCAGTCAGAACGCCCCCCGGCTGCACCATCATCGACGCAATCATCGTCTATAGCAGGGCCGCGGCTCGCACCGCGCCTACGACGTAACGACTTACGCCCGCCTAGTATGGGACAGTAGTGATGGAGAGATGGTCCGTGCACTCTAGCTCGTCCCTTTTTCTCTCTCTCTCTCTCTCTCATCCTGTTGCTATGTCACCATTGTCTCGGCGAGCCAGGGTCGTCTACCGGCTCTGCTCTGTGCTACCGTTTTGTTCCACCGTAGTCGTCATCTTCCCGGCGGCCGCTGGCTTCGGCAACAGCTTCAATCCGCGTCACCATCACCGCGGGTGACTGAGCCAGCACTGTCTTGATAACCGGGTTGTCGCTGCGCAGGTGAACTTCCAGCATCAACCCACTTTTGAACGTCACCCCCTTCGCCTCGATCCCGCTGCTGCCCAGCGACGTGCTGCCGATCGAATTGTGCGGCGGATGACTCACACTGTGTGACAAATGACGCTGGCATGTCGAAGCTGTCGCCGAGCGAGATTAACTCACCCCACCGTCTCACCGCTGTGCCACCTCATCATTACCCACCCTTCGTCTCTACCACTGTGCCATCATCGACGTCCAGCAGCTGCCGCTATCTGTCACCGTATGCCACTGCCAGATGATATGTACCAGCCAACTCAAAAATCCCTCCACCCCAAGCCGGACACCCTGCCGGTGATCATTTCTTTTGCGAGAGGAACCCCCCCGTTTTGTATCACTTTCGTCGTGAAAATCCAGAATTTTGGCGGGTCCGATGGTTACCGAATTTCACAAAAAAAAAAAAAAACAAAAAACGGAACTCAAAATTATTGGAGGCCCCCCCCCCCCCCCCCCCGAAGCCCTGAGTAACGAAGTACGCAAGAACTCCGCACAAACTAAGGGGCTAAGTAGCCTGGAACTAGTGTGGTGGACCTTTCTTCGGAGGGGCTCACGCACTCAAAGTTCGACTTATACAGTACGGGGTACGACTACATCTTTTGGTGGCTGCGTGAATTTGATGCACCAACGCAAACTGCGCAGCTCTGTACCAAGCGTGCTGGGCCTCAGCCGCAGCCCATCCAGCGTGCCGAGCACAGTCCACCCCAGTGAAGCCCGGATCAGTGCAGTACCACCGTCGAAACTCGCCGCTGCGGCGATAAAGTCGAGCGCACTTATAAATTGTAGCCCTCGCCGTTCCCCACAAACCCCCGCACTAACTACTGTACGAACTACGCAGGAACTGCGCGAGTGTGATGGACCTTTCTTCGGAGGGGCTCACGCACTCAAAGATCGACTTATACGCAGGAACTGCGCAGTGTGATGGACCTTTCTTCGGAGGGGCTCACGCACTCAAAGATCGACTTATACGCAGGAACTGCACAGTGTGATGGACCTTTCTTCGGAGGGGCTCACGCACTCAAAGATCGACTTATACGCAGGAACTGCGCAATACGGGGTTTTCGGGGGATACCAAAAAAGGAGTGGTACTTCTCACCCTTCCAAAAAACCGGTATGAACCCGATCACACGAGTTGTTACAAAAACTTTAACTCTAAAAAAAGCAGGTGCTTAAAAACAGACATCAACTACCTTCGGGTAGGCTAGTCTGACACTAGTTGTCGTCGGAAAAAAAAGAAAGGAGAAAAAATGGTAGGGCACACCCATACACGCACACATACTCTCACCCACACACACACAATCAAAATTCCCTCCCCTCCCCCTCCCAAAGGATGCCCCTTCGTTTCTCTGGGTTTGGATTTATTGCTGGGGGCCGGGTTACAGCGCCCACACAAACTTGGGGGTATACATTGAAGCCGGAAAAAATGTCAGAACCAAGACGGTGTTACGATGTCCCCTGCAGGGTGACGACACACCCGGTTTCCGACGTGCGCTGTCACAAAACTCTTCAGGTCGACCCCTCTGACAACCCCCCCTTTTCCCCCTTTTTCTCGTAGGGACAGAAAAATGACGAGGGGGAATCCTTGCACTCCCCCCTCTCCCCTCCCGCTTCCCTTCGTGCAAACGTTCTATTTCCCTGCATCTCTCCGGCCGTTCTCACTTGTGTCAGTCGCCCTTTCGCTTTCGTTCCTCTGGCCGGGGGATTCTCGTCAATATTCAACGCTAATTTATCTTCCCAGCACCGTCTCCTACTTCTCTTTTTCTTTTTTCACTAACCAACCTTGCGGTTGTCCTACACGTTTCGCACTCTGTGATTTCACAGGGGTTTATGCGCATTTTCCCGAATTTATGACTGTGTGCCGTATTGTGCAGGCTAAAACCCCGCTATTTCGTGAGGTAATTCTCTCTTGTTGCAATAGTGGTGGGGAGTCATCGGCATGCTGATGAGTACCACACGATGCCAGCCTTTCGCTACATGACACAGGATGTGAGCCGGTCCGTCCCTATCTCTTGAAACTGCATCGAAGTGACTGCTGCTGTTTATCGCAGTGAATCACGGTCCACCACGGCCTATCAGGTCCATCTCTAGTCCCTAGAGCTGCATCGAATTGCCCGGTGCTGTATTCTTCGGTCTATCACGGTCTATCAAGAGGGGATGGACCGGCTCAGGATGGGTCACTTTTGGCACGCGTCGTTCAACTCGTGACGGTTGCAACTGCTGCCGCACAGGCGCAGCAGAAGGATGCCGGCAGTACATGGGAGCACCGACGCAGAGCGCAAAACAAGCAACGAAGCTGACGAGCCTAGGCACAGAAATGCAAAATGAAATTCATCTATCTGCGACCCTTTACCGTTTACTGGGAACACTGTAATTTTGTTAATTCTCTGACCTTTACAAGGGACTCCACCTTGCTTCACGCGGCAATCGGAGACTCAAAAATACCGGCATCTTAACACAAAAAACAAGGCCCAAGAAATAACGCTAGAAACAGTCCAACAAACTCTGACTTTGCGTATGAAGCAGAAGTGTCTGCGTTTTTGTGTTGACAATATGCAATGTCAGAACTAAAATGCAGCTGGCAGCGTGCAACATGAAACCTACCAAAGCAGGTGAGTCACGCTAGTGCGCAAAGTCTTTGCTTCCATCTCATGTGTGCAAGCGGCTTTTTCGTTCTGTTGTTAGCGACCCTCTGCCCCTTGCTCCTTGCACTTACCTCCTGCCCAATCTCCTCCGTACCAAATCGCAATCTCTTAACGCCTTATTTATTGTTAACAACCCTTCAAGTGAACAAACACGTCCCCCAAGCTTTTAGGGTTCCAAAGCTTCTTTTCTCATCCTCCCTTCCTCCTCCTGAATAGCTGTGAACAGTTCGCATTTTGTTCAAGCGAATGCACGTCCGCACAACACCCTCCCCTCTCCCGGTGCCCTCGAGTGCACCAAAGAGGGCCAGAAGTTTCAAGGGCTGAAGGGATTGCGTACACATGAGAGGCGTTGGTCTTTCGCTGGAAAAGAATTCTGAACCGCGTCGTCTGAACCTCTTAAGGTTCTCGGATGTTTGCGCAGCTGGGTAGCCTGGAGTGACTGTCTGCCTACCTGACGGGGAACACCATTTAGTGTGTTTTGTGAGCTAGTGCACAATACTCTAAAATGATGAAGACACGCATATGCCGCCTGGCCATGCGCTAGGCGTAATTTAAGGTTGTACTTGTTTCCGAATAACCATCCACGAGCTAATTCACCCACACTATCCCCTTTCTTGTTTTTACCCCTTCCGATGTCACTGCTGACTAACGGACCGTCGGCCCTTTCCCAAAGGGCAGTGTTTTGCCTGAAAATTAAACTAAGATTCCCTCCCTCTCCCCCCTTTTCATGCAACCAGTACACATTTTCTCTTCTTCTTCTTCTTCTTTTTTTTTTTTTTTTTTGGATTTCTTAACCAATTCAAATGCGCGCGCCTTTCTCCACCCGCTCTTCCCCATCCAAAACCCTCAGGCATCTTGTTAAGAACCATCCATCCATCCATCAGTCGGCTGGCGGAGGGGGGAGACGCTACCTGTCACACTCTAAGGTGGTCACCACGGTGGGCGGTCGGGGGGGGGGAGGTCTCGTATATCCGGCCATCCGGCCAAAGTGGCTGATCCTTAGGAAGAAGGCTGAAACCCCCACCATCCTCCCCTCATGGACCCCCTCCTGAATGCTTTCACTCTCAATACGTGGCACAGGATGTTCCCCGAACACCAAGCCAAGAACACCCCCCGGGGGTTTAAGTCATTTGTCCATTATGCAAGCGTGTTGGTCGCAATAGTCACAAACCTGGGTGCCCATATTTAAATTTGCGGATATGTCTACGTACCTTTCACTACCCGACTCCCAGCCTTCGGAGACCCCAAAACACCGAACCTTCAAAACACATTACACGCTAGAAAACACAAAGTCAAACTTTGGATTTTAGCGCCGGAGCGTTCAGAAACTTTCGCACTGAAAAGAAGGATCTATATATATTTTTTTTAGCCACATGTAATGTGTGAGGAAACTGAACCGCCCAAGTAGGACGTTCTGATCATGATCATTGCCAAATTTGCCACCTGAAACCACGTCCAGGATTTGGGCTCAGGGTAGTGCGGTCAACGAAAGCGGTGTACGGTTTTGTAGGAAAATAAACTTGTTTCTTTGAAGACTAATAATAATCCGAACGACAGGTTTGCCGCTCCAATCCGTCCAGAGAAACAAAGTAGCTTGCTTCATCTTGCTGCTGCACCACTTCATGTGGTCAGCAGCAAGATTAGCAGCTTTCTGGCTTCACCTTTTACTCCAACCATACGGCGCGCGGCAAGCAGAGCAGGAGCGGTGGACAAGAGTGACAGATACAAGCAAAGGAGTGAGGAGTTTATTATGGTCTAACTCAACAGGCCCCATGCCCGTTCGGATATGAGGAAAACCCAGCAGAAACTGTGACACCTATCCAGTCCCTCTCGCAGAAGTCCTGTATTTGCGATTTTGGAAGGCACCAATTTCGTAGCTGTCCGCCCCATTACCCCCCCTTCCCCAGCCCTGAAGAAAAGGTCGCGTTTGGCAGAAACGGCGACAAATGATGGAGGAAGAATTCTACTCAAGGGTGGGGCGGACGGCGGGGGAGGTTGCCGGATGAAAGCGAAAAAGAAAGATTGTCCGGGACGTAAAGCGGGGAACAAGAAAAATCAAACCCGCCGCTTCTGGTAGGGGGACCTCGCAAGCTGGCACAAGGGATACGATGCAAGAAAGTAACAAGAGATCCCGCTGTGGTTGCACACAACGAACAATGCACCATACTCTGACGGATTGCTCAGTTGAACATCAGGTTTCTCGTCAAAGCCATTTGGAAGAGGGGAGACTGCTAACCTGTAAGCATCGCAATGAAAAGCAACTGCCTTCAATTCGTGCACACAACAGCCGACAAGCTCTCAAATTCTGTTTGAATGCGCCACTGCACTGCGCGTGATAGCAACCACCAGGACACCGAGACGCAACAAACCTGCTATAGGGCTCGCTCTTCCGTGTGCGCTAACGTCGCATGCAGTAAGCCGCCGATGCCAAAAGACGGGTGGCGGGTGCAGGGACAAGCGACCTGATATAGAAATCTTAAGTGATGCCACGTGTTATTTTGACGGCCTGCGACATACAGTGTGTGGTCACATGGGGTTCATCTGTATCAAACCAGTATTCCTCGTGGGACCTCTCAGTGACTCCAACTACGAATCTTCTTTGTCCAACGCCGCCGCTCCGTCGCCCCCCCCAACCATCCCTCCCGAAATTCTCATGCATAGCACCTTTTCTTGCTGGCATTTTGCTGTGCGAACCTTCAGTGCACACGCTGCGTTAGGTTCTTGCTGGCATTTTGCTGTGCGAACCTTCAGTGCACACGCTGCGATGACTTCTGGTTAGCCTCGAGGAGAACCGACACCGCCAAGAGCAGAGCCGCCGAAGTCTATACCGCCCCAGCACAAGTCCCCCATTGTACACGGTGAGGTCTGGCCTCAGAAGCTGGAGTTAAAGAGGTGTATGCCGACGACACCGGCTTCGCGATCTCAGCAGATGTGCTGGCCTGCCGGACGATATGGGCGCACCTCGTGGAAGGCTGGGGATCCGTGCGAAGATGCAAATTTTTTATGGTAACAAGCTTGCTTGTCTATATCAAAAAGTGTCGGATGGCAGCGTGCTGTGTTAAATCACTCAAAACAGGGTTTACACACGTACGCACAAACAAAAAAATACGACACATATCACCTCGTAGTACATGAATGGGGACGGCAGGCAGGAGCCAAGCCTCGCACATATACGCACTGCCCCCATGTACTAAACAGGTAGCGCGACACGGTACGGCAGAAGAGGTGGTCGCTTGGTGACTAATGCAGGCCATCGCTACACGCAGGTGTCCTGCATTCGTACTTCAAACTAAATAAGTGTGCACGCCTCATTTACGGTTCTGCAAGCCCATCACACGAATGGGGGCGGCAGGCACCCGCACATATACGCACTGCCCCCATGTACTAAACAGGTAGCGCGACACAGTACGACAGAAGAGGTAGTCGCCTGGTGACTCATGCAGGCCATAGCTACACACACGTGTCCTGCATTCGTACTTCAAACTATCCTTTTCTAGGGAAGAACGTTAGAACCTTGCGCACAAGGGATGGACAGTGTACCACCCCTTGTTGTTAGTTAGCAGCGGATCTGGGGTGCTATTGCGAGGTCCCCCCAGGACCCCCCCTCTTCCTTCCATCCCCCCCCTCTTCCTTCCAACTCCCGACACCCTTCCTCCCTTTCCTTGGTTCTTTTGCCCCCACCTTTTCCTTACACTTGCCTTCTTTCTTTTGGCCATTCTCCTTGCTGCCTTTTTTATTTATTTACTTCTTTTTTGCCCTGCTTCCTTCTTCGGTGCCATGCTTCGTGTCTCTTCTCTTTTTCCCAGTGCTCTCCTTTCCCTTTGCCTTTGTGAAGTGTGCACTAACGCGGGAACGCTCTGATATTGAGTCGCGCAATGAGTCGCCTGGTACTGTTCCGAGCTCCAGCTCGGTATCTACCAGTTTCGACATGTATACATTGCGTCTAAGTGAATGCGCGTCAAAAAGGATCCATGATTGCTACAAAACTCTCCAATAGTGAAGACCCGTCAAAAAGGATCCATGATTGCTACAAAACTCTCCAATAGTGAAGACCCGTCAAAAAGGATCCATGATTGCTACAAAACTCTCCAATAGTGAAGACCCGTCAAAAAGGATCCATGATTGCTACAAAACTCTCCAATAGTGAAGACCCGTCAAAAAGGATCCATGATTGCTACAAAACTCTCCAATAGTGAAGACCCGTCAAAAAGGATCCATGATTGCTACAAAACTCTCCAATAGTGAAGACCCGTCAAAAAGGATCCATGATTGCTGCTGTCAATACGTCTGCTACAAAAGTCTCGAATAGTGAAGACCCGTCAAAAAGGATCCATGATTGCTGCTGTCAATACATCTGCTACAAAATATAGTGAAGACCCGTCAAAAAGGATCCATGATTGCTGCTGTCAACACGTCTGCTGCAAAACTCTCCAATAGTGAAGACCCGTCAAAAAGGATCCATGATTGCTGCTGTCTATACGTCTGCTACAAAAGTCTCGAATAGTGAAGACCCGTCAAAAAGGATCCATGATTGCTGCTGTCAATACATCTGCTACAAAATATAGTGAAGACCCGTCAAAAAGGATCCATGATTGCTGCTGTCAACACGTCTGCTGCAAAACTCTCCAATAGTGAAGACCCGTCAAAAAGGATCCATGATATGCTGCTGTCAACACGTCTGCTGCAAAACTCTCCAATAGTGAAGACCCGTCACAACGATTCGCTGCTGTGAGAAGGAGAAGGCCAAGCTCAACAACCAGTCGGAGCTCTTCGGCACGCACTCAGAATCTGAACGTGCAGCTGAAGCAAGCTCTATGTGTTCGCAGGCGCTCACAGCGTGAACGTGTGAAGTTCTGGAGTGATACAGTCGTAAACTGAACCCTACCTAACAGCATGCCATTCAAACACAAATTGTACACTCTAATAAATGGACGAATAGCCATGCATGCACCCCTAATACGTTGTTGCTTCAAGAAAGTTTCATTCGACGAAAGCCACCCGGAGACTCGAGACAACCTTCGTTCTATTTACAGGAGCCGGGAGAAGACGAGGATACAAGAAAGAAATCAGCAAGATGAGCGAGAAGAAGGCTGCTGAGCCGACGGCGTCTGAGAGGATGGCGAAGGAGCGGGAGAAGGCGGAGAAGCGAAAGCAGGTCGAGAAGGCGGTCGCGGACGCCCGCGCGCTGCAGGAGCTGGAGCAGAAGGAGAAGGACAAGCTCGAAAACCAGTCGAAGCTCTTCGGCACGCACGTCGGCATCACGTGCGACGGCTGCGGGACGGCGCCCGTCGTGGGGTTCCGGTGGCACTGCCTGAAGTGCCGCAACCACGACCTTTGCGACGCGTGTCACGAGCAATTTAAGGGCGGCAAGCTACCACACAACAACCGGCTCAACAACGTCTCCCAGCAGCTCGAGAACCATGTGTTCGAAATCGAGGCGTCATACGGAAACGGCTTCAAGCCGATGGACCGCAGCGTGTACCAACCGAAGGTGAAGCGAGTCAAACCCAACGAGCCGTGCACGTGCGGCTCCGGGAAAAAGTACAAGAAGTGCTGCGGGGACCCGACCAAGAAGCCCGAAGAAGAAGCGGTTGAGGAGAAGGCCAGCTGAGCGCGCCTTTTTTTTTTTTTTTTTTTTTTGGAACAACATACCACGCTGGACATGTCAGTACAAAAAAGAAAGTCGGCAGCGTTGGAACCTGCCATGTAAAGATACAAAACAGGTCCTTCGCACACACCTAGCACCTGCTTTGTAGGAAATGCTTGAGGAGACTGCCAGTTGCGATAGATCAAAGGAGGCAAATGTGCTGTAGCCCACACGAAACAGAGGTGAATCTGGGTTTAGTGGCGGGCGTAAGCGTTCAACAAAAAAGACCCACTTTGTAGTTGTGTTGTTTTCTCCCCCTCTAGCCTCCTTCGAAATGAGCAGAAGGCAGTCCCTCGAGTATTTCTTTTTGAAGAAACTGCTGAAAGGGGCCGCCCGCCCCCCCCTGTCACCAGACTCACACCGCTGTCCTGCCTGCGGTTCCGCGCTGGTAATGGTCCGCTTTATGTGTCCGTGGCTTAAAGGACCGAAACACGGTGCAGACGGGACCAGTGCGGTCTTCAGCACACAGCCATTGCAAGCACATTCTTCTTGCAAGCCTTCCCCCTCCGTCACCCGAGACGATCCGGGGGCAGTGTTCGCGCTAAGGAAAAACGCGGCTGATTTCAGCCGGAAACAAATTCTTGAAAAACTGACCGGCTGATAATCAGCCGGTCAGTCAGAGATCGCCTGCCAGGCGGTCTCGTTCGCCAGTCAGAACGCCCCCGGCTGCGCCACCATCGGTGCAATCATCATCTTTGACTGGGCCGCGGCTCGCACCGCGCCCACGACGTAACGACTTACTAGGGCTGAACACAGCACCTAGAAGGTCGACAGAAAAAAACGGCAGCGTCCTACACGTCCCAGCAGTTCAATTGCCGCGCATCCGCTACAACGCAACGTTTTAAGCCAACAGCCCGTTCTCCGTGTGTGAGCCGGTCCGTCCCTATCTCTTGAAACTGCATCGAAGTGCCTGCCGCTGTTTATCACAGTGAATCACGGTCCACCACGGTCTATCAGGTCCATCTCTAGTCCCTAGAGCTGCATCGAATTGCCCGGTGCTGTATTCTTCGGTCTATCACGGTCTAGCAAGAGGGGATGGACCGGCAGGCGAAGCGCGCCATGCTACATGAAAAACAGCGGGCTTGCGGGTCGCCCTCTTGTGCAAGAAATACGCAGGCAGCGTGTTTTGGTGGTTGATCAGAATTCTTTGCCTGAAGATGACACAGGGTAATACACAGGGATTATCCTGCGCGGTTAAAAAATTATTTCTTCACTAAAAAACAGGCCGGTTAAAAAAGGGTTTTTAACCACGGGAGTTTCTTGCAGGCCAGTGACACGGAGGCTAGAGGCCGCAAGACCCACAAGTGGGGTCTACAACAAAGTGGCGAAGCAGCAACACGCCCCACGAAGGTCGCATACCAGGCTTACAGGCCATCAAGAAAAACCTCGCTCAACGTGGTACATTTTCGGCACAAGTTCCCAATGGGCAACAAATTTTTAAATCATTTTGAGGACCTAAAGGTCCCCGATTAGGCCCCTAAGGTCATTAAAAATTGTTCTTAGGCCCCTAAGGTAGGTGACCCAAAAAAAAATCTTTCCGGCCATTGCTACAGACTTTTTAACCATGATTTCCCCTAATTTCGGGGATTAGAATAATCCCTGAAAATACAAGTGAAGAATAAAAAAAAAACCGATCAACCGGCACGCACAAACAAATTTCGGCGTGACAGAGGGCGGGTCCTGGTGTCTGTTGCCGCCCTCTCAAAGCTGTTGCTGCTCCTACCGACCCGCAGTCTGCCTCAAAGAACCCGGGTTTTCGCCGGCTCGCGTCGTTTGTCAACACACGCGACCCGCGGACTTCTTCCCCGGGGCTGGCAGCATCGATCTTGGATCCCCATGCCCTCGTTGTGAATTTGTTGCATTAGTGTGTGGGCCTTTGAAGCGTGGATGATGCCTCTCGCGCTGCTCCCCTTGAGGTTCCTGGCTCACGCCAAAAGCGCCGCCGCCCGGGTTAAGGGGTTGCGGCATCAGGCGTGGGCCAGGGCCAGGGAGGCTGTTCGGAGGGGTCACCACCCACCGTTCGCGGGCTTCGTTACTACGAATTTGTTGCATTGGTGTGATCATCAGGCCTTCGACCCTACCCTGAGCAACACACTATGCAGTCTCGTTCTCGGTCAACGAAGACATTCTTAGTTCGTCATCCGACGAACTACATCTCACCTCTGACGTAGTACATTCGACCCCAGCAGCCGCCCGGCTGCAGTTTTTACCGTCCATCCCTTCCGGATACGCCGGAATCTGCCGCGTGGAAGTTTGCGAGGTCGTAGCGCAGAGAATCTGGGTGGAAATACGTACAAGGCAGTCCCTCCGCGAGTATTTTCCGCTGGGGGAGGTCAGTGACCTTCGTCTTTGTGTGTTGCTGGGTGTCGGTGCCGGTGCCTTCATCGCCGGTGACCCGAAAGCAACCTGAAAGACATCGCCAGCTACCAGAAGGTCGCGATGGACCTGATAGACGATGTATCTCCAGCGGTGGACCGTCTACAGTTGAACGGACACGAAAAAAACGCCAGCTGGCGAAAGATCTCCCTGCGCTCGTTGGATGTACCCGAATAACCGCAGCGCCCATCACCACCCTCGCACCGATTCCGACTCAAGTTCGAATATGCTGCGGTTGAGTCTTGCCCTGGGGCCGGCCTCTCCTTCTTTTTCTTCTTTCACCTTTTTTTTTTTCTTCTTCTTCTTTTTTTTTTTACATAAGCGCCAGCTTGAAAGGAAATGCTCGACGATGCTGCCCGACAAAGAACAGAAGGGATCCAAAGTGCTGTAACTACCGAACCACGTGTTGAACGGACGTGAGGTCATGCGGGTCTTCCCCTACACGACAAATCACACAAACACAACAGGTCAAAAGTCCTGAGTGAGAAAACAACACACGGTGGTGTAAGCGAAGAACAAATCAGAGTGTGTTTGTATTGTATTTGCCCCTTACCTCTATATTTCCCCCCTTCCATTCGGAGTCGAAGCAGCTACGTCGAGTATTTCCCCCTCACTTTTTCCAGGGGACTTTAGCTCTTTGTCTGACCGAGCAAAAAAGCCGGTTTCAGCCAGAACCCCGGTTTTGGGGCTCTGCGGTGCCTATGGGTGTCTGAGTGCCTGGAACCGTCGCCCCGCGCACGCAAGCAAGGGGGCGGAGGGGGGTGGTGAGATATAAGCTTGCGGTGGTGGTGGTGGTGTGCACGTCTATCAAACTACGGAGATGGTAAGTGAAAAGCTTCGAATTGCAGTGACACACCGTGATGCGCCATGTAACTGCAGTCACTGTACAGTACAGGGGCCACTTGAAATCATAATTTTAAAAAACCGAAACCAGAAAAAACCTGGTTCCTGAAACCGGGAAACCGGGTTTTCCAAAGTCCCCTGCTTTTTCAAAAGAAAAACACCAGCTGACCGCATTGTTTCGCCGGGCCGGCCAGCGCCCACTCGGCCGCAGGCGTTCCGGAACCTTTTCACTCACAAAAAATTGCTTGTCTTGGGCTGAAAGAACGTAGTAGTAGTTGTCATCTCACCCCCGCAGATACGGGAGTAAAACGGAGCAGTGTTTGCATTCAAACGATTCAAGTGCGGCGGCAGCAGAAACTGTCAAGCCGTGACAGCATTCGGATGAGGTGTACCTTTCGCAAAGGTGGCATCTCAGTGTGGGGTACAGCGGATTATGGGCTGTCAGCGGAAAATGACAATTGATGCAGTGTTCTGCGCAGGCTTTGACATGGCACCGCGGCGCCGAGCAGACCAGTTCATCGATGTAGCGAAGGGCCAGAATGCGTCGTTGTCTTCTTGCAGCAGCTGTTGTTGTCGTCTTCTGTCGTCGTCCGGAGCCTTGCCCCCGGGGCCGTATGAGCTTCCGTACTTTGCGCGGCGGCTCTTCGACGTTCTTGAGTGTGTTCGCGACAACTTCTTTCACCTTTGCGTCCCAGATCTCCCGGTCCTCCATCCACTCCCGGATTTTTGTCCGGTCCCTTTCCGCGAGATCGTTGCAGATTACTCGTTCGAAAGACAGGCCAGCGCCCACTCGGCCGCAGGCGTTCCGGAACCTTTTCACTCACAAAAAATTGCTTGTCTTGGGCTGAAAGAACGAAAAAAAAAAAAAAAGGTGACGGGCAAAATTCCCTCCGGGGGGGGCCCACCCTTCTCCTCTCTCTCTCTCTCTCGCCCAATTCCGAGGCCAGTTTCGTCCCCTTTCTTTTTTTGTTGCCGGTTCTTCTTGTTTTCTTTTGCGTTTGCTTTTAGAATGTGACAAAAGAAACCGTAGCCGACTGGCCGCGGGCCCGCAAGTCGGGAAACATATCGATGTATCCACTGCGGAACAGCGGTCACCAAAGCTGGTTCACCATTCGTGGGAGAAATAGGTCTCAGAATTCACATGAGGCAATGCTCCTAAAATCCAAACCTGAAACGGTACATACCCAGTTTCACTGGAGTGCCTGTTCCCGGCGAGCTACGAGGGAACGAACCTGTAAGAGTGCCAACGCAACTCTTTCTATAACGTACATTTAAAAGGTGTCACGGGATAAGCCGGCAGCCGCTGCTTAGCGCCTGCCCGCCGCTCTCGCGAGAATATCGTTCGCGCCCCCTACGACTGAAGCCGTGGAGAAGCTGGCGACAGCGTTAACGTTAGCGATCTGGGGGCCGAAGAATCCGAAGCGCTCCTCGGAAGTAGTCTTGGGAGTCCTCGAAAAAGCCCACTTGACGCACCCTGCGACGGCGACGGCGTACCGAATAACCGCGGATTTCTACAGCGCCTGTGGGAGACTGCCGCACCTGATGCCGCTGATGACGGAAGTCCGGCGCCTATACGGCGAACGAGTGACCGCAGCCCTTGGCCCGGTGGGAACCGCGGTAAGGCACGGCCTTCGAGAACAAACGCACGAAGCCCGAGTACGCGGGGATCGCACAGTCCGACAGGAGGCTCTGGCCGAGCTGCCTGCGGGAGCACGGAATCGTGACGCCGGCGACACGGGAATTTGCCGGGCCTGATGGCAGAGATCCTGGCGGAGCGGGCGCGCCGGGTCAGCGTTAAATGGCTAGAACGTAAGGCGGCGACCCCCTGGGAGCGCTGCGCGCAGATGCCAACGGCGAAACGCGAGTTCCCGTTCCGGCGCATCGCCCCGGCCTGGGCGTGGCTACGCTACTGGGACGAAAGGACATTCCTGGCAGCGATCGACTGGCTCTCGGGCCTCGAATGGTCATCGGATGGCGACATGGCAGCGGTAGAGGCAGCTATCGACTTCGAGCTGTTCTCGGGCCTCGAATGGTCATCGGATGGCGACATGGCAGCGGTAGAGGCAGCTATCGACTTCGAGCTGTTCTCGGGCCTCGACATCAAGGCACCTAGCAAGGCGGCCAAGACCATCGGGAGAAGGCCAACGGGATGCGCTGCATGTTGAGCGCAATCAACAAGCTGGCCGTGCAACAACAACTCGGCAAGTGCCTCCCTGGCGACTTCAAGTCGAAAACGACAGCCTTGTCGTTCATAGGCCTGAGCAGCGTACCCGGCTTCCAGCCCCGGCCCCGCCACCGCATGCCCGAAACCGGGCCGACCATCATGCAGCAGGTGAAAACCGGCTACGGCACAGCGCCGGCGTACCCGCCCGAGCGGACGGACAGAGCGCGGCGATGGGTAATCCCCAGAGCGCCACTGGCCAACCCGGATCCCCTGCACCTCCCACACGCAGTGCCGGAGGCGACGAAGAATGCCCCCAAGTGCGCTACCCATCACAAAGGGAAGTGCGCAGTCTGTCGCGCACTCGGACACCACCACGGCCCTACGGTGGAGGCATGTTGCCGACACCACCACGCCGACAACGACGGCTTACCTCCGGCGGTCTGCGACCGGCACCGCATGACGAGATGCGTGGAGTGCAACACGCCAACAGCGTGCTGCAAGGCCGGCCACCATGACTGCCGCGAACACGCCCGCGGTCCGTGTGACGACTGCCGCGGCTTACCGACGCTAGCGGAACGGCGGCCGTCAGCCTGCTGCAAAAAGGGCCACCACGTGCCAGCGCCCCCGAAGCCAGCCCCCGCTAAGCCGAAGCCAACAACGCCGCGGAAGAAGGGCCGACAGAAGCCGACGACACCACCGCGCATGAAGAGGACGCGTCAAGCGTCCCCAAAGGCGGCCAAGATGGCGAAAAAGCACGCTCCGACCGAGCCGGCCCGAGCGACACCACCAAGAAAGGGGCAGAAAAGAGCCCGACTCCCGACACCACCGAATGACCCGGCGGGAAAACCCGGAAAAAAGCACGCGGCGCGAAAGCGCAACATTTCGAGAATGGAGCTGGATATCACCAGCCCTGCCACCTCGACTTCATCCTCATCCATGTCAGGATCGCCCCCTCGAGCGACTGCTTCGGCAGGACAGCCGGCGCGAAAGCGCAACAAACAAAAAATGGAGCTGGGTATCACCAGCCTATTATCACCGTCCTCGTCCGCTTTGAGATCGTCCTCGGACGACGTATTCAAATAGCCCTAGCCTATGACAAATGCAAGCTTACCCCTGTGGTACCTGCATTTCAAGTTCACACTGCTTAGCGGATGCTAATCCATGTGGTTCATGTACTTAAAAGAACTCAATGCTTAGCGGCTTATCACGTGGGCGGCCCTGAGATTACCCCCTCAGGTGACACCACTTTATCTTTAGCCATACTTCAACCCCCTTGTCGTCAAGACTGAAGTTGCCTGCTTGATGGGTAGTCGCTGAGGATGCAAAGAGCTCGTTGTCGTCAAGACTGGAGTTGCCTGCTTGATGGGTAGTCGCTGAGGATGACGACAACGAGCTATAAACGAGACCCCCGTGCGAGCGAGTCTCGGAACAGGACTCAAAACTGTGACCCAGGTGGCGACTGCCGACCATGACGGGTGCTTGCACCAGGAGTTTGGAACAGCTAGTCAGGCCAAGCTCGTTGCGCAGAGAGAGCTTGCCACATCCTCGGGTGAGATGTGCCGCCTGTGCAAAGACACTCAGCTGTTGCACGGGGCCAAAAACCCCGTGCAGCCAACACCGCAAGATGAACACAGAAGTCTTGAGCCGAGTGCCGGATGGAGAAGCTGACAGCCTCCCGCGCTCTATCCGTCCCCCGAGGGATCCACCCATCCTTCGGAGAGGAGTCACAGGACCCAAAAGCAGCGTGTCGGAAACTCAAAGCTGACTGGTGAAAGTGACAAGTGGGCTATACTTCGTTTCAGCCGTTACCCACTCAAACCCCTGGATTTAAACACACACACACACACACACACACACACACACACACACACACACAAAGTGACACACACAACCCGGATAAACGCGTATACGATGCTACTTGGAAGGAGACAGCGGAGTGGAAGGGAAGAGAGCAGGCGAGGACCGCAAGCAGCCAGCGATCTCGACCGGCGAGACGATCAGGGAATGCGGCGGCGAAATGCGAAAAGCACGACGCCCGCCGCTGCACCACGTGTAAAAGGAGGCATCTTCCCCCGGATACATGCTGCAACCAGCATCACCCGGCGCACGAAGCAGGAAGCCTGAACCAATTCAGGCTACAATTCCGAACAGCGCGTGACCACCACGAGCAGCCGGCAGGAGCTTCAGCCGTAACGTAAAGTAGCTAAACCTGGGCTATACTCCGCATCAGGTGTTACCCATCATTGAATTCCAAACACACACAACCCCAGGGCCAGGCGTCATCGGATAAAAAGAAAAAAAGAAAAGGACAACACGCAAGAAAAAAGAGCAGCGGTGCCGCAACACATCCCTCCGCCGCCACCCCCTCATGGGGGCATGTTGCAGCAACGATGCGAAACCGAAAGCGAAAGTCGGGAAGAGGGCGCCGAGGACGCTGATGCCGGCGGCTACGAGCCCCGCCAAGGGGGAGGCGGAGCACCACGCGGCGGGAGGGGAGGATGAGACCGAAGGCGGGTTGTTTGCGTCCGTCGAGGACGCAGACTGGGGCGTCGTGACGGAGGACGGCGAGGAGAGCACCGACGACGCCGGCTCGATGGAGGCTGACCCGCGGCGGGCCTCGCACCTGGGCACCGAACTCAGCCGGAAGCGGCTCAACAGTGGCAGCTTCAAAAGTTCGGCTCGCCGGCAGTCCGTCCACAAACCGGTCCCCCGGCTGCCGGTATCGCGGGCGGAGGCGACCGCGCTGCTGCACCGCTACTTGAAGCTCCTGCAGACCCCCTCCGTGCTCGACGAGCTGTGTGAGGCTTTTCTGCACACGAAAGGCCGGGGCAACCTCCCCGACGGCCCGCCCTGCACTCCGCACTCGCCGAAGTCGCCGGCGGCGCTGCAAGCCTCGGCGGCGCCGCGGGTGACGTATGGCGACTTCACGCGCTTCCTCGCGAGGACCCGACGCCCGGTGTATCTGGGGGACGGCACGAAGCTGTCGTCGTCGCTCTTCTCGCATCCCGACGTGTCCCCGGGGGTGCTGCACGCGTTCCTGTCGTCGTCCTTCGCCTTCGACCCCGAACCGGCTCCCGCACCCGTGTCGCCCCGCCGCCTCTCCTCCAAGCCGCCGTCGTTCCCGGTGCAGCAGTACTCCTTCGCGGCGCCGGACGAGGCGCTGCCTAAAACGCCGCTGCAGGCCGCCCGGCAGACGTCGTTCGCGTCGTCCGCCGGCGCCGACGATGCGGCGCTGGGGACGAAGGCCCTCGCAGCCTCCGCGAAACACGCGCAATCGCGGTTTTTGACGGCCACTTCGTTCCCCGGCGCCGCTCGGTTTGGGCTCGTCGCCTTCTGCCAAGCCCTCCAGCGCGCCATCGCGGCGGCTCCCGCCCATCCTTCCGAGATTCCCGCGCACTTCGTCCCCGCGCAGCACCTCCCGAACCTCCACCAGTACCACGAAGCCCTCTCCGAAGACGTCGGAAACCTCGCGCTCCAGTGGCTGTTCCGCATGGACGTCCTCCTCGAAGTCATCCAGCAGTACAGCGAAATCGCGGTTGCGACGGGGGCGATGCCCGCGGATGTCTACGGCCTGCCGGGGACCCGGCGCCGGGAGTCTGTCGGGTGTGTCTCCGCGGCGGACGAGGAGGACGTTGACGGCGGGGCGGGAGCGGGCCAGGCGGCGCTGTTTTCGCAGTCGAGCCGCAACCTGCAGGATTTGTTCGCGCTGCTGGGGGTCGCGGCCGGCGGGCTGTTCGTGAAGCCGGCAGCGGGCGCCGACCACTCGGGGATCGCGCACGCCGTGTTCCTGCGGGTGTACCGACCGAGCGACGGGCGACGCCGAGACTCGCTGCACAGCGACCTCACCGACACCCGCGCCGAAGCCTCGCAAACCTCACCGCCTGCGAGCAGCCGCGGCGACGGCCGGCTCGCCCCGGGCCCCCAGTCCCCCCGGGAAACCCCCGCTCCCTCCTCGCCCGACAGAAGCGAGCACCGGCCGCAGCACGGAGAGGGCGACCCCCCCGGCACCCCCCGGGAAGCGAACGGCGGAAACTCCAAAACCCCCGCGGAAACCGAAAACGGGCGTTCCCCCGAGCTGCGGCTGCAGCAGCAGCAGCAGCAGCAGCAGCAGCAGCGGCCGCCCGGCGAAAAAATGCCGAAGCAAGCTTCGCCGGACGCCGACGGCGTCCTCGAACGGAAGCTCAGCCGGAGTGGGTCCCGCACCGGCTCGCGCCGGCAGCTGGGGGGCAGGAAGACCTCGTCGCTGGCGGCGGCGCCGCCCCGGGGGGGGGGCGGGGCGCGGGGCGAGAAGCAGCCGAAGGCTGCGGCGGGCCACCAGCCCCACAGCCCGACAAAGGCGCGCCCCCGCGCGCCGCGGAAGGGGTCCAGCGGCAGCCACGCCGCCGGGGGCGCAACCCGATCCTCGAAGAAGGCGCAGGCCACTTCCTCCCCCACACTGGACCCCAGCTGGGCCACCGGCGCGGAAGGAACTCCTCCGGTCCAAGTAGAAGGCCCCAGCGCCCCGCAGCCGCAGCCGCCGCAGGCGGAGACCGTGGAAGAGGTGCTGGGCGACGCCGGCGGCAAGCTCTGCGCCGCGGGGCTCGCGGCTCTCGACGGGCGGCATCCAGAGGTGCCCGAGGTGTTCCGCGCCTGCGCCTGCAGGCGTGACGACGCCCGCGTGGCGATGCCCAAATCGCGGCTTTTCGCGCAGTACGCCGTCGGCACTCTCGCCTGCATCGCCGAACACAGCCTCTCCACCGCCTCCGCCGCCCAAGGCAGCACGCAGCAGGACACCCCCCCCACCCCTCTGACCACCTCTTCTCTGCTCGAAGACCTCTTCCTCTGCCCTGGGTACTCCGCGAAGCGGAGGCAGGCCCAGCCGGGGGGTCACCTCGCGCCGCGGAAATTGTCGGCTACGGTGCCGACGGAGCCGGCGTGGCGGGTGCCCGCGCTGAAGCGCGCGGGGGGTTGTCGTCCGGACTGGGGGTCGGTCAGCACCGGGATCGTGCTGTCGTCGCGGTCGACGCTGTGCAAGCTCCGCTGCCTCGCCGGGACCCCCGGCGCGGTGCGGCAGCTGTGTGACGACTACAACGCGGCGCTCGAAAAGCGGGTGGCCCCGCCGCAAACGTCGTCCGACCTCGAGCCCGCGCTGCCCCGCAGGTCCAGCCAGTTCCAGCCCGGCATCGGCGACGGCCCGAAGCTGCCGCACCGTGCGGCGACGCCGCTGGACGTATCCCGAGTCCCGCTCTTCCGCGCACTTTCCCTCCTCCGCGCCCTCGCACAGGCCACGTCCGCCGAGCTGCACCCCGTGCATTGCTGGGTCGCAGCGGAGATCGCGGACGCGAAAAAGCTGTCGTTCCCTTCCCTCCTCCGCCGCGTCGTCGACGCGTTCGACCGCGAAGCGCAAGTCCGGGTCCCGTGGGGGCCCCGCTGCCCGTTCGAAATCGCGTACCGGAGGTCGACCACGAGGGTGGTCACGGTGGCATTCCCGGCTGGCCGGAACGACCCCGAAGACGAAGCCGCCCTCGTCCGCCAGTTCGAGTGCACCGACGTCGAAAGCGTCATGTCCGGCGACGAGTGCGACTTCGTCGCAGCTCCCCCCTGCGACAGCCCCCCGTCGCGGAAGAGCTCCGCCGCCTCCGTCACCCCGCTGAAGCCCGCGAAACCCGCGAGCCCGAAGGGCGCGAAGGCGAAGTCCAAGCCCAACGGAAAGCCTCCCGCGGAGCCGGCGAAGGCCGGGGAGACTCCCCCTCCGCCGCCGCCGCCGGACTGCACGCCGGCGGCGCGGGCAGAGAAGGTCGCGACGTTTCTGGGCATTCCGAACGCGCTGGCCTTGGCGTGCCACAAGGCGTTCCAGGTGGTCGCCTCGCCGGGGTTGATCCGGGCGGGAGAGGAGCCTGGCGAGCATGCGGGTGCCCCGGCTGACTTGCCGCCGCCGTACGAGGCGACGCCCGGTGGCCGTGGAGAAGGCTTCGACCGAATAGAGGAGGGCGGCGGCGAGAACAACGGCGGCGCAACCAACGGCGGCGGCGGCGGCGGCGGCGGCGGAGGGGGAAAGAAGCGCGCGGCGGACGCGGCGGGCCCGGGCCGCGGGCGGGACGGCCTCGGCAGACCCGGCGACAAGGCGGACGCCGGCGCCGCCAACAACGGCTGCAACAACGACGACAGCAACGGCAACTGCGACAATAACAACGACGACAAGAACAACAGCAGCAACAACAACAACAACAACCACACCGGCAACATTGAGAACGACAAGAGCAACAGCAACCACAACAATAACAACGACGACAACAGCAACAACAACAATAACAACGACGTCAGCAACAGCAACCACAACAGCAACAACAACAATAACAATAACAACGACGTCAGCAACAGCAACCACAAGAGCAACAACAACAACAACAACAACAGCAGCAGCAACAGAAACCTCAACAACAACAACAACAACACCGCCAGCGCCGCGGCCGCCGGCGCCGCCGCTGCCGCGCCGCCGCTGCCCGGGCGGCTGGGCCGGCACGCGCTGTCGGTCGACGAGCTCGACGCCCGCTTCGCGCTCGCCCTCCTGCAGCAGGCCGTCGGCGCGCCGCTGCTCGACTTCACGCGGCGCTACACTCGCGCGCTGCGCGAGCGGCTCGGCCCCGCGACCGGCGTGCTCCTCTACCCGGACTTCGCGCGGCTCACGCTGCAGTTCCTGCGCGACGTCGTCCTCCCGGAGCTTGGCGGCACCAGCCCGCCGGAGGCCCGCGATGTGCTGCAGAAGTTCAACGCCCCCTCGAAACGGCTCCGCGCCACCGTCGAAAGCAGGGCGCTGATCCGGCGGTCGATCCGGGAGGAGATGCACAGCGGCGTCGGGACCTCGGAGGAAGGCGTCGTCCTCGAAGGCGTCGACGAGCACACGTTCCTGACGGTCGCCAACCTCCTCGCGAAGCGAAGCGGCGTGTCCCAGCTGGACACTCTCCGCGAGTTCTTCGGCGCGATGTTCCGCTCCGCCGCCGTCGACGGCGAAGTGCCGTTCCTCTTCCTCGAGGAGCTCGTAGCGCTGTCCCTCGAAGCCCTGCTCTCCCGCGCCGACGACAACCAAAAGCACCCGTCTCCGCCGGCGCCCGACAAGCCGGCGTTCGACAAAAAGCCGTACTCCAAGGCCAAGCCACCGGCCCTCGCTCCAGTTGTTGACCCGCCCGGCGAGACGGCAGGGCAGCCGTCGCTGGTGATGCCGGAGTCGCCTGTCGGCCCGTCCGGCGGCGGGTTCCCGGCTGCGCGCTGCGGCGCGACGCTGCGGCTGTCGGCGGGCACCGGCAGGGCGCTGATGCCCGCGGTGCAGAAGCTGCGGGTGCTGCTGTCGCCGGACGCGGGGTGCGACTGGATCGTGCCGTTCCTCGGGCACGCCTTCGGCACCGGCGCCCCGCGCGCGCCGGGGTGGGGTATGCTTTTCAGGGTTTCAGGGTCAATATTACCTATCCCCCCTCTGTCTATCTATTTAAATCTTGGACCCAAATTTGGACCTCAATTTTGGACCCAAATTTTGGACCACACAAGTTTGTGCTCTTGGTATCCCAGTTTGAGATACCAAGGCCATAGTCTGGGGGAAAATTGGCAAAACGGCCAAATCTGGAAAAATCGGCAAAAATGGGCAGGTGCATTTCCCTGACAAAAGCCGAGGAAAACAATTTCCGACAGAGACTACCAGGGAGCACTATTTTGGAGTCGTTAAATTCTCTTGAGTGGCTCATGTCAATTCAACCCATGTTTTATGACAGACTCCCATTCTCCCAAACAGGGGTTACAGCCAACTGGTTTCACTTCCTTCAACTAGTTGGCAGAACATTGGGACGCGAGAATTGCTTCTGTTTGTGTCGAATTGCGAAGCCCACGAAGGCTTTGGTCGGATTTAGCTGACATAAAATTCCCCCTCCAGTAAAACCCTCGAGTATAAGCTTCGCTTTTCTATGCGACGTCGGCATTTTCCTTCAGCCACTTAAGGACCAACGGCGCATACATGCGTCGTTTAATACAAGGGGTTTTCACGAAGCATAAACGAAGTCGATTTCAAACGAACATGATCGTCGTTTGGGGGGATCTCTGAGGATCCTCGCCCTTTCTCGCGAAGACCGATAGCGAACAAGTACAGTGCAAAGAACTTTGAAAGAACGTTAAAAGTCCCTGAAACCGATGAGTGGTAAGAGTTGGAGATGCGTTCCAATCTTAATCATTGGGGTTTATGGTCGAGACGTCTGGACCTATTCGGATTGTCCAAGCTTCTGTTGCGAGACGGCTTGCCGGCTGCCTCAGTTTTGCTCAGATCGAACAGAATAGGAAGGAGTGGAGGAGGTGACCCGCGGCATCGTAGAGGGGAGTCGGACCTCGTTTAAGGTTCTGTTGGGGGCTCTAACTCCCGCAATCGTGAGCAGCGCGGCACCCTAAGAGGTTCAACTATTTTCCGCTGCGAATTGCACGCTTTCAGGAAAACGCACAAATACACGAAAAGAGACGGTCAGACGGTACCAAGAAGACAGACAGTCACCTACTGTGGCACCATACTGAGAAGGGCCTACCGTAAGTAAGGTATGTGGACAATGGCCGAAACCACCAATGACCAACGATCAAGGTACCCACCGATCCTCTTACCTCGTGTAACCACCACTCTTACGACACTCAGAGCACAAAGAATATCTTCCCTTAACGACGAAGGTCACCCGGAGACTTTAAACCCCCGGAGTTCCAAGCGAACTTTCACTCTAAATAACGTCAAACCGCAGACGACTGCCAACGTTCGGACGATGACCTAGGGGCCCAGAGAGGCTGTTCCATAGCCGCCAGCGACGACCCGCCCTCCAGGTCGCCTCTGCGCGAAATCCACCCGCGGCTTATATCCGACGATGACATCCGCGCAGTATCCGACATATACGAGTATGCCTGTTTTGCTATCCTGGAGCTTCTTCAAACGAGGAAAACTGACCGGTGTCCGTTTCTTAATGTAGAAAAAGGTGTCGGTCACATACGCTAAAAACGAAGTTACACGGATGCGCAACCACATGCGACAGTAAACTGTAAAGTAAAAGCGTCACAAAGTACGAAAAGGAATGAAAACACACTGCCCAGGCCCTGCTCTAACAGCACGAAAAGAAAGGCCCCCCTTTCCCCCCCGCCTCACAAGTCAAACGGAAACTTCAAAAAACCGACCGCTTACTACAAGACAGTCTAAAAAAAAACAAGCCTTCGGCCATCCACCTGGCGCCGAGGCGGTCGTCCATCAAGCCCATGATCCTAATCATGTTGGGAACGAGGAATCCAAAAAGTGAAACGAGTGCCAACTCCAAAATCTTTCCCCAAAATGAAAAAATACTCGAGGGGCTGCCTTGTGCTTACTTCGAAGGAGGCTAGAGGGGGAGAAACAATACAACTACAAAATGGGTCTTTTTTGTTGAACGCTTACGCCCGCCACTGAACCCAGATTCACCTGTGTTCGTGTGGGCTACAGCACATTTACCTCCTTTGATCTTTTGCAGCTGGCAGCCTCCTCAAGTATTTCCTACAAAGCAGGTGCTTATCACGGTTGTGATACGAATCGTTTATTGTATTTTTATTGTACAGATTTTCGTATATTATTGTATACAATACTGTACAATAATGCAATAATTTACAATAATGTACAAGAATGTACAAGAATGTACAATAACTTACAATAATATACAATACATTATTGTACGACTGCAGTCCCAGCGATCCTGATGCTCCACCAATCAGGCACTCTTCTGATATCCTAGAAATGACGATGAAGAAACTCCACGAAAAGGTCAACGAACAAACTGCAACAAGAAATGGCCCAGTGCACTTAAACAACTGCGAGATCGAGAAAGGATTGAGCAGAACAGCAAACTCGAAAAAGGCTTTCCCAGATGTTGAAGACTGGAATACACAGTCCGAGCATTTACCAAAAATGCGCGTACTCCATAACCCCTTTAGGCGCATCAGGCGCACCTGGATTTACCACCCAATTCAAAAAGTTAGTTTGCAGAGATGTATATTCCGTTGCGGAGTTCCGTTGCTTCTGACAGCTATCTCGCTGCGCTCAATTGCAGCAGATATCTGAATGAAAGGGGCAGTATTTCCGTTCACGCCCTGGAGAGCATGCTCGGTCGGGGAAACGAGAAAGAACAAAATACGATGTATTTCACTTCCCTGCTGCGTTCGACCCTGAAAACGTCGTTTTGAAGCAAACGTCTGTATCAAGGGTCTTCACCTCGGGAAACCTTCACTTCAATTTCCGGACTGAACTGAGTCCGAAGTGAAGATTGCCGAAGTGAAGATTGTCGAAGTGAAGATCCACCAAGACGTCCTCCTCGCCAAGACACCTGTCGTGGCAACTGCCTTTCCGAATGCTTGTCGCTCTTTCTGGTAGCCCATGATATGGCACCTGCTGCATCTTCACCCTCTTGAACTGCAACGCTGTCTTTTTGTGCTCGAACACCCATGACAAAAACACCATGTTCGGAAGTCTGTCGAGTTCATCGGGCCCTTCCGTGTAAAACCTGTCGTGAACCTTCCACACGCCTTACCCCCTGCGACACTGCGTGTACAATAATGTACAATATTCGTACAATAATATTCAGTAACTGTACAATAACTGTACAACAATGTACAATAATGTACAATAATGTACAATAATGTACAATAATGTACAATAATGTACAATAATGTACAATAATGTACAATAATGTACAATAATGTACAATAATGTACAATAATATACAATAATGTACAATAATCCATTCGTTTCACAACAAACGAACTATAACTCTAACAAAATGGGTCTTTTTTGTTGAACGCTTACGCCCGCCACTGAACCCAGATTCACCTGTGTTTCGTGTGGGCTACGGCACATTTACCTCCTTTGATCTTTTGCAGCTGGCAGCCTCCTCAAGTATTTCCTACAAAGCAGCTTATACAAAAAAAAAAAAAAAAAAAAAAAATCAAATTGCGCCGGTACAGACAATCTGCCTGAAGAAAACAACTGCTCTCGGGTGGGGTGGTCGGACACTTGCTGTAAATAGGATACCCACCCAACTCCTGGCAGCCAATTTCTCCACCAGAGACAACAGTCCGATCCAGAAGTCCCCGGTGGGGAAACGCCGGCGGTCGCGTCACTGGACGGATGACGAGGCTTCGGACGCGGAGGCGCGACGCTGAAGGGGCTCTCGTCGAAGCAGTTCGCGACGCCCGTCCACCGCCGCACCTTCTCGTACCACGACTACTGCGGCGCGCCGTCCGGCGCGCGGCCAGCGTCGGCCTGCAAGCCTTCGGCCATCCACCTGGCGCCGAGGAGGTCGTCCATCAAGCTTGTGATCCAGACCACCCCGCGGGGGTCACCCCCCCCCCCGTTGGAGACGAGGAAAAAACCCCTAAAAGCACACAACCTTCGCTGGAGAGAGACAATCTGCCTGAAGAAACCAACTGCCTTCGCGTGGGGTAGTCTGACACTTGCAGAAAATGTCGTACCCACCCAACTCCTCCTACGGAAAAGTCCTGTATTTGCGATTTGGATACAACCCACCAGCCACACCAATTTCTAAACCGACAGAGATAACAGTCCGACCCAGAAGTCCCCTGTTGGGAAACGCCGGCGGTCGCGTCACTGGACGGACGACGAGGCTTCGGACGCGGAGGCGACGCTAAAGGGGCTCTCGTCGAAGCAGTTCGCGACGCCCGTCCACCGCCGCACCTTTTCGGACCACGACTCTGGCTCCGACTACTGCGGCGTGCCGTCCGGCGTGCGGCCGGCGTCGGCCTGCAAGCCTTCGGCCATCCACCTGGCGCCGCGGCGGTCGTCTATCAAGCCCATGATCCAAACCACCCCGCGGGGGTCCCCCCTGAACTCCCCGACCTCGGCCGCGCGCAAGAAGCGCCGGATCATCACCACCGGCGTGCGCTTCACCCCCGGCGAAGTCGTCGACGTCGTTTTGTGGGACGGAACGACCGAGCCGTGCGTCGTCGCCCGCTCGAAAAAGACGCCGAACCGCTTCGATTTGCTGGTCCTCGACGCCGGCCCGGATGCGAGCCTCGCCGCTACGTACCGGCAGTCCCCCCCGCGCCTGCTGTCTCCCGACGCCCCTCCCATCCACGCCGACTCCCCGTTGCTCACTTCACCATCGCCAGTGGGATACGCGGGTTCGTCGTCGTCGCTAGGCAGCCCGGGGCTGCCGCCGCGGGGGGGTGACGGCGGGCGGAAGTCGCGGCTTGTCGTCCTCCACGACGTCGACCCAACCCGGGTCCAGCCGCAGCTGCTTCGCGGGCCCGCGAAGCCGTGGGCCTACGCCGCCGACGTGCTGCACCGGCTGTGCCGCGTCGTCGGCGCGCCGCCGGCCTGCCTCGCCTACAGCACCCCCCGGTACTCCCATGCTACCATACCGGCGTTCTCCACGGACAGCCCTACGGAAAACGTGTGGGGCCTCTTCGTCCATTCGCAGGTCGAAGCTCTCGTTGAGGCATGCTGCGCATACAACCTGTTCCACGCGGACGTCCCGCCGCTACAGGCCAACGACGACCTTGCCGGTAACAGCGAGCTGGGAAGCCCAGGGGACGCTGACCAGGCTAGGTTTGGGTGCAAGGTGACCCGGTGGGACTGGGGATCCGGGTTCGCGCACATCGAAAGCGCGTGCGGGGTCCAGCGGGACAGCATGGAAAAGTTGCACTCGACGACGTGTGACTTGACGCTGCTGCTGAGCGCATCTTCGCCCGGCCTCGGCGCTAGCGGGCGCGGCATGTCGTTTTCGTTGAAGTCGTCAGGCTCGAGCAAGCCGCTGCTGCCTTCGTCGCTGCCGCCGCCCATCGGCAAAGCCGACGTGGACCGCGCCCGGCTTTTCTGGTCGATCCCCCTCGGCGCCGCTGTGGTCGCCAGCGGGATCACCCGCGCCGCCCCTCTCCCGGAGTTGACCCTTCCGCACCTGCTGCACCTCTGCAACCTCGTCGTGGACGAGATAGGCGTCGCCGACGGCCCCGCGTCCGCGCTGCTCTTCGACCACTTTTTCTCGTCGCCCTTCCTCGAGCTGGCGCAGCAGCGCTTGGTAGGGCGAGTCGAAGACGCAGTGCACTCGCTCACCTTCCTGTCGAAGCCGTACGAAGCCGCGCCGTGCGCCACCACGCACGGGGTGCTGTTCGCCACCGTCCTCGACACGCAGTCGCGGGCCACCAAAGTCCGGAAGCTCTCGCGGGAGCCGGCGGCCGTGTTCGAAGGGCACATCGCCGCACACTTGGGCGAGAAGCCGAAGACGGTCGAGTGGCACGTGCTGGTCGGCATCTTTCGGCGCCTCTGCGCCGCCATCGGCGTCAATGCGGTCTCCTTCGAAGCAGACATTGTCGATGCGTTCTACACCGACACGAAGGGAACAGGCATCATGCACCTGGCGGGGGCCATCGACTGGATCAAGCGCCAGCTCAAAATCCTAGCGTTGGTGCTTGAGAACGCAGACGACGAGGCTAGCGACTCCGACTGATGATGCTACTACTGAACGCAGTTTTTTTAGGCGCGGGATTTCGTGCCGATCGCGGTTCTGGCTGCTGAGAGGGCCTTACCGAGACACCGATGCTTGGCTTTCTTTGCATCCAACGGACTTTTTTTGACGCGTTCTACACGGACGCGAAGGGAGCCGGCATCATGCACCTGGCGGGGGCCATCGACTGGATCAAGCAAGCGGCAGCTCAAAATCCTGGCGTTGGTGCTTGAGAGTGCAGAAGACGAAGCTGACGACTCGGACTGATGCAGTCTTCCTGTGCGGTTTTTGGTGCCGATGACTGAGAGGCTGACCGAGACACTTTTGCGTCTAGCGGATTTTTTCGTAGTAGCAATGTATCGTAAACACCAAAGAGAACGCTGGCAGCGTGTTTGGAAGAAGATTAACCTAACGAGCATATTTCACTCACTATCATGCACTAGCAGGCCAATCCTCCCCCGGCACGTACAAACAAACTGTCTTCGAGCTGATCCCCGGCACGATCGTCGGCTGCTGAGGCTGATCGAGACATCAATTCGATTTCTTTGCGTCAAGTGCTGCTGCCGAAGCACTCCTTTGCGGAGACTTGCCTGGAACTGCCAGGTTCCCACATTTGCGAGCTCATTCTGCAACCCTCCGGACAGTTTCACATGCAAGAGACGCATGCCGAAACAACGGCTTTGTGCGTGCCGGGTGATCGTTTTCCCACTTGTATATACCCTGTGTGTCTTCAGGCAAGGAATTCTGATCAACCACCAAAACACGCTGCCTACGTCTTTTTAGCCTGCACAACACATTGAAGGGCAACCCGCAAGATTGTTAGCACTAAAAAGGTTGAGCGAAGCCTACGAAAAGGTGCTACTGCAGGAATACGTCGCCTACAGCTCACTGAAATAGACAGAAAACGATGCGGTGGAACGTTCTCCTCATTAAACACTGAGTGTGACACGCGTTGAGGCCGACAAGCCGGTTTCTGAGAACGTTGCGTTTGCTTACAAGCTCCGAGTTAGTTGGGGTTAGAATGCAGAGTATCTGTATAGCGATGGCCTGCATTAGCAACTGGGTGACTACCTCTTCGATCGTACCGTGTCGTGCATCTGGCGTTTGCACTCATTCGAATCATCGTCTTCGCGCGGTCGCTTTGCGACACCCTTCCTTGCCGACAAGCTCCGAGTTAGAGGTCTCTCGCCCTCCACTGCTGTGCTCTCGTAGCATATGTGGTCCGGTGACGAATGACGAGCAAACAAACAGCCGCGTGCCGAACTGGACTCACACCGCTGTCCTGCCTGCAAACGTTCAGGTTCCGTGCGCTGATGACGGTCCGCCTCATCTATCCGTGGCTAAAAAAGGACCGAAACACGGCGCAGGTAGGACCAGCGGGCAGGCGTGCTGAGCACACCCTGTACACGCGGACAACAAAAAGCAAACACAAAGTGCACACTGCTGCAAGATCATCGGAGGCTGCTGCATGCTTTACACGCCATGAGGTAGTGCATGCCAACCCATGTGGCTTCATATACTCAACAGATCCTTCTGCTTTGCATGTCCTCAGGTCCCCCGCATGGCACCTGCAAATCAAAACATTCAAGGTAAACAAGAAGTCCGCGGATCGAAAGTCTAGTGGTAGCTCTAGTCACGTCAGGAAACCTCTAAGGTCTTCTGCATGTTATCGCTGACTCAAGTCAGATGACCAGCGGGGAGTCCAGTCATATGACAAGTCACGAACATGTTCATGCATAGAGGCTTGGTTGCTGCCTGTTGTCACTCGTTTGCCTAGTCATATGAAACAAATGTCAATGTCGTGAGAGATCTCTGGAAAGGGGAAACACCAAGTACGCCGCAAGACTCCAGGGGCTCTTAAGATACGTGGAACATGGATCCCGTACATAAGTGAGCTACCCGGTACCGCCTCTGTCAAGTCAACACCAATTTCTGCCTATCCTTTTTGCGCCACTCCGGCCCGAAGTTCAAGAGCCGAGCGGAGCTCTTTTTCCTTCGGGCTAGCGTGCCGGCGTTCCGTGCGAAGAGGTTACCACGAGCTTTCGGGCCCTACCGTGGGTGATAGCAATCAATCTTTCTAAGAACGGGGGTAATTGCCCGCAGGTGCTTCACTAGTGACAGCCTGCAAGAAGCCGACCTCCAAAGATTCCTATGGCTTACTGTGGGAATTGGAGCAAAGCGTACGGCAGAATGAGCACCTATCCCGAATCAACCCCAGAAGAGTTTGGGATCACTCCGGCGTTAGTAGTAGACCAAACCTAGCAGTATATCAAAGAATGTCAGTCGCACCTTCCTCATTCTTTTTTCACCGTTTCTTTCATGGTTGGAGAGGCCAGGGCGGAACAACTAAGACGGGACAACAATCCCGTCAAGTGGGAGGGCCTCCCACGCAAAGATCCGAGCAAGGGTAGGCAAGACTCCCGGCCGAGTGGAGAGAGTAGCTCCTGCCTCTGCTGGAGACCCCGGCTCAGAACGGGGTGCGAAGATGCCAGAAGCCAGCAACAATTCCCTTCAGAGCTGTTGCGTCGGCTGACACCAATTTGCGCCACTTAATCGTGGTTACAGAACACGTACGAAAGCTTGGACACAAATAGAGCGCAAAGCATCTGCAGAAGAACACGAAAAGCCTGCAGGCAAACCCCCCGTTTCACACTTTTCTTCGCCAAAGCAAAGGGATCCTCGAGTCTCACCGCTTGCAAGGAAAGCACAGCAAGTCGCGACTCGGCGGTATCCCAGCTTTCTTTTTTTGTATAAGCACCTGCTTTGTAGGAAATACTTGAGGAGGCTGCCAGCTGCAAAAGATCAACGGAGGTAAATGTGCCGTAGCCCACACGAAACACAGGAAAATCTGGGTTCTGTGGCGGGCGTAAGCGTTCAACAAAAAAGACCCACTTTGTAGTTGCACTGTTTTCTCCCCCTCTAGCCTCCTTCGAAATGAGCACAAGGCAGTCCCTCGAGTATTTTCTGGCGCCTTTCGAGCCCGCTTCTGTCAACAATGCCGTCTTTTGAGGGAGAGCTCAGACGTGCGCTGCCCCAAAAGAGAGGATTGTAGATTCAAAAGGAGGAGTACATCCTCAAGGGTTGAAAGCCTGAGGGGGAGATCCAAAGCTACTGGGACTAGGTTCCCGCGGTGCCAGACAGCACAGGGTGGGAACAGCAGGATGGGGATCTACCTTACAAGTGCCGTTCGTGTCCTCTGTTTCGGCAGCTCGACAATTATTATCTACTACTTTGCAGCGGACGTGAAACGCGCACCGAGACAGATGGTGTGCGGGGCAGAATCATGACACGAGACGTGTCAAAAGAATATAGTGCGGCGGCTTGTGCAGGCTATCGTCACGGATGATTGCTGCGTGTCAAGTTCAAAGACTACTACTACTACCTGGTAGTCCTGCTGTTCCGAGAAGGAGACATTTCGGGAACAGCGACCGCAATCAACCCAAATAATTGCCAGTACAAGAAGACTTGAACCCCACCCAAGAAACATTCCCCCCCCTGAACACGAAACTAAGATTTTCCCCCCGGATTTTCAAGCGAACTATCACCAGGGGATCAGTTTACGTTGCAGATGAAGACCGACGGTCTAAATCCACAAACCGGAAAAACGCAAAACGCAGCGTTTCCGAGAAAGATAGGTGGGGGGGGGTGGTTTTTACGGTACGCGTGGAGGGCGGGCCTAACAAGTGTGAGGCAAGCCGCGGGTATTTCGGACAAAGTTGGACGTGTGCCAGCTCCGCCCCGAGCAACCAAAACGACACGGAGACCAAACGCCCCCAGAACCACCCCGTGCCCACCTCCTCTTTCTATCTTCCAATCCTTAAAACTTGGCTGTCTCACCGTGTAACAGGGCAGCTCTTTTGTCTTGGAGCTAAATACCTACTGAAAATCAGTATGTAGGGTCAGGCAAAAAGAAACAGAGCATAGTGCCAGTGTTGCATGTCTTTGCCTCTGCCTCCTCTCCGGCCTCAACCCTCCAGTGTCGCGGTGGTAAGCGCGGTCAAGATCTGCGAACCCCAGGAACCTCTGTGCACCAGTATCCTGGGCTTTCACTCCAAAGGATTAGCTTCTATATCCACATTTGGACTGTCAGTCCAAATTTGGAAAAGCCGGCGGGGGAAAAGGAATTTTTTTGTTTGTACGTGCCGGGGGAGGATTAGCCTGTTAGAGTGATAGTAAGTGAAACACGCTGCCAGCGTTCTCTTTCGTGTTTACAATTAGTTGTTACTACCTTGGTACGAACGAAAAAAAGGCGCACCATCGCCCAGGCCCCCGGCAGAGGGCAATCCGAGGCACTCAGGGTCCAGCATTGTCGTGCGTCGCGCTGTGTTGAGCCCATTCCTGAGTAGGGACGCAAAAAGCCGTCAGTGGTCCAAATTTGGAAAATGGGCCGGAGACCAAGCTAATGCGCCTGTCAGAAATTCACTCACGAAAAAAAAAAAAAAAAAAATAGGGCGCACTTCCGATCACGTAGCCCCCGCCCTACTCTCCTTCAGAAACCGAAACCGCGCTAGAACCAGCACTTACGATGCCGAATGTTTCCCGGAACCTCCGGCGTGACATGTAGAGAATCCGTATAAGAACCCGCCCCAGGGCGCCTTCACCCATCTCTTCTTCGTATTTCGGTTGCTCGTAAGACCAGAGGGCGCTTCGAGCACCCTTCGTGCTTCCACCTTCATTTCTCGTGGGTGGGCAACCCGTTCTCCGCTCACCAGCTGGCAAGGCCACCATTCGCGTAGAGGCGGGAGACCCGCCCAGAGGAGCGCTGGGCCGGAGCAACCATCGGTTTGTTGGGGTTCGGAAGTAAAAAAGACACTTTCGGCGATGATCAGGGCTTACGCAGCTCGATTGCCTTGGAGCTAAATACCTACTGAAAATCAGTACGTAGGGTCAGACAAAAAAGAAATAGAGCACAGGGGGCTCACCTGCCAGTGTTGCATGTCTTTGCCTCTGCCTCCTCTCCGGCCTCAACCCTCCAATGCCGCGGTGGTAAGCAACAGCAGGATCTGCCGACCGGAATCCCCGGTACTGCAGTTGATTCCCCAGATGAATCTGCAGAAAAGATAGTACGTGCTGATAACGTACTGATTTCAGCACGTGCACACGTACTGATCCAGCATGTGTACAAAAAGAAACTAAGAAAATAACGCTAAAATTAACGTGCTGAAATCAGTACGTTCAGGATTCGACACTGCCTCCCAAGCCACTCTCTATACTTACCCGGCTTGGCGGTTGCAGTTGGCCGGTTGTCGATGGAGTTGTAGATTGCACGTTTCTTATGTACACAGCTTGACCGGGCTTTGTGCAATCCGGAGAGTCGAAGACACGGGGGAGCATGGCGAGCTTCTCGGTAAAGCCGGGATTGAGGCACGCAGATGGAGCGCCTTAGGGTCAGCATCCGGGAAATGGAGAAGGAACTTGCCGACAAGCGGGCGCGCCTGGCCGAGATCGGAGGGGCCGCTCCGAAAAGAAAGCAGCAGACTGCAGGGAAGAAGCAAACCGCAGGGAAGGAACACACGGGAGGAAAGCAACGAGCTGCAGGGGAAAACCAAGCTGCAGGGATGCAACAGGTGGCGGGGAGGATGGAACCAGACTGCTCCGTCTACTGTATCAGCGCATGTAGCTTCTTGCAGCATGCTGAGCCACAATCGATCGCCGGCGGGACTCTAGAGCACCAAGAAAACCCGAAAATGTAAAAACAAGTTCTTTCCAACACGACACACCCAGCAGCACTAAACAAAAAAGGAACCGACCACGTTTCAGCGGGGGATCCGAATCGGCGCGCGCGTTGTGCGGGGGAGCATGGCGAGCTTCTCTCGGTATAGCCGGGATTGGGGGGCACGGAGATGAAGCGCCTTGAGGTCAGCATCCGGGAAATGGAGAAGGAGCTCGCCGACAAGCGGGCACGCCTGGCCGAGATCGGAGGGGCCGCGGAAAAGGCTCCGAAAGGAAGGCAACAGACTGCAGGGAAGAAGCGCAGGGAAGCAACAAGCCGCAGGGAAGGAACAACCTGCAGAGATGCAACAGGTGGCGGGGAGGATGGAACAGGAAAAAGACTACTTCGTCTACTTCGGGGATCCGTATCAGCGCGTGTAGCTTCTCGCAGCATGCTGGAGAACCAAGAAACCCCGAAAAAGAGTGCCTTATCTGACGTAAAAACAACAAGTTCTTTCCAACACGACACACCCAGCAGCACTAAACAAAAAAGGAACCGACCACGTTTCAGCGGGGGATCCGAATCGGCGCGCGCGTTGTGCAGGGGAGCATGGCGAGCTTCTCGGTGAAGCCGGGGTTGGGGGGCACGGAGATGGAGCGCCTTAGGGTCAGCATCCGGGAAATGGAGAAGGAACTCGCCGACAAGCGGGCGCGCCTGGCCGAGATCGGAGGGGCCACGGAGAAGGCTCCGAAAGGAAAGCAACAGACCGCAGGGAAGAAGCGCAGGGAAGAAGCACAGGGAAGCAACAAGCCGCAGGGAAGGAACAACCTGCAGAGATGCAACAGGTGGCGGGGAGGATGGAACAGGAAAAAGACTACTTCGTCTACTTCGGGGATCCGTATCAGCGCGTGTAGCTTCTCGCAGCATGCTGGAGAACCAAGAAACCCCGAAAAAGAGTGCCTTATCTGACGTAAAAACAACAAGTTCTTTCCAACACGACACACCCAGCAGCACTAAACAAAAAAGGAACCGACCACGTTTCAGCGGGGGATCCGAATCGGCGCGCGCGTTGTGCGGGGGAGCATGGCGAGCTTCTCGGTGAAGCCGGGGTTGGGGGGCACGGAGATGGAGCGCCTTAGGGTCAGCATCCGGGAAATGGAGAAGGAACTCGCCGACAAGCGGGCGCGCCTGGCCGAGATCGGAGGGGCCGCGGAGAAGGCTCCGAAAGGAAAGCAACAGACCGCAGGGAAGGAGCAGGCGGGAGAAAAGCAGCAAGCCGCGGGAAAAGAAGCAGCCGCGGCGAAGCCGAAGGAACAGGCCGCGCCGGCGCCGCGGGACGAACGCTTCCGCCTGCTGCGTTCGGTCGGGGAAGAGTGCCAGGAAGATGAAGAACTAGCAGTCCTGCTCTCGAAGAAGCAGACGGGCATCCGGTTCTACGACGGGTTCGAGCCGTCCGGGCGCATGCACATCGCCCAGGGGGTCCTCAAGACGATCAACGTGAACAAGTGCACAGCCGTCGGCGGCACCTTCGTGTTCTGGGTGGCCGATTGGTTCGCGCTGATGAACGACAAGATGGGCGGGTCCCTCGCGAAGATCCAAAAAGTCGGGGAGTACCTGATCGAGGTGTGGACGGCCGCCGGGATGAACCTTGAAAACGTGCAGTTCATCTGGTCGTCGCAGGAGATCAACAAGAAGGCGGACCAGTACTGGACGCAGATGCTCGACATCGCGCGCGTTTTCTCCCTCGCCCGGATCATGAAGTGCTGCCAGATCATGGGCAGGTCCGAGGGGACCCTCTCCTGCGCTCAGATTCTGTACCCCCTGATGCAGTGCACCGACGTTTTCTTCCTGCGAGCCGACGTCTGCCAACTGGGTGTCGACCAACGGAAAGTGAACATGCTCGCTCGGGACTACTGCTCCGCAGCCGGGAAGAAGCAGAAGCCTGTCATCCTCTCGCACCACATGATGTACGGGCTGCTCGAAGGGCAGGCTAAGATGTCGAAGTCCGACCCGAACTCCGCGATCTACATGGAAGACACCGCCGAGGAGGTCGAGCGGAAATTCTCCTTGGCGTGGTGCCCGGTCGACAAGGAGAACGTCGCGAAGAACCCGCTGCTGGACTACCTGCGGTCCATCGTCTTCACCGAGCCGGGGAAGTCGATCGAGCTCTCCGGCAAGAAGTACGAGAGCACGGAGCAGGTAAGTGACGCGCTCGTAGCCGGCGACGTCAAACCAGACGACCTTCGCGCTGTCATCACCGCGCTCACCAACAAGTGTGCACCCTCTTTTCGAGAGTTAAAAGCCCGCTTCGAAGTTCCGGAGTTTTAGGGTCTCCATGTGTGACCCGTTGTTAAATGGGTTCTCTTAGAGCTTCTTTAGCCTCCTCCGAGCTTCTTTTCTGGCAAACTTGTTTGAGCACCTTCGGTGCGTCTGGGGGGGTCGAGTGAGGACCTACTGAGAGACAAGAGGTATTGGGCGCGCAAGCCCTGAGTGTTTTAAGTCCGCTTGCTTCGGAAGCAAGGTTGGAAGGGAACGATTCGGGCCCGCTTCCCTTGATCGATTTTGCGGTAATCGCCCTGTCGTACCGAAGCTTTTTACACGCAGCACTCTAATTAGTGGTCGAACTCTAGTTAGTGGTCATATACCGTGTGGTCCTCCATTAAGTGGTCATCTAATTGGTGGATGGATTATTTAAATTTTCCCCAGTGTTCTAATTGCTAGTAATCAATGTTTTGGCTTGCGTAGCGAGCCGGAAGAAACGGTTTCGCCCATCGAGCTCAGACATTCAAGCCAGCTTGCCTCCTCCTTCACCACCGTCGCAATTCTTCGAATTGAGAGGTCAGTAATTAGTGGTCATCCAATTTGTGGATTTCTAATTAGGGTAGGCGGTTTTTTTTTACATGAGCGCCAGCTTGAAAGGAAATGCTCGACGATGCTGCCCGACAAAGAACAGAAGCGATCCCAAGTGCTGTAGCGACCGAACCACGTGTTGAACGGACGTGAGGTCATGCGGGTCTACCCCTACACGACAAATCACACAAACACAACGTCAAAAGTCCTGAGTGAGAAAACAACACACGGTGGTGTAAGCGAAGAACAAAAGGGGATGAAGTGGAGCAGGGAGGCCGCGGTGGAGTGGGTGAAGCAGGCGACGGGGCTCCAAGTTCCGTCCGCTTTCCATTTTCGTCCGGACAATGGTCGGCTACGGCCGATTATCCGTTTGGCGGGGGATGCCGGCGCTTCCGCGGACGCGTACCTGAGGTCTCTGTTAGGGGCCCTGGGGGGCGAGGAGCCGCCGAGCGGGACGGCGCAGTGGGTGTTGGCTTGGTTGGCGTGCGCGTCCGCGCCCACGGCCACCCCTGCGGACTTCGAGGAGCTGGTACGCTCAGTGTCGCCGGCCCACCACGAAGGCCCCTCCCCTCGGCTGCCTGGCCGCTCCGCTGACGCCGCGCACTCGGACTCGGCGGATTACGCCGCTTTCTCCGCCGCCGCCTCAACTGCCGCCACTTCTGCTGCTGCTGCCGCGGCCGACCCCTCCGCCGCCTCGTCTTCCGCTGCTGCTCCGCGCACCCCCTCGGGGATTCCGCTCCCGGGAACACCGGAGGGGGACGAAGAGGTCGCCCGGGCCCTGCAGGTCGACGTGCAGGACACACCCGCGAGGCGGGTGACGTTTGCGGAACGCCCGGACGACATCCGGCGCCTGGAGAGCCAGGTGGAGCGCCTCACCGCGATGGTGCTGGCGCTCGTGGAACGCTCCTCGCCCCCAGCCCCTCAGCGTCCATCTGTCCAGCGCGGCATGGAGGTGCCGCCTCCGCCTCCCCTCGTCGATGCCTCGCGCGTCCCGTTCGGGTCTCACCACGCGGGGGCAGGCCATACTCCGGCGCCCTTCTCTGCCCCCCAGCCGCCGGCTCCCGTTCCGGCGCCGACGCAGCCCTCCCAACCGGCCCAGGAGAACCCCTTCGCGGGGCAACATTTCTCGGCACCCTCCCAGACGGAGGTTTTTCAGCAGGACCCGCTCGACGCGCTGGAGCGCGGGTCCGTTCAATCCCAACCAGCGCTGATCACCCCGGGCCCCGGGCTCCTCGACCCCCGCGTGTGGCTGTCCTACGGGCCGGTCGAGAAGTCGCTGCTCCTCGTCCACATCCGCGATATTTTTGCGGAAGTCCTAAATGGGTCGCAGGCCCTGGCGAACGACGGCCAGCACCTCCTCCACCACCTCTCGTGCATCCTACATCTGATGGACGACACCTCCGACCAAGAGGGGATGGTGCGGCTCGCGGAGAGCACCCTGCACCGCATGGTGGTGCTCAAAACAGCCCTCAAGGCGGGCTGGTCCGTTGCGGCGGACCTCCAGAAGGGGTACCACGAGGAGGACGAGGTGCCCGCCTACCTGCGCCGGGGGTTTCAGGCGATGCGGAAGGCGGACGAACAGCCGGCGAAGCCCGCCAGGTCGCGGGGGTCGGGGTTACAGCCGACGAGGCGCGCTGCCCCTCCCCACAGCGCAGCCCCCCCTCCTCAGGCGGACGGGGCACGCGCCGGCAGCAGGAGGAAAGGGTCTCGGTGAGTGTCTTGGACCGGTTCCCCCCACCTCCGCGCGCGACATCCGGTGGTCGGGCGCTCTTGTTGGAACCTCCGCTGTCGAACGGCGAGCGGGAGAGACTTGTTGGCAAGGCCAACTCGTACATCGGCGACGCGCTGGCGTTGTCGACGCGACGCGGCGTTCATTCGGTATACCGGCGTTTCCTAGAGTTCCGCCGTCACTGGGAGACGCGATTCGGTACGCCGTTGGACGTTCCGACGGCGGTCGTTCTGTTCGTGACGCGTCTCTTGTCGCGCGAGCCCAACAGCATCTCGACATCCACCGCGGTACAGTATGTGGTCAACATACAGTCCGCGGAGAGGCGACTCGGTCGGCCCATAGAGAGCCAGCTGGTTCGAGACTTCGTCCGATCCCTGAAGAGGGCGGGTGCCTTGCGTCCCGCCAAGCAGGCAGTTCCGGCGACGAAAGAGGATGTGGCGCGCGCCGTGCGCCTCGAGACGGATCCCGTGATGCGTCTGGCCATCACTCTCGCGTGGCAGGGAGCAGCCCGGGTGGACGACGTTCTCACCAGGGAGGCCCGGAACGTGACCGAGAGCCCCGACTTCTGGTCCGTGAACTGGGTCGGTTCGAAGTCGGACCCCTTCCGTTTGGGACAAGTGACCGGCGTGGCCCTTCCACCGGAGGAGGACGAGACTCTCCGATCTCTCCTCCGCTCCGCACGCCCGGGTCAGCGCATTTTCGTGGGCGTCACGTTCCGCCGCGTCGTAGCGGCGTTGAAGAGGTCGAATCAGGCCCTGACGGGGCACTCTCTCCGCCGGGGGCGCTGTTTCGCCTCCTAAAAATGGGCGTCGACCTCGACACGCTCCAAAGGGTGTCCCGCCACGCGACCCAGGACGCTTTGGTACGCTACCTCTCGGAGGCGGAGGTGCCCCTCGTCCGGGAGACGGCATGCGCGTCGGCAACCCTCCTGTAAGCTCCCTTTGGAGCCGGGTTTCCCGTATAGGCCACCGAAGAGGGCTCCTCGCCGTCGGAGTTTACGCCTTTCGTCACGGTCGCCTACGGGGGCGACCTCATAGTCAACGAGCTTGCCGCTCCTCCAGCCCAGCGCAGCTCGGAGGGCTATTTGGCGCCCATCACGTCCTCCTTCATGGATCTGGACAAGCTTTTGGCCATGGATTCACTCGGCCTTCTCGAAGGCGTGTTGGACGTGATCAGGTCGCGTGGGGTTTTCGAGTCCGCGTGGTGGTGTAAGCGAAGAACAAACCAGATTGTGTTTGTATTGTATTTGCCCCTTACCTCTTTATTTCCCCCCTTCCATTCGGAGTCGAAGCAGCTACGTCGAGTATTTTTTTTGGCCCATGTCCGCGCGCGCGTAAATTTTTGGGAACCCCCGGAAAATAAAAACTTTGCCAAAAAAAAACTTTTGGGATCTGTGCATTGGAACCGGTCGTGAGAGCGACTGCAGGCGTAGTCACGAGCGTGTCCGGCTCGCGAAAAGTCGAAAACCTGTTCATCACACCGATACTTCACGGCGATGCAAATCGCGTAGACTTTGTTTACCTCAGTGTGTATTGACTTTGAAGCTGACTATGCCCGGTGCTGGGTTGGTGCGCTGGGCAAGCAATATCGTGCTACTTTGACGTTGGTGTCAATCTAAACAGCAAGATTTGCGTAGCTTTAGCCAGCTCCTGCTGGACGCAGTCGAAGCACGCGGGATACAAGCACAGCCTCAGCCTCGAAAGTGTGCGCGGTTTTACCGGCAAGGCATGTCGGGAGGTTTTGCCACTGTGGTGCGATTATCACACAGAACCAGTCCGGGGCAGTGCACGCGTCTATGCCTTCCGACGCCTCAAGCAGCTACTAGTATCTGAGACTCGACTGAGGAGGCATGAAAAGGACGCGGGGCAAGCGATGCGTTCACGGTGCTTGCGACTTAGTGCACTTGACCGGCGGCAATGCCTTGTGCCGCGGTATATTTGCGAAGAAAACGGCACTCGTCGCCTGACAGTCTAGACCGCACATCCCTGAGCATAACTGCCTTCGTTGCACACGGCGTCTAACCAATTGCCGTGTGCTAGAAGCACCTGCCCTCCGTGCGGATGTCGAGACATCAATGGTCTCTTTCGATGTGGGTGAGGTACATCTTGTGAGTCCGGCGCCGTTTGCTACGCATCAGAAGGTGGCCACTGGCTAAAGCTTGCTGACAGGAGGGTCGGCAGAGTACCGACAAACTCCGTTTACACCAAGCAGGGCTTCTTTGTGTACTCGGGTAATATTGACAAAGCCACTACACCCGAAGTGACGGTGTCGACGTCCGCCTTTGGGGGTTTCAACAGCAGACCGCCGCAGAAGCCGCGAGAGCAACCATCCTTGCACAAGGTGGAGGAAAGCAGAAGTTGAAGTTCACCATACTATCTGCGGGTAGCTGGCGCTTATTCTCGCCGATGGAAATGCCACCGACCAGCCGTCAGTAGGCTCTCGCACGGCCGGCACATATGGCGTGACATCCAGTAGCAGAAAGTCTGGCAAAAGTTTTTTTTTTCTGAAAATGGTGTGATCCAAACCCTGTCCACAAACCCGGCACAAACCCGGCACAAACCCGGCAATACTTGAAAGGGGGGTCGTTTTTTTTTTTTCGTTGGGGTTTTTGTTGCAGAGTCCCCTTCTGGGATGGGAGTCCCATCTCCACCCTCAAAACGGGGGGGGGGTTCGCGGGTAAAAGGTTCTTTTTGAGGTCGGACCAGCGCGACCCCACTCCCGGGGGGTCGCAGTCCGGTCACAGTATGCTGCAGCCTGTCGGTCGCGCATTGCACACACAGGATTCATGGGGTACGGGGCTGAAGAATGCTTACACAGTTGGACTTGGAGCAAACAGGTTGCCGCCATCATTGCAACCGCAGAAGGTCTCAGGATCTAAAGCGTTGACAAGCACAGCAAGCACAGCAAGCAAATTAGGGGTTGCGGTGTGTGTCTGTGGCAACTCACGTCCTTGCTTTCTTTCCTCACATTACCAACACCCCCTTTCCAGAATTCATTTTTTTCCCCAACGACAGCAAGCGTCAGACTAGCTCTCTATTTCTAAAAATCAAGTTTCATCACGCCCCCGTGGCGGGGTCCATGCCACTCTGTGCGGATTTCGACCGGTGTGACCTGCGAAGTCGGCTTTGGAGATAGAAGATGACTGCTCTTCCTGAGGTGCCGCAAGCATTAGTCGCAAGACAGGTTGATTCGCTCTGGCAACACAGTGGCCGGAGAACCAATCGCTTTTTCTCCAGGACCGCCTCGAACAGGAATAAGTGAACAAAAACATTCTTGCTCTATTAAAGTGGCCCGCCAGGGTAAAAATCCAGGCTCCCTAAGAGAACGCATTAAACAACGGTCACACGGAGACCCTAAAACCCCCAGACTTTCAAGCGAACTTTAACTCTAAAAACTAACAATGGCGCACCTGAGACCGCTTACCTGTCGCTTCCATTGCACGATCGCAAAAGAACAACTGGCGACGATCTTGGCAAGCGTGGCCGCTTCAACACCTGCAGAAAACCCGGCAGCAAAGCCAGCAAAGCCCGGAAGAAAACCTGCCGGAAGACCGTCGAAGCCTGCCGGGAAGCCAGGCTCGGGAAAGGAGAAGGAAGACCTGGACACCCAGATCCGTAGCGTCGGAGCCCTTAACGACCTGATCTTCGAGGAGTACCTGCTTGCTCCAGCAGAGGTCGCATCATTGAGAGAGAACCTCCTGACACCGCACCTGCGGGCGAACTGTGCTCAACGGATGACTGCACTCGACCAGAAGAACGCGCTTCTGAAAGACACAGTTCCAAGTGTCGCTCGCCTGTACATGAAGTACACAAGCAGCGACCCGGGAGAGGAAGGCAACGTCAAAGAACGCGAGGTTACAACTGACCTCGCGCTCAGCGAGGTCTACCGGGTCCAGGCCACGTTGCACGTGGACGTAGGCTTGGCGTTTCCTACGGCCAAGCTCGACGTGCTCCGTGCATTCCTTTGCGCACGGCATCCACACCTCCATGACAAGTTGGTAGCACCACAAGCCCGCACGTCCAGCAAGGATAGCGAAGAAGCTCGCTCCGACCGAGCCGACCCGAGCAACACCGCCAAGGACAGGGGCAGAAACCGAGCCGTAAAAAGTGCACCTGGTCGCAGGTTACCGAACCGTAAAAGTGCACCTGCTCAATTGTTTCCCCCCAACTGCAGGAACACGTGTTGGCAGGGAAATGGTCTTTTTGAACATGCGCTTTGTGATCCCCGATGGCAGTCGGACTGGCAACTACCAAGTGGAGTGTGCCTCCTTTGCAGATGTTCAGAGGAAAGCAGCGGCGATTGGGTTCGCAGTCTTGGGGGACTATGTTCGCGTGGCTCACGCTGATCCGGCTTCTGTGAGCATCTACCAATGCACGGTAGTAGTTGCTCAGGACTTTTCCTGCCTACGGGATTCGTATTGCGTTCTGGTCGATAGCATCCCGTACGAACGATCCGTGCTGAAGGATGCTGAAGACGTCGACTTGATGAAAACGGTCGACTACCTGATGTCGGAAAGGGTGAAGATCCGGCGTATTCCAAGAATGCTTCTCACATTGCGAAATGTAAAAGCGACGCGGCGGCAGGTTGAGCTGGCATGGCAACAAGTACTCGTCCGGAGGGACATCGAGTTTTTGAAGGCCATTGAAGAGCGACCTGTTGCTCTTCAATACGACACGGTTCCCCTTGATAAGGGTTCACAGTGGCACGGAGGCCACTTCACTGCGACATGGCGAGGTTCAGACGGAAAGATGCGCTGGCACCACGTGAAAGTCTACATCACGAACCAGCAAGACACGACGTCAGTCAACACCTGTATGGCAGACCTGTTCGAGTACTTCGAGTCGCTCACGGCGAAGCTTCGAGACATCGGTGTTCTCGGAGAATCTGCGAACTTCGAAAAGGACAGGTTCTGCATGATACACGTTGACCGTGCAGCGGCTGTGTCCGGAATAAGCGGCGTGAAAGTGTTCGAGTCGATGCACCGGATGCACAGACTATGCGTCGGCATCGCAAAGTCGCTGGCCTTTGATAAGCAGATGCCAGTCGTGTGTAGCGCCGCAAACTACGTGGCCTCATCAGCCGAATTCGAAGTTTGGCTGACCAATGAAAGTGTGGGAAAGATTGAATGCATCAGGTCTTTTCTGTGGCAGCGCGCAACTCCGGGCCGCTTCGGTTCTGCCGTGGCAGCTGCCTTCTGTCTGAGTGCCCCTGTCCATGAGCCTGGCATCACGGTCTTGTCCTTGCTGCTCAAGTTCCTCGAGCAGCACAGTGCCCATGCAGACGAGTCGAAGACGAAGACGCGCATACGGACAGAACTGGGCGGACGAAAAGCGCAAAACACTGTGCGGCTTCTGGGGCTTGCGTTCGCACACATCGTGTACCCCGCGCTGCGTGCTGTGTGGCAGTTCGCAAGCGGTGACCACCCCTGCGATACGTTCACTGCGGGCACTGGGAAGGACATATTTGCGACGATTGCTGTGGCAGCCCTAAAAGCAGATTGTTCTCGCCTGCAACAAAGGAACACCACCATTCTGCAGGCTCCAGTTGAATGCTCCGTATCTGTCAGCACGCTATCGTGGACGAGCAAGAAACCGCAGTTGTTCAAGCCAGACCCCCAAGCAGCCCAGTACCTTGACGATAACCGGCCCAAAGGAGCTGAAAAGGAGAATCTGTCGAAGTACTTCGGCAACAGGGGTGTCAAAGTAAAAACGATGACCCCGCTGTCACAGTTCGTCGAAGACGACACAGCGTTCCTGAATGCAGTGTGTCATTTCCTTGTGTGCGGGATTTTGTTTGAGTTTGACAACTACTGCACGGGAATCAGCCCTGATCTGTCTCGCCCCGTGACCCTCGGGCCAAGCCTCCTGGAAGGATCTTGCGGAAAGCTCAAGCGCGAGGTTGCTGAGCAAGGTTCCATCAAAGTGAGGGATGCTTGTCTGCGAGCAAAGCTCTGCGTGCACGAAACGCACCTGTCGTTCCTGGAAGAGAACTCGCTTGACATTACAAAGATTGTCAACGAGCATATTAGTCGGAGCATCGAGTGTTTAGCTGCCCGCAAGAAGAGACTTGGTGCGGAGAAACTCCTAGCACTTAGAAAGAAGCAAAAGACCGTTACGGAAGCGAATGAGCGGAGGGAGAAAAGAGCAGCCCTACTCGCTACTGTGCCAAGGAGATTCGACTGCGAAGTCAGTCTTTGGACGAAGCTGCTGCTGGTTGAACAGGCTCAAGCACGGGGCACAAAGTCGTGCCAATCTTGGACGAAGGCTAAGCTTGTCAAGCACATCAGAGAAGCCGATGAAAACTTGTCGGCTCGTGAGCTTGAGCAACAGGCGCTATCCCGAGGCCTAAAGGTGAAGAACCCGCGACATCTTCTAAAAAGGCTAATTTCTCATGACGACGACCAAGACCTTCCGGATGAGGTCTTGCGGTCTCGAAATGATGTGTGACGAAGACGACGACTCTGACAGAGACTCAACTCTGGCATCCGAATCAGACTCAGGAGAAGAGCCGCCGCAAAAGCGCAGCAGAACGTGAGGCATGTCGCAAAATCACCCAACCAATTGCACCCCGAAATGCCACCCAGAAACTTCAATTTGTTTCCCCTTCGTGAGCCACAGCTTCGGGTTCTCTTGTTCTCCCGCGGTTTCGGGTTCTCTTGTTCTCCGTAAGGCACATCTTTTACGTTAAACGTGGCAACACGAGCGTGCGTAGCAGGCGCAGAAACAGTGGGGTAGCTCCGATACTCGTGGCTCCGCCGCATAAGGGAGCTCCTGAGCACCAGGAGAGCTGGGGAGTTCACCAGGCAAAACAAAATAAAAAAGTGAGACCCCCCCCCCGGCACAAACCCGGTACAAACCCGGTACAAACCCGGCACAAACCCGGCACAAACCCGGCACAAACCCGGCAATACTTGGATATGATCACACCAGAAAAGTTTTTTTTTTGCGCGCGCGCGTAAATTTCTGTGGGCCGACGGACATGGGCCAAAAAAAAAATACTCGACGTAGCTGCTTCGACTCCGAATGGAAGGGGGGAAATATAGAGGTAAGGGGCATATACAATACGAACACAATCTGATTTGTTCTTCGCTTACACCACCGTGTGTTGTTTTCTCACTCAGGATTTTTTGACCTGTTGTGTTTGTGTCATTTGTCTTGTAGGGGTAGACCCGCATGACCTCACGTCCGTTCAACACGTGGTTCGGTAGTTACAGCACTTGGGATCCCTTCTGTTCTTTGACGGGCAGCATCGTCGAGCATTTCCTTTCAAGCTGGCGCTGATGTAAAAAAAAAAACCGCCTACCCTTAGTGGAGCAATTAATTATTTGTTCGCGATTTTTGGGGGATCCACTCATTAGTGCAGTGTGTCGATACGCTTCTCCTGATAGACCGTGCAAAACGCAGTATAAATACCGCACCTACAGGTAGTCGGGTTATTGTTGCCGGGTAAAACCTGGGACACCCCCAAAAATTGGCCCAGGTGTCCCAGGTTTTACCCGGGTCGGCTTTTTTCCCCCCGGAGTTTGCGTACTTTGCAGATTGTTTTTGAATTTTGGACCCTGGACTTATCCCCCGCGGCACGATGTGCAGTCGAGAGATCCCAGGCGCTCTGCCTTGTTTGTGCATGCCGGTTGGTGGCTTCCCTCTTGAATTCTTGTCCCCGGTTCGCGTTTTCCGGCTTGCCCGCGCCTTGGGGCGCTCGCCTACTCAATACTCGATCCCTAGCTGCACCCAAGGTAAGATGCGCCAGCGTATCTACGAGTAGTGGTCCTGCATCCTATGACAGCTGCACGGGCTGCAGGATGTGCAGCTAGCTGGTCCCACAAACCAAGGCACCTGGCCGCAGTGCCATTCGAGCCCTGAATCCAATCTTGGGTTGGCATTCACCCTTCTCGGAAGCATTTTAAGTTCAACCCCTCAAAATAACCCGAAAACATACCGACAACGCCAACAAGAGTCCACAAGTATCTAAAAGACAAGACCAGCAGGCACATGGTACGCCGTTGCTTGCAGGCAAACATCATGCACCGACAAGTATATGGGGATTTTCTGATAGAACAGCGAGTACATGGGCTTCCCGTGGTTCCGATGAAGCCAATGAGATACGTAGAAGCGGACGTGAAGAGAGATCATAGATGTGAAGTTGGCGTCGATGGATCCAGGTTGTGTCTTTTGGCAGGGTGCTCACATGCTCGAGTTTGGCTGCTTGCTTTGGACCTCTCGATTGCTGAAGGACCTCGCACAGATGCATCCGCGGGGGAAGTACTCGGGTTTGAAGAAGAGTCGGAGCATGGTTGGACAACCACCATGGCCACCGGTAGTTGCCATCCTAGTGGCTGTCGGTGGTGATTCCTCTCCTACTCTGTCGGTAGGGATCCTGCTTTCGTAACAGGGAGAAGAGTACTCCACTGAAACCTGCGGCATGAAACTGTGCAACGAGTGTCGACGCTCCCGGCTTCGTGAAGTTCATTGTGAATGCCAGGAAACTGGAAGGAAACAGTGCGAATAAGCAGTTCCACAGCCTAGAAGGTGCCCACAGTGTGGCAGATGCGTCCAAAAGGATGGGCAAGCTCATCGAGCCAGTGCCAGCAGTAGTAGGGCCCATCGTCCCATGACCCCAGATTCCGGGCCAGGTACAGTTTCACAACGCAAGGGGTTCTTCTTCGCCCCTCAGCCTCAGTCAATCGCAGTTAGATGGCTTTCCACACAAACAGAGCACAGGCTCATCCGACTCGCTTGCAAGCAGCTCTTGTTTGTGCAGCCGTAGTGCTGCACAGGTGCTCCAATGGGCATCGTCCGCACCACAGAATTGAAAGTCTTGTGACTTTTGTTGAAGGGTTCTCATTTTCTTGCACGACCGTGCATCGTTCAAGGAATAGTTTCTTGCCATGCCCAAACAGCCAGCCCTAGGGCTGCCCGAACTATGGTTAAGATCCCTTTTGGCTGGGCACCTGGTATTGGCCGCCATTGGAGTCGTGTCTGCAGTTTGCAGGTATTCCCAGGCGGGGACTTTTGCGTCCGAGATGACCCAAAATTTTCCGAGTGCCCGAAGTAGTCCAGGTGACCCAGAAGTGGCGGAGTCGTCCGAGTTGTCATGTCGACCCTGCACAAACTATTTGTGGCGGAGTCGTCCGAGTTGTCATGTCGACCGTGCGCAAACTATTTTTTATGGTAACAACCGCGGTTGTCATTATCAAAAAGTGACGGTTGGCAGCGTACTGTGGAAATTACCATACAGGTGATAGCACATACGCACAAACAAAAAGCGTGGTTGTCCTCACTGCCGAGGCAGCCTGGAATAACCCGCTGCCCCCTTCGGCGGTAACACGACGGGAGCACCTGAGTTTCGCCGGATCACGATACTCTATAATCCGCTACCAGCATCTTCAGTCGCGCTACGGATTCCCCCCGTTGATCAGGCGGTGGGGTGGTGTCTCCCGTCGCGTCTCGCCCTGCTCGCTTGTGGGGAGGTGACGCCACTCACCTGTCGTGACCCAGCAGGGGCGACGCCAAATCACGATGCTGCCCCACTTCTTGTTGCGTTAGTGGGGAGTCATTTGCAAGCAAATGAGTACCACACTATATGAAAACTCACGAAAAATGGGCATGTCCTTGGCAGTTTGCACCTGTTTTGCAAGATTGAAGCGTATTTGGGACATTTAGGGGGCACACGGAGGCTCTACCACCGTTACTTGATCGGGTTTCATTTGTTTCACCAAAACGTACATAATAGACGACATGACACATATGTCTACATCCCTTTCACTACCCGACTCCCACTCTCTATGCCTAAAGCACCGAACGTTTAAACCATAATAAACGCCTATAACCCCCTCAAGCAAGCTTTCACTCCAAAAAACCCTCCACAGGTACCTAGAACCGGTTCGAAAACACTTCGAGGAAGACCCCAAGGCGAAGGAGATCCTCGCCCTCGTGCGGCAGTACAAGCGCGAAGCCGCGGAAGACTCGGAGAAGAAACCGGACCCTTCGAAGCTGAACCCGTCGACGGTCTTGATCCCGATCCTCCCGTCGGCTCGGCTGAGCCTGAACGCCCCCCTGAAGACGGCAGTGGCCGTCCGGAAGTTTTTGAAGGAGGGCAAAAAGGTGCGCGTCCTGCTGCAAGACTGGACTGGCTACGCCCTCAACACCTTCGAGGGGAACTGGAAGTCCGTGAAGACCGCGCTGCAGTACTTCTCGGCTTGGTTGAACGCGTGCCTGACGGAAGAAGAGCGGAAGAACGTCGAAATCGTGATGCAATCGGACGTAATCCTCGCAGCCCCCGACAAGTACTGGATCGCCGTGATCAACTTTGGTGTGTGCACCATGTTTTTTAAGGTTAAGGTTCGCTTGAGGTTCCGGGATTTTAGAGTCTCCGGTGATCAACTTCGGTGTATGCACTGCACCCGCTTGTGTTTGCGGCAGTAGGCGTTGGAACGCTCAGTGCAACAAAACCATGGTCAGGGTTCGGAAAAGCCAGCACCGTCAACACTTCGTCGTGCGGCCTTCAGTTTTCGGGCGTCATCATGGGATTGCACCCTCGGTCGCAGACGCTGCAAGTCGAGCTAGATGTTGTGTGTGTATGACAAGCCGTAATGGGGCACCAGCTTCAGCGCCTAGTCAACCTGTACTGTAGACAGCTGTCCCCCACGTGGGAAACGCCGGTATATAGGATGGCTCAGACAACGAGCTATCTTCCACACGGGAAAACGGTTCTAGAGGGTAGAACTTACTAGAAGTAGTCAATTTAGCTGTTCCTGAAGGTGGATACACGGCGTGGCGCCGTTCAAGCTTCAGCACCCAACCGCTTGTACTAAAGACAACTAGCTATTTCCCCCACACCCACCCTGAAAGGACCACCTCTCTCCAGTCATCAATCGCAACCCAACCACGCAACCCAACCTCGCAACCCAATCACCAACCGCAGGACGCGACACGAAGGTTTCGGACCTCGGCAAAGCACTGGGCAGGGACTTCAGCACGGGGGAAGGCGAGCAGGCCTCGTGGGTCATTTCGTCCCTGATGCTGATGGAAGACATTGCTGTTTCGCAAGCAGGGCTCGTTGTGCCGCCGCTGAAGCTTTACGACGGCGTTGCCGCCATGGCAGGTGTGCTCGCTTCTTTTAGTACTAACAATTCTTGCGATTGCCCTATTATGTAGTCTGCAGTGTGCAGGCTAAAAAAGACACAGACAACGGCGTGTTTCGGGGACTCATCCCTAGTTTTTAGGAAATTGAATACGCCGAGCTACAAGTGGGACAACGATCCACCGGCACCCCGTGATAGCTTGAGGTCAAAAAGAGAGTTTCTGTAGCGATGGCCTGCGCTATCCACTAGTTAGACCTCTTCGATCGTACCGTGTTGGCTTCAGGCACTTGCACTCATTTGAGCCATCGTCTTCGTGCGGTCGCTTTTGCGTCTCTTCCCCTTCCGTGTTTGCAACACGGGCCAGGTCGTCGGCTGCGCAGATGTTTCTTAATAGTACATCTCTACCGACCCCATGGGAACATTGCCGGACAACAACGGTTGCACATGAAAGAGAAAACGAGGCCAACGAAAAAGTGCTAGTACAGGAAACCCGCCCAGAGAGGTTTGTACCGTGTACACGCGAAGAACAAGAAACTTTGGCTTTTGTCATTTTCATCACCTTTGGTCAGTTGATGATGATCGTCCGTTACTTCGTTGTCATCAGTGCAAGCCCCAACTCCGGAAAAGTTCCCGAAGTTGCGGATCCAGTTTTGCCGACTTCCGTCGGCCAGTGGTTTTTGGCCTCGAACTCTAGATACCGTCAGTCGATTGCTAGATCGTTGCTATAGTGTCTCAGCCAGGCTGTTTCAGGCCTCACCGCCTCTCGGTTGTTCCAGGGCTTGTCCCTGCGAGGGGTGACTCCTCCACACAGTTCTACCCACATCCACACCCCGGACTTCAGCAGCCATATACTAAGTCAATGCGGGAGTGGCCACTCCCGCATTGCGGGGGTCCCACTCCCTCATTGAGGGAGTCCCACTCCCTCATTGAGGGGTCCCACTTCCGCTTTGAGGGGGTTCCACTTCCTCATTGAGGGGGTCCCTCATTGAGGGAGTCCTACTCCCTCATTGAGGGGTCCCACTTCCTCATTGAGGGGGTCCCACTCCCTCATTGAGGGAGTCCCATTCCCTCATTGAGGGAGTCCCACTCCCTCATTGAGGGGTCCCACTTCCGCTTTGAGGGGGTTCCACTTCCTCATTGAGGGGGTCCCTCATTGAGGGAGTCCTACTCCCTCATTGAGGGGTCCCACTTCCTCATGGAGGGGGCCCCACTCCCTCATTGAGGGAGTCCCATTCCCTCATTGAGGGAGTCCCACTCCCTCATTGAGGGGTCCCACTTCCGCTTTGAGGGGGTTCCACTTCCTCATTGAGGGGGTCCCACTCCCTCATTGAGGGGGTCCCACTTCCGCTTTGAGGGGGTCCCACTTCCGCTTTGAGGGGGTTCCACTTCCTCATTGAGGGGGTCCCACTCCCTCATTGAGGGAGTCCCACTCCCTCATTGAGGGAGTCCCACTCCCTCATTGAGGGGTTCCACTTCCGCTTTGAGGGGGTTCCACTTCCTCATTGAGGGGGTCCCACTCCCTCATTGAGGGGTCCCACTTCCTCATTGAGGGAGTCCCACTCCCTCATTGAGGGGTCCCACTTCCGCTTTGAGGGGGTTCCACTTCCTCATTGAGGGGGTCCCACTCCCTCATTGAGGGAGTCCCACTCCCTCATTGAGGGAGTCCCACTCCCTCATTGAGGGGTCCCACTTCCGCTTTGAGGGGGTTCCACTTCCTCATTGAGGGGGTCCCACTCCCTCATTGAGGGGTCCCACTTCCTCATTGAGGGAGTCCCACTCCCTCATTGAGGGGTCCCACTTCCGCTTTGAGGGGGTTCCACTTCCTCATTGAGGGGGTCCCACTCCCTCATTGAGGGAGTCCCACTCCCTCATTGAGGGAGTCCCACTCCCTCATTGAGGGGTTCCACTTCCGCTTTGAGGGGGTTCCACTTCCTCATTGAGGGGGTCCCACTCCCTCATTGAGGGGTCCCACTTCCTCATTGAGGGAGTCCCACTCCCTCATTGAGGGGTCCCACTTCCGCTTTGAGGGGGTTCCACTTCCTCATTGAGGGGGTCCCACTCCCTCATTGAGGGAGTCCCACTCCCTCATTGAGGGAGTCCCACTCCCTCATTGAGGGGTCCCACTTCCGCTTTGAGGGGGTTCCACTTCCTCATTGAGGGGGTCCCACTCCCTCATTGAGGGGTCCCACTTCCTCATTGAGGGAGTCCCACTCCCTCATTGAGGGGTCCCACTTCCGCTTTGAGGGGGTTCCACTTCCTCATTGAGGGGGTCCCACTCCCTCATTGAGGGGTCCCACTCCCTCATTGAGGGGTCCCACTTCCTCATTGAGGGAGTCCCACTCCCTCATTGAGGGGTCCCACTCCCTCATTGAGGGAGTCCCACTCCCTCATTGAGGGGAACCACTTCCGCTTTGAGGGGGTTCCACTTCCTCATTGAGGGGGTTTCCTCATTGAGGGGGTTCCACTTCCTCATTGAGGGAGTCCCACTCCCTCATTGAGGGAGTCCCACTCCCTCATTGAGGGGTCCCACTTCCGCTTTGAGGGGGTTCCACTTCCTCATTGAGGGGGTCCCACTCCCTCATTGAGGGGTCCCACTTCCGCATTGAGGGGTCCCACTCCCTCATTGTGGGGTCCCACTTCCTCATTGAGGGGTCCCACTTCCGCATTGAGGGGTCCCACTCCCTCATTGAGGGGTCCCACTTCCTCATTGAGGGAGTCCCACTCCCTCATTGAGGGGTTCCACTTCCGCATTGAGGGGGTTCCACTTCCTCATTCACTTCCTCAGTGAGGGGTCCCACTTCCGCATTGAGGGAGTTCCACTCCCTCATTGAGGGGGTCCCACTCCCACATTGAGGGAGTCCCACTCCCGCATTGAGGGGGCCACTCCCGCATTGAGGGAGTAAACTCGGATGCACGCCGGTTGGTAGCCGCCGAGTTCCCGTCCGAGTGCGGGCCTTGCGCAGTTTAAGCGGCGTTTTCCGTCGAAAAGGTACGGCAGCTGCTGTAGCAGCTCACCGAGACCACAGCAGCCGGAAAGTGTCTCCTCTTTGCGGGCGCATCTTTTCAGTACCAAGTGAGGCCGACCGCACAAACGACCGCAAAACCACTCCCGCGATCCGGAGTGGAGTCCGGGGTGCAGACAGTTCCTTTTGCCTTCCTCTTGCGCAATACACTAGGATCGCCCCACGAAGAATACGGAAACTCGCTCAGGTGCTCGTTGCGTGGAGGCTGCTGACGTCGTACCGTGCATGAAGGACGGGATGCTGGACTTGGAAGCCTCCACCGACGGCAAGTTCCCCGAAACAGCAAAGGCGAGCATCGTCTTCTGCGACGAGGTCGAAGCCATCTTCACGCCGAAGGTCAAGAAGGCGTTCTGCACGCCGGCCGTCTCGGAGGGCAACCCCGTCGTCGCCCTCGGCGTCGCCCTGTCCGAATACGTGGGCAAACCGCTCTCGATCCCCCAGAAGGAGCAGAACGAGCTGTCCGTGGAGCCGAAGGACCTCAGCGCCCTGTACGCCTCCGGCTCCATCCACCCCGGCGACCTGAAGGCAGCCGTGCAAACGCTGTTGAAGTCTGTCGTCGCCGACCTCCGCGCCACGCTGTCAAAGGACAGCGCATTCAAGACACTCGAAACCCAGGTGTGACACTGTACTTGTTTGTGTCTAACAAATGCAATTTGTCGATGACAGCGTACTATCCTCACTCCCGTTAGATGAACAAACAGGTTTGAAGGAAGTGCGCACAAACAAAAAAAGGGACGTAAGTGAAAATGCCCGCCGTTCATCGTGACGACATTGATCTTTCTACTGTGAAATGAAAGGACGTGGCCGCGGTTGAGTGGCCCACGGAGGAGCCGTAAGTGCGCACAAACAAAGGAAGCGCCAGATCCGTTTTTTAGAGTAAATTTTACTAGTCGTATAAGACGCTAGTCTTAGAAGATTAATATTAACCGACTAGTGCTATACTGTGAAACAGGGCCTCTCGCTCCCTCACACAACCGCTCACGCTCTTGCTTACCCACCATCCCGCCCCCTGGCTTTCCGTGTCCTGAGGCGCCACGATGGAAATGTGGCAAACACACGAAGATCATTAACAGTTGGTTCGTTTTAAACTTACCCTTTTACGCAGCGGCACTGAGACTGGTGCTATTTGCAACACGAGACGCACACCAAGGAGGAGAATATTAACCATCTTGCGGGTTGCCCTTCAATGTATTGTGCAGGCTAAAAAGATGTAGGCAGCACCTCCTGACAACAGGTTTAGCAAGGGATTGCATTAGTACTATCGTCCCTCGGGACTACTGACAGGCCTTCAACTACCCTGAGCAGGCACTGCGCACGTTTTGCCATTAGCCGTGCTTGCACACGTTGACGGGGACCACCTCGAGGAGAGTTGGCAACTCCGATTTAGATCCCCAAACAGGTGTTTCACGATGCTTTCGCGACCATTCTTATTCGCGAGAAGGAGGGCAGAGTTACCAGCCTTGTCTGCAGCATTCGTGCCTGCTGACAGCAGGATTATATATTTGTTGCATTAGTGTGTGGGCCTTTGAAGCGTGGATGATGCCTCTCGCGCTGCTCCCCTTGAGGTTCCTGGCTCATGCCAAAGCGCCGCCGCCCGGGTTAAGGGGTTGCGGCATCAGGCGTGGGCCAGGGCCAGGGAGACTGTTCGGAGGGGTCACCACCCACCGATATTTGTTGCATTAGTGTGATTGTCAGGCGTCTGCGGCATTCACGTCGGCGCGTGTTTCGGGGTTGATCGAAATTCCTCACCTGAACATGACACCGGGTAAAAACAAGTGGGAAAACGATCAACCGGCACGCACAAACAACACCAGGTCATTAGTAGTCGTATACGATCGAAGATCTTAGAAGATGTCCTTCCATTCGTAGCGACTTCTGCAGTCTGTCGTCACAGATGGTTGGTGCATATTAAATCCAAACTGTTGCAACGAGTACTACCACTTGTACAAGACACGAGCACCTACGTTTACTGTGCACCAGTTTGCTTTTCCCCCATATTGTTCTCAGCCTAGTGGTAGCTCTAAAATACTGGACCTGTACACCTACAATAGCACGAATTCCAACACACGCAGATCGCCAACATCAACAAGCAGATGGCGAAGAAGGCCAAATAGACCGCAATCGTCAGCAGCCCAGCTTGCGAGGGTCACTGAGAAATAATTGATCGTTTTCTTCCAACGAGCACCAGCACATGCACGTGGCTACTGCCTCGCGCTTATCCCGAGCGAGTGTCATCACCCACCGCCTTGCCCGGACGTTTCGGGAGAGGGCAGGCGCATCATTGTGTTTGGCTTTTTTACGTTCGGCATGGCATCACATCGATTTTGCATATCGCGGAGCGGCGATAACGAAGTTCATTCCACCCGGCATCCACAGCTCCTTTCCGCAGGGGGTTAGTTCACGTTGCAGCTTTAGACCGACGGTCTCAATCTGCAAACCGGGGCGACCGGGGAAAATACTCGAGGGACTGCCTTGTGCTCATTTCGACGGAGGCTAGAGGGGGAGAAAACAACACAACTGCGGTGGGCCTTTTTGTTGTTGAACGCTTACGCCCGCCACTGAACCCAGAATTACCTGCGTTTCGTGTGGGCTACAGCGCATTTACCTCCTTTGAGATTTCGCAACTGGCAGTCTCCTCAAGTATTTCCTACAAAGCCGGTGCTTATGCAAAAAAAAGTAAGACCGTCAGAAATTTTTGCAAAAACACAGCGTTTTCACGATAGGTGTGGGGGGGGAGGGGGGTTATTTTTACAATGGCACGCGCGAAGGCGCCGGGGGCGATGGAGGACAGATTGGCAGATACAGGCCACGGCTACTTTGCGCAAAGTTGCGGAGATGCCAGCTCCGCCCCAAACGACACGTCGGCCAGAACGCCACCCCCTGTAAACGGTCAAGATCTGCAAAACCCCGGGAACCTCTGAACTAACACCCCTGTCCTTTCCCCCCCGCCCTCCCCCCCCCCCCCGAAATAAAAAAGTGCCGATCCTTTCGAGGCTCGAAAAAAATACCCGAGAGTTCTGCGCCAGTCGCACTCGTTTGGCACTCCTCTACCCCTTGCCCCTGGAGGGGAGCGCGGCGCAAACGGCAGAAGTGCGAAGAAGAAAACGAAGAAATACCCGCCGGACACACAAAAAAGAAAGGCATACCTTTTCAGCTTTGCTGAGTCCACAACGTCACCTATGCATGTCACCGGATGCGATGCTTTCCCTCTCTTTTCTCTTTTTTTTTTAAGCAGCATTGTTGTTGTTGCTGCTGAGTACAGTGTTGTACTGAAGAGGAACATTTCCGGAACACGGTTAAGTCGAAACCAACCACATCACCTTCGTCCCCTCCGTATAAGGAGAGAGGGATCAATAGTTGATTGGAAGCAGTTTTGGACGAATTTGTTCAAGAACCTCACCGTATCATGTTCACCAGCTTTCGTTAGGTGAGATCGCTCGTTGTTTCGTGTAGTGCAAGACCCTAAATCCGGAAGTGTTCTTCGAGAACCTTGAGAGACGGGTAGCACCGCTGCTGGCCTAGTAGGAAGAAAAAGCAGTTCGCCAAAGCGTAACGTTCCACCCGCCCTGCTGTGGCTGGTTATCACTGGTTGCGAACACCCTCCACCGAGCGGACGCCGTCCCTTTTCCCCGTTTCTTGTCGTTTTGCTTTTGCCTTTCCGCAAAACGCGGGGGGAAACTGTTTCAAACGAGGACCGTTCCTTTTGCCATACTACAGGCAACCTAACCAGAGCAGCGGGGCGCCGCACCACGGGAAGGGGTCCAGTTTGCTTTGGGGTCAAGATGTTCTTTTTCGGGAAAGCCGATCCATCCTCGTTGTCCCTGGAACTGCATCGAATTGCCTGCTGTTGTTCGCCAGGAGGAGGGCAAAAGGTGAAGCACGAACCGCTGTAGGACTTTGGCTTCCGGCATGCAAAACCTCACTCGAAAGACGATGCATCCCGTGCGGTGGACGTCCCCGAATGCGACGCAGGTAAAAGACGGCGTTGCGCAGGCAGGGCACTCGGGAAGGGGTCCAGTTTGCTTTGGGATCACTCCCCTGGAACTGCATCGAATTGCCTGCCGTTGTTCACCAGGAGGGTATGAACCGGCTCTCCGTTCAGGGGCAAAAGTTGAAGCAAAAAACGCTGTAGGGCATTGGCTTCCGGCATGCAAAGCCACTGGAGTGACTTCTACTCTCACTCGAAGGACGATGCATCCCGTGCGGTGGACGCCCCGAACGCGACGCAGGTAAAAGACGGCATTGCGCAGGCAGTGTACTCTGCGGTTCCGGAAGCCGGAGCTGTCGAAGCGGTTGGACAAACGAGCTTCGATGTCGAGTTGACTGCCGTGGCGGACAGAACGCATTCAATCAAGGTGATCCAGACGCTTCGGGTGATCACGGGTCTTAGCCTAGAGGAAGCCAAGCGAATCGTTCTTGGCGCTCCGGCCGTTGTGAAGGAAGGAATACCCAAGGCTGACGCCGAGGCGATGAAGGCAAAGATCGAAGAAGCAGGCGGAAGCGTTACTCTGAAGTAAGGGACAACGCAAGAGCCTTCTTTTGCGACAGCCAGCAGCTGCAACCTGCTGTGTGAGGGGGCGTATCCTGCTGCAATGAACGTAGAGCAGTGGGTTACCCTGTCGGAGAAAAAGTGAAGTATTCAGGCGCGGTTCATAAACGAAGAACTGTCGCTGGCAAGCAAACCGAACATGGATCACGATTTCGCCTCGTGCACTGACCGTAGCTGTTAGGGCGATGTAGTTGACCACGAAAGCCGGTTTTGTCCCGAAGCGAGAGAGTTCTGACCTATCTGGGCACTGTTGCGCAGTTGTGGTTGTCTGGTCTGCAGAGTACCTTTCCCCAAGTCCGCAGACTTTGTAGAACGAGACTTAGCTACTTCGTATCTTGAAGGACTTGCGCACCTTGAGGGATTGATCAGGCCGTTGAACTAGCTTGCCTGGCAAGTCGCAGTGGGTGATGGTGGCACTGGCCGTGGATTCGTTCTCTAGCCTCAGTCATCACTCAACTGCGTTGGGAGTGGGCGGGTCGATATATTCGCCTCCTTGTTGTGCGCTCTGCCTTGCCATCGGCACCAGTCTCTGTTTTGTTGTAAGAGGGCGTTATAACTTCAAGCCACTCTGGAAAACGTAATCGAAAGGGTTTTAGGTACGGAACTTTGTTTTTTCCAGACTTTCGGGGAGGTTAAGAAGGAAATACGAGCTCGGGGGGGCGCCCAAACACCCCCCTGTGTCATCTTGCCGGACGAGCCGTAGCGGAGTGAACTTAAAACGTGAACAAAAAGCTGAAAGCGACCCCCTGACGAGCGAAACGCGACTCAATGTTGCCGACGAGACAGTCCGCGAACGAGCTGAAATTCTGAGCAGACTGGGATTGGTGGACTCTGCCGGCCTGCTCGGAAGGTTGGAAGCCCAGGCAGACTCGTTTGTACGGCTCCTTGGCCACATTTTATGGTTCCGACAGTCAGAACACCGCCTTACAGGATACTGGGCCGGATACTGTGCGCAGGCAAAACAGAAAGGCAAACAGCGCGAAGAAGAGCTCGAGGAGTTTCGAACGCCGAGAAGCGTTTAGTCGGGCGAGAGTGGTCCCCAACAATGGTACTGCTGGCAGTGACGTTCAGAGGTGCCGGCCTGGGAGCAGACAGCGGAGAAAGTGTTTTTGTTTGACTTCAAGCTGCTTCGTCGACTGTGTGCCTGCTCTGTCGTCTGTGGTTGAGAAATCAGTTGGCACCGTCATGACGTGCAGTGCATGTAGTTTCAACAAGCAGATCCATGGAATCCGCACCTGTTTGACCCAAATGCTCCAAATCTCCCTGAATAGCCGCCTTCTGCCCTCAACACCCTTCATCCTCGTCGTCTCTCTCTCGCTCTTCATTGCATACGGAATGCAGCAATTAAGAACTTTGGAAGCTCGGTCAGCTGCTTGGAAAGATACTTCAGAATACCAATGATCCGGGCTACCAATCCCCAAAGGCAACTTGAGCTACCAATGACTGCCGCTTGGTGTTTTGGCAACTTGGCAACGCTGGAACCAGGCTCGAACCGACGTTCCATCTTCAAAAGTTGACCTCCGGAGCAAAACCTGGGTATTGCCGTCGAACAGTGCCGCAACTGGGATGTGAGCTCGAAGTCGAAAACACGAGTTTTGCGAAGGCAAGACAGAAGATGAAGTGGGAATCACGTAAGTCAATTCTCAGACGGGTCCACAAATATGGATTTGCAGGAGGCGTGGGTCAGTTCTGCCGCAACCGACCGCTGAAAGTCGAAGGAACGTTTTGATGATTTATTTGGGGCTGCGGGAAACACAAAACGGCCTGAAATCCATGTTTACGCATTTGCTGAGAGGGAATACCGCATACCCCCGGTGTTTGATACCCCCCAGCATATTTCCAGCACCGTTCCGGGCTTCGAAGGGCGCTGTTTTGGCCTTTTCTTGCCTCCCGTTTAAACACCACGCTTTTTCCTTTGGCCATTGGACCCCCTAACCCCCCCCCCCCAAGAAACATTTTCCCCCCGTGTAATTGAGACACCTATTTTCGAAATTTTCCCACAAGTGTCCTATTTTCAAGCGCTAGCCACATGGTCCGGACTCCTGGTAAGTTCCCCGAAACTCCCCGATACTCAGCCCAATTTTCGTGGGACAAAGTGGGGCTGCCGGTGGGTGGGCAGGTGTATAGGTTGGTAATTGAGTGGACAGATGGGTGGGCAGGTCGGTGGATGGATGAACAGGTGGGTACGGGTGGGTGGATGGGCGGGCAAGTGGGTGAGGTGTGCAGGTAGGTGTACTAGTGTGCTTCGGACGCGGCTCTCTTGAGCCGTCCGTGTTCCTCCTCCTCCGATCCTCTTCCTTGGCCACCTCACCGTGCGAAAGAACTCGGATGCATCTACCACTGTAGCTTGGACTCCTAGGCAGTTGTTGAGGCATACCCTGCAGCCTGCGGATTCAGAGGGCCTCAAGGCGAACCAGCAGTTGCTGGAAAACCTGCAGGACCTGCCTTTGAGTCCTTGGACACAGGGAGGAGTCTGGACAGGACGCGTCTTGTGCATGTGCGCAGGTTCAACCATCATCTGACTCTTCTGTTTGCGGTTGCAACCTTCGGTACCACGAGTTTGCCATTCTTATGTCAAACTCTCCAATTCCCTCTTGGGTTTTGGTTTGGGCAAGAAGTATTCGCGCCCGCCATCTCCCGATGACCTTCCCACTTCTGACCACGCTGCAGCAGTCACGTGTAAACCGGGCAGACCCAGTCCCCCATCTGGTCCCGAACGACGAGCACCGCTCCTGCACCCGAGTTTAGCCTTCGATGATTGGAAGCCGCATCGGAAACAGTGGGTCAACCCATCCCGGAATTCTGAATTCGTGCACCCGGTTGAAAGGAGTGTCCACTTCGGAGTCCACGTTCGTTCACTTATGTGGGGAGTTGTAGTGTACGGAACCGGAATCTCCGGAAAGATGGTACCCGCATTCCAACTCGTCTCGGGAAAGGTCAGTCGACGACCGTATGCAGGTGGGTGGAGGCCCTGGGACTGCGAAGGCGTGACCACCCCATAAGGAGGACTCTCTATCTTGCGTTATCTCTCTGTCCCAGTCGCCATAGCAACCTTATCCTCGGCCAAGCATCATCCTGCAACCCTGCTTTCAGGATGGCCATCGTGCCTCTCATTTTGGTTATCAACCTTACTCCTCGCTCGAATCGCCGTCTTCGACGGTAACTGCCCCTGGTCCTGGTGGTTAGGGTTAGCATGCAAAGAGCCTGTGGCTATAATCTGTATCTGCTCTCTTTCGTGACTGCTATCTCTCTTCGTCACCGGTACCTTATCTTGCACCTCTGCCCGCCGCGGAGTGCACGTCTCTGTCTTCGATGATGGCGAGTCCTTACGCCGCCGCTTCGTTGCAGCGGCCGTCCTAGTGTCGTCGCCTTCTGCGGCGTTCTCGATGGCGGTGTTGGCGCCGGCATCCGCCGCTTCCCTTGTGGCGCTTTGGGCCGATGGTCGCAGCTTGCGTCTCGACTTCGGTGTCGCTTCGGGCGTCCCCGGGGGCGAAGGCCCGCGCTTCCGTCTCTTCGCCGCCGACTCCGCATATCGGCATATCGTGCTGCAGGCATCCGCGGTGTGAGTTCCTGCAGCATACCGCGATCATCTTGCACGTCCCGCACTGCGCCATCCTGTGCTTCTCGCAATACTTCACGGTTAGGCCGTCCCCTACCGCGTGGTGTGCCTCGGCAGCAGTGCGCTACCGACGCTTGCCGATGTTCTCTTCGCATTTCACTTTGTGATGTCTCGTGCACTCTCTCGTCCTTGGTGGTGGCCTGGGCACGCCTACCTCCATGCACTGGGTCTCCGCCGCCCACTAAATGTACCCTCTTCTGCAGCCCCACCTCAACAGAAATTTGGCAGCGTGTTCTGGAGAAGCCTTGCTCAAACTGTTTGCGCCGGTTGTCCCGGTGAACTTGAGACATCAGCCCCGAACAGAACGCAAAAGATAGCACAACAGTCTCAAAAGAAACGGAAGAAAAAACAGCAAGTAGGAAAGGAAAAGATGGCCATCACCGTCGACGCCTCGAGTGTGATGCACGTGGAAGACGACGTGATGGTTATACCGCTGCCGGCGGAGGCGGAAGGGAAAATCGTCAGGCTTCATTTATCCGGCGGCAAAGTACTGCCCAACCTGAAGATCACGAACTGGACGTGCAGCCGATGCGAAAGCGTGCAGTGCGCAGATGTTCCGGACGACGACGTGCTGGAGTCGCAGGAGGTAAGGGCAGACGAGAAGACGCTTCTCCTCACCCTCTCCGACAAGACCCTCGGCCAACTGTCTTCATCTGGGTCATGCACCCTCACACTCATTGACATGCTCCGCTAGACACTGCCAGCGTTTTGATGCTTTCAAGTATCCCGGACATCGGTGAAAAGGCAGAGCAACTCTTTTCCCTCGAATTGTGGCCCTAGGCAAGGAAGACCGCTGTTGCACGCGTACCCAAAGACAAAACCTTCAGACAAAGTCGTATCCCTCGATTCAACTGTGGTTTGCACGAACGGAGATGCGTTCAAATCTTAATCATTGCTCCTTCACTGGGGTTTATGGTTGAGACGTCTGGACCTATTCGGATCGGACCGTTCTTGGCTACAGAAACGATGGAGACCGTGGTCAGGGGCGATAGTCAATGAGAGTTGTCGAAGCATGAGCCTTTCATGTTACCAAGATCAGCGAGCTGGGCCAGAGTGTCGCTTGCAACTGTTGTTGTCGTCAGAGACCCTCTTGAGTCTGCGTTAGATCTCTCGGTTTCGGTTCTGGTTTGAGAAGGCCATTATCAAGGCGCGTCGGGCCTTCAATCGAATTAGTCCTCCGTCTTGAGCTCCCAGCCGCCTGGATGTTCTCCAAGCTCCTCCTGGTTGGCTTTATGTGGTACACCCTGAGTACGTCCAGCACGATGCAGGAGCTCTGTGGGTCAGCCGTGGGCGAGGCGAGGGCCCATGCCAATTCAGTGCGACATTCCACCTTTTCAGACCTTGCAGTTAGCTGGCACACTCCAGTCATCACGGATTGCTCCACGAACGTGTCTCCGTCATATGCTGGCCTACTACATGCACTACATGCCACAACTGATGAGTGGCTGGGCAAGCAATACAAGTCCATCCCCCTCCGTCTGTTGAGCACTACTACGTACGACAGCAAGAACAAGCTGCTTGTGGACTTTACCTCACGTCCGGCGCCGCTTGTTTTTGTGCCCATGTTGCAAGCACGATTTTCCGGGTGGTGCAGACACTCAGCAAGCTGCCCAGGCACGCTTTGTCGAGACCCTAAATGCATGTTGGTTCGCCGTGTGTAGACGTACCCTTCCCTGTGGTTACTCCAGGGTTCACGACTCAAGTCACGTGTAAATACCAAGCGTCTGTACATGATATGCAGGTATCATGTGTGCCACATGTTACCGTCTGGCTCCTAATTTATGCAGTTTTTAATTTATGAACATTGCGAAATTTTGAAAAGAAATAGTTAACAATTTATACCTACCCTCGCCTTGTCAGTGTCGCTTTTTGTCCTGGAGACGCGAGGCGACACCAACACGGGAATACCGTTTTCAATAGGGTTCCCCGTATTTCCATGAACAATGTCTCCTCACCTGAGCAACAGAGCAAGGGCACCTGAAGAAAACAACCTTTGACAACGATTGACTAAAGCTTGAAGAAAGCAAGCTTATGACTGCGAGAAAGTCATTGACCTAGATTCGACTGATCCGATACTGAACCAGCAGGAAACACGACGGGCAAGAAACCCGTCTTGCACCATCTGTTGTCAAGCATGCATGACCAAAGCCATCGTACTAAGTAGCCGCAGGTGTGGGATCAGCAGTGCCGCATTCCTCCTGGCAGCTGAAAGTCTGCCGCAACGGCCAAACGTTTCCTATTTTCCTTTCTCCCTTCCTGTGTTTTCTTTCGTTTGAACACATTGGCCAGAACTCGGAAGAGAACTGCCACGCGCTCCCGGTTCCAATGCGCCTTCTCCTCCAATCCATGGACGACAGTATTCAGCCCTTACCAATTCTAGCAGCGAGGTATTTGACAGACCTCGAAAGAGAACTGCTTAGTACCTCCCGGTTTCATTGTTCAATCAACGGATGGCTGGAACCGCATGCTCGACCCCCATCCGTCCTTGCAGCGAAGTATTTGACAGACCTCGAAAGAGAACTGCTGGGAGCTCTCGTATCCATTGTTCATTCTCCTACATTCTACGAATGTCAGGAATACGGCCCCCATTCATCCTCTGTGGCAATGGGCAGAACTTGAAAGAGAACTGCCCTGCCGGGAGGTTTTGTTCTCAGTTTCCGACTTTGCAACCCGCGTTTTCCCGCCCCATGAGAGGCAATGTTCTGCCTAAACATTAGGCTAAGGTTCCCCCCCCCCCCGTGCTGATGTTACACGGTGCACTAGTCAAGGACTTTTTTGACTTTGACTAGTGGTTTTACTAGTCAAAATTTGTGTCACTAGTAAAAATGACTAGTGCACTAGTAAAATGACTAGTGATTTAGACAAAATCCACCTAACCTGGACCCAAATCCTGGGTGTTTTGAGAGTTTTCGAGGGGTTTTACGGCACTACCGTGATCACCGGTGCCCAGACACCACAAACCACCTGGGCAACCCCAGTTTTCGCGAGAGACAGGCAGAGTTGCGAGGTTTTTGGTTGGTTTCTTGGAAAGTTCCTGAGCTTGTATGGCTTAGCAAACATAGTGCAAACGACAGTGCTATCCCTACGGTGAGGTCAGAGACATGTCGTGACAGGTCTCAGACACTGGATAATGCGGGCTTCCGACCACATTCAAACTCTCGTCCGTAGATTCGGCTTGTCGCTCATGGCGCTCCTATCGCCTTGGCATCGCACCGGACACAGTGCATTTACAGTAGTTCGTGGGTTCCCTAAAACCCACGAAGAAACGAGAGATGGTCGGCAGGTCTTCTTGCCGAGCTTCCCAACATGAATGTGCAACAGGTGCTGGCTTTGTCCGCCTGCGAACTGTTTGCATGCAAGGCTTTGTGTTGTGCACATTCCACAAATAGTTGCTCACTGCTATGTGCTCCGCTTTCTAGTGTTGGAGGCACTCTCTCATTGCGTGCTTGGAGACTTCCTCTTTCACGCCGCCGCGGAAAACCATTCTTGTAGCCTGTGGCGCGCGCGTTGTGTGCCAGTCAACACGTCGTGGTGCTTTGTCCGGGCATTTCGAATGCCTGGAAGTCACGTTTCTTTGTCTTTTCGGGACGTGCAGACGACCATTAAGCTTTCGTCGGGTGGGACACCAGCAGGTTCTGGTTTCTACTCGTCGGGTCTACCGCACGGTGAATCGCGTAGCCGGTGTACTTTTTGTGGAAACAGCTTCTTTCGCATCTTCGGTTGTTCACATACGACGATATAAATCACCGCCTCGGAGTAGCTTGAACTCACAACGCACTGTCTATCGGGCATTGGGAGCGACTAGTAGTATGTGCGGAAGAGCATGAGGCAGGCAAGCTGTATAACACTCCTAGTAGGCAACAAATTCCCAGAAACTCCCCGTACTCAGCCGTGGTGCTCGCCTGCCTTCATGGCACTTGCACTTTACAGAACTCAATACTCAGCCCGATTCCTGTGGGGGAAGAGTGGGGGTGGGCGGCCCACCAAAAAAGGGACCACAGTCTGCATGTTCAGCCGCAAAACACAAACCGACGAGTAATCGTGACTTATTCCTGCAGAACTGGCTTTGCTGAATGACGCTCGTGGCAGACAACTGACCCCCAGCTTTCGTCTATCGCACAGTAAGGAATCGCGTTGGGAACTGCGTTCGGAAAATCATTGGACCGGAATTTCTTTGGACCAGAATTTCTTTTTGGACTTTTTGCAGGTTCTGAAAGTTTTGGACTTTTCCCTGGGATTTTCACTTTTTGGCGGTATTTTGAAGTCTGACCCAAGCAGCTTTTGCACTCGTTTCGTGTTTCCGTTACACAAATGATGGGACCGGCAGAATGTACGAACATTTCAAAGCTTCCCGAATTCCGGGCCGAAACGCGTCCAAATTGGTTCAGGTTACCTTTAGTTTCTAGACTGTTTCTTGTAGTAAGCGGTCGGTTTCTGTTTGTCCTTAAAACCCGTGGTGCACGATCATGACTATGGGCATAGCCTGGGTCGCGTAGACAAGCAGCTCGGGTGAGCATGGCGGGGGCGACTCATGAGATTGCCCCCGTCGCCGACCACGTGCCGGAACACGACGTCCGGGACCGGCTATACTTGATCAACTCCTTGAACGTCAGCAGCCCGCTGTCGTCGGCATCCACCGCGTCAAAAACGCGCGTGTCCGCCACTCGGCGGCCAGGACGTCGCCTTCACTCAGCGACGCTCGCTTCACTGCGAGCTCGCCGAGGTCGAGTCCTTCCGCGGCATGCCGCTGGCCCTGCTCCGTAAGGCCCGGCGATGCCGCGTGCCGACTACGCTCAGCGACTCGCCACCTTGAGTCTGGCTAAAGTAGCACCTTCTCCAAGTTGTAGGGCGCTGTTGACGGACTTGGGCGCGCCAGTCACCACATGTATCATATCCTATCGTATTCCCGGATTCTAAACTTCCTTATGGGCGTGAACCCTACTGTAAAATACTTGGACCGGAACCTTTTTGGACTTTTGGCCCAAGTTTTGGGGTTTTGAAAAGTATTTCGACTTTTTCCCGGTCCAACATTATTCCGAACACGGTAGCAAGCGCAACGGTAGGGTACAGTTGTGCGGTGGGACCCTCTGAAATTTACAAACCAGCCCAGATTTCGGTTCGGAACAGGTGGATTTCTACTAGGACACTAGTCATTTTGACTAGTGCACTAGTCATTTTTACTTGTGCACTAGTCATTTTTACTAGTGTTTTTACTAGTGTACTAGTCATTTTTACTAGTGCACTAGTCATGCTTTTTCACTAGTAAAATGACTAGTCAAAACACCTTTTTCACTTTTACTAGTGCACCGTGTAAGGCCCCTAAACTCGGCATCGTTGTCAGCCGGACGGCAACGAGGGTGGGTGGGTCCCCCCCCCCCCCCTCCCAGGGCTTACGCTCCGTTTTCGGTCTCAGAGAAAATACGTGGGGTCCACATGTGGACGCTAGAGGTTCGAGGAAAAACAAACCTCCACCGCACTGCACTGCCGGTAAGATCCAGTACAATGGATCGGGACCGCCACCGCAGCTTCGAATAAGAAAAAGCATAAAAATGCTATTTAAAACGGCGCTCATCGCATCATTGGTGACCGCAAACCCCGCTGAACAGTACTGTGGGGGAGGGCTGTACTGTGAAACTCTTTCCATCGGATGTTTTCCTTCCTTTGCTTCTTACCCCCCGTCTTGGCGTTTGGTGCTTCAACCAGTGGTGCTGCACACGGCAACCCCATGCCGTGTTCTGCGGTATTGAACTTCGTTGGTTGCCGCCGAAGACAAAAGTCAGTGCTGTCCAGCGAGTCGCACTCACATGCAGGCCGGGGGCCCTGAGTTTTTTAACTGATTGCTCAGACACGGTTGTAGGGGCCTTCTCCCGGAGTTGCCTACTGTAGTAGCATGGGTGGTCCTGACGAGCTACAAACACCCCAAGGGCCACCTGACACACACCGCTGTCCTGTCTGCAGGCGCTCAGGTTCCGCACTGATGATGGTCCCACCGCCTTGTGTCTGTGGCTTAAAGGACCGGAACACGATGCAGACGGGACCACTGCGGTGTTGAGCACACGTACCATTCCAAGCATGTTCTTCCAACCCCCCCCCACTATCCCGTCTTGGCTAGCTTTCCAAAAAGGAAGACGTTCCGATCGACAATGCTTCTCCCGTTACGTGCACCCCTTTCCTTTCATCAACAATGAGGAAAATGCTGCAACCGTGACAGACAGCGGCAGGCAATTCTATGCCGTTCCAGAGGATAGGGGTGACCGGTTTACCGCAGAGCTCATGGTGGTGGTTTGTGCAGCACTCAGTCGTTTTGCACGTTGCGCGTCAGCGGGGGAAGAAGACCCGCGTGTGGTGAACTTTCCCATGTCGTTGATGGGGCTCAGATTGAAGGTGCTGTGAGTGGCGCTCTCGGGTGCTACCCGCGGCTCCCGATTTCTTCCAGGCCTTCTTGCATCAATGCAGTGTCAACTTGGAACTGTTACGAACAAGAGGAATCCAACTGGCTTAATTAAACCACAGCATTTCGCTCCATCACAGCGGAGGCGAGTGGAATGTGACTTCTGCCCAGTACCCTGCATGCCAACGCAGATCAGGTCAAGCGCGGGTAAACGGCGGGACTATGACTCTCTTAAGGTAGCCATTGTTCCGGAAACGTTTCCTTCAGGCACAACGGTGCCACCAGGCCCCGGTACCGTGCATCTCCTCATTTTTGTTCGCCCGAAAGCAGCATGTCGGAAGCTCAAAACCGGGTTGTTGCACACCCGCTTTCTGGGTGTGACTGCTGCAAGCACACCCTCTTTACCTTCAGCGTTTGAGGTTAGACTCGCGTTTGGCGAGCATTGTGTATGAATTGATCCCGAAGTCGAACGCCAGTCAAGGCATTGAAGTGGGCACAGTAAGCCTGTGTGACGGACCTGCGAAAGTGACAAAAGGCCGTAGCCATGAGTTTAATGAACTTCAACACATGTAGGTTTAAGGAGAGCGGACCACTTCCCACCCCTCCAGCAGTACAACAGCCAAAACGGGTCGAAAGTCGTCTATGTCGGTCTTCGTTGACGTGTCGAGCGTGATGCAAGTCGAAGAAGACTGCATGGTGATCCCCTTGCCCGAAGACGCCGTAGGGAAAGTAGTGAAGCTGCAGTTCTCTGCCGGCAAGGTGATGATAAAACTGAGAGTCACCAATTGGGGTTCGGACCGTATCGAGGGTATCACGTGCACCGGCGTTCCCGACGACGAAGTGCTGGAAGATTGCGAGGTGGATCCGGGGTCCAGGTCACTGCTCATGACTCTGTCTTATCCGACGCTTGGGGCGCTGTCAATGGGACGGGGCATCATCACGCTGATTGACCTATACCGATGATCAATCGACAGGCGGTACTCACGGGGGTGGCCCGATATCAGTCCAAGGCGACTAGTAATACCACAGGGAATAGTTGATTAACCTCTTCGAGTTTGCGCTGCTCATCGATCGCGGGAGTCGGAAAACCTAACGGAACCGGTTGAATGCGGGAGTGAAAAAAAGTGCGGGAGTGATTTTACGCAAAATTAACACGAATTCGCCTGTATTTAGCACCAGAAAATGCGAAAGTGCCGCTCCTACATTGCGTGTGTAATAATAGTCCCCGCATTGCGGATGTGACTGAATGGTGTGCCGCACCCGTATTGCGGGTGTAAATGCAAAAAGGTAAGAAAAAAACCGACCGCACAAACGACCGCACAAACATTCCCCCATCCGGTGGGGAATCCGCCGTGTATTGCAGACCCGACCCCCTTTACCCTTCGCGACTTCGAGCGAATCATGAAAACACCCCCGTCTTTCTATCTGTTTTCGCCGAGAGCTGCGACTCAACTACCATCTTTGTGGTTCCCCGTCGCCGAGAGCAACGATTCTCGCCACCCCACTTGTAGCATACGCGGCGAAAATTCGCCAAAATAACTGCGGCTGGAGTTAAAACGAGCAGTTCGATTCACCTATTACCTCTCCTCGAGGCAATCTAGCTGGGTGAGTCTCTGTGTGTGTGTGTGTGTGTGTGTGTGTGTGTGTGTGTGTGTGCATATATAACGCAATAAAAAGTGTCAAAAGAAAAATGCTAAACCGAAAGGAAAACACGAGATGTGGGGGAGATCGGTCAGCTGACGTTACAGTATTGCTCGGTTGTGGGGTGGAAGAATGAGAAACTGCCCATGTGAATATGGGGCCCCAAGATGCCACCGAGAAGGCGGACCATCTTGACCTGTGCCAGCGATGTTCAGCATCGAGGGCTTTTCAATGCATGAGCCACATGGATTGGCATGCACTTTCAATGTTCAGTTTTGCGGCTGCCGGCGAGCGCCGATACCGGGCCCGGGAAAACCAACCCAACGATAAGAGCTTACGACGCTCAACCGAATGCCGACTGTGCCTGGGGAGGGTGGGGGAGCATTCCTCACACGAACCTGTTGGGGTTTCGCCAACATCAACGGGGTGAGAGTAGTCCCAGTGGTGAGACTTCTCACCACTGTCGTCCCTTTTCCATCTTCTGGAAAGGGATGGTCATTCCGACCATCGAAGAAGGTACTTCGAGCCTTTTTCGCGAACCATTGCCCTGTTGTTGCATGCTGGTATTCGCAGAGCTGCAAGATTGCTGCGGATGTTCGCACGAGAGTTGCGTAAGATTTCCTCACCCTTCCACCGACGCGGGTGTCCAGGATGGCAGCGGTTGTCGCCTTGCAACAACCGCGTCGATGGCGCAGTACGTCATCGACAACGGCTGGTGGCAATGCTCATCAGATCCCCACGCCAAGCCAGGCGTGCGTACGAGTGCGGTAGACAGTGTTCTGTCCAAACATTCAATTAAGTTTTCACCCTGTTAACGATGGCAAAACCGCAGAAAATTTGTGTGAGGACTGTCGCACCGTCTCCTCCGAAGGCTCCTTGGTCCTCGCCTGCAAAGGGAGGCCCTCTCTCCCCCCCCGTTGGCGATCCAGGATGAAGAGGAACCGATTTCTTGCGACCCATCCCCCTTCTCCCCTCGCGGAAGGCAGTGGTCTGTCTAAACATTAAGAGTGAAATGTCGTAGATGTCCGATAGTCTCAAAAAGGTATCGTAATATCCGACATAGTTTCGTCTTGTATGTCCGACTAGTTTTGGATCTCCGACAAAGTTTCAAAAGTTGTCTTATATTTTTACAGAACTCGGGCATTCATTGCTATTGTGTCCGTGGTGTCGGTCACAGGAGTCTTTTTTGGCTAGCCAATGAGAAAAAGAGTGAAAGAGTACGTACAGCAGGGAGAAGAGAAGAGAACGAGTGTACAAACTACCAGGCCAGCGGAGACCACCGCAAAAAGATTTCTTACTTTTCCTTAACCCTCAAAACCAGCGCTGATAACAACGACCTCCCCGCTCCGTGCCGGCAAAAAGAAACCCGAAGCAAGACCCGCCACTCCCGGCCGCAGTTTACGGATGCTTTCGGCAGTCCCGCGAATGCGGCTACTCAACTTTCAAGATCTTGCCAATGCCCCCCGAACGAACATGTAGCTAAGACTTTCCCACTACCTGCGGCTGCCTGAGTATTCCTTTCGAAAGAAGAGAAAGACGGTGAGTTTATGGTTTTACATTCATAATCCAGACAAAAAATCGGGCAACACAGATGGTTTACATAAGCGCTAGCTTGGAAGGAAATGCTCGACGATGCTGCCAGACAGAGAACAGAAGGGATCCCAAGGGCTGTAGCTACCGAACCACGTGTTGAACGGACGTGAGGTCATGCGGGTCTACCCCTACAAGACACATCACACAAACACAACATGTCAAAGTCCTGAGTGAGAAAACAACACACGGTGGTGTAAGCGAAGAACAAATCAGATTGTGTTTGTATTGTATTTCGCCCCTCTACATATTTCCTCCCTTCCATTCGGAGTCAAAGCAGCTACGTCGAGTATTTTCGCTTCGGCAGGGGCGTAGTGGACAGACAGATCAGTGTAGTTCTCACCACAGCGAACCGATCTCAAGAAGCCACTCCGGCAGGCCTACGCGCGGTACGGAAGGAAAACAAGTCTAAAAAGAAGAGAATATCGTTTTGGAGACATTTTAAAGCGTCACAGACTGACCCATCACCCGAAACGACCAATGCCGTCCATTATTCTCTATCTCCCAGCGTTGATTGTCAATTCAGGGCACTGGGCAGAAGTCACATTCCACTCGCAACCGCTGTGATGAAGCGAAACTCTCAGTACCTTCAATCTGAGGCCAGACCTAAACCCGCACTGACAATCCCGCATGTGTCCCACGTACGGCCCTCGGAGACTTTAAAATACACACGCTCTAACGCGCAAGAGAGAATAGGCATCTTCAGTACACCACAGAGAAGTAGCTTTATTCCCCGACGTCAAGCCAACACAACATTCACATGAAGTGTTCTGCCAGCAGTGGGTGGTAGTGCAGTCGATAGAGCACGAGAAGAATACAGGCTGTCGCACTGTTCGGCGGCTATTTCGTCCGAACCCCCACGCTCTCAACACAGTGATGGTGTGAGCTCCTCCCGCCGCGCTGTGTGTCCGAGAGCCCACACATACTCTGTTCAAATAAACGTGCATGGTAAAGACCGGCGCCCAGCGAGACTAGAGGCGGCAGTTAAAAGTTCGGGTAACAGTAGAGTTCGGGTACATCGTACCCACGGTCACTCTGCCATTCCTATGCAGTTTTGGCCGGGGTAGAAGCCAACCGCCAAAAAACGATGCACTTTTACGACCCAGGAAAGTGAAATTGGCTCGAATAGGGGCTATTCATATTTGCATACTCATAAGACCTCTAGTCTCGAAATATTTTGTAGGCTTTTCGTTCGGGGCCCCAAGTTGCTTCCCTGGTACAAGTGCATTATTAATGAAAAGAAACGCGAGCAAAAAATAATCTAACCTTCAAACGTTCACCCACCCTGCGTGTGCGGGCTCGTCGGAGTCCCCCACAACTCCGAACCTCCTCCCGAGACTTCGGCCCGGATCAGGTGGTTTCCAGTCCAATCCACGTGCTGATCGGAAGCGGCACGCGCCTCTGGACGGCGAGCCAAGCAAACACATAACAGTGTGTCCTCCACCCCTCCCCAGCTTCTTTCTTTACATACCAACCCCCCCCTCCCCCGTGAACATGACACCCCCTTTTGTGCAATAGTCCGCTGGGGGGTGACATACTCAAGGGGGGTGACATACTACAAGGGTTTGCAGAGGTCGTCTGAGCCTCGGCTGGGGGAAAACGTCCTTAGCAGCCCTTCTGGGACACGACCGACCAGAGACAGAACGCTGGGCCCATGGCAAGGTACCAGATGCTGAAAGACCCGCCCGACTTCCAACCCCAGTTCCTCAGGACCCCCTGCCGGCAGGGAGACACTGCCGACGCGCTGGATCTCAACGCAACAAGTCGCGACAAGCTCGAACGACTGGGCATAACGCGCCGCAGGCCGAATCAATGTGCCACATTGACGATCGGACGCGCGCAGAAAGCAGACCAGGCACGAACGTGAAGAGAGTGATGATTGAACCGTTGCGCAAAGCAGACCAGGGACATGAATGAGGTACGTGATACGTGATTGTCATCATACGTGACCCACTGCTCTCCTTCTCGCGCATGGCAGACATGATGGCCGCTGTGTCTAGGCTCCGCTGCTTCTGGCTCAGCATTCGCTCAAACTTCTGCACTCAGACCAAGTGCAACACTTGAAACAATTTTTCAAACTTCCTTCTCCTGTTGGCAGTCCATGCACTGCAACAAATCGTGTTGGCAGAATGATAACAGTGCGAGGTCTGGATGTGTCGAAGTAGGCCGTTCCATCAGTTTCAGCTCTATAAAAGGCGCCGATCATACCACTAACACCAACCCGCTACGGACGGGTAACGGGTTGGTCGAAAAGGTTCGAAACTGCAGGTTAGCTATGCGCTGGGCTGGCAGACATGGACTACAAGAGAACCAGTATTCCGCGTCAGGGTTGGATGCAGTAGCCCCTCAGCACGCTCGTTTGAAGTTTGAATGGTAGGAGTTTGTGCTTCCTCGACCTATTCTCAATGTTGGCTACAGCTATCTTGAGGGAAACTGCCGAGCGGGCTACAGCTGCTAGGGTCGATGGGGGTTTCACGCACCCCGGAAGGCACCTCAAAAAAGATAACGGCCATGTAGGGGTCCTCATTCGGTCGGACTCTTTAACGAAGCGAACGTCTATCGCCTACCACGACCCCCTGAACATCCTTCCACAAACCCCGGTTGAATACATGGCCTTCAGCGGTGCAGGCACCACGCCAGCCTACTAGCTTGGGGGGGGTCAGCTGGCCGCCAGACCAGAGTTGGTCTGGAAACTGGTCTGGGTCAAAAAAAAAAAAATCTCAGCTATTATTGTTTTCCCGGAGAAACCGGCTACCCACAGTGTACTACTACAGTGTGTACAGGGTACCACAGTGTACTACCACCGTGCACCACGGGGTACCACAGTGTACTACCACAGTGTTCAACCACCGGGTGCATTGGAAGACGTCATGCTGGGGCTGCTGAAGTCATCGAATCTTTCGACGGCATTTCCAGAGACAAACAATCTGTTTGCCATTGCTGTTGTCCTGCCAATGGGGACAGCATCGGTCGAGCGTGTCTTTTCAAACATGAAAAGGGTGTTGACAAAAGCCAGGAAGAGGCTTCACGAGCAGACGCTGCTGACCTAATGCTCGGGCTCAATGGCCCGTATGAACGTGGCAGTGGCATCCCGAGGAGCGCTATGGAGGCGTACCTCAATGCGTGGATTGCGAGCCCAAGAACACTGAACTTCGCCACGTGGCCGGAGTATGAAGCGTGCGTCGACAAAGTGGGGGTCATGCGCAAAGATATGATGACTAACCCAAGCCCTTCACTGACACTGTTGTTGGCCCACTCGTCCCTTCACTGACACTGTTGTTGGCCCACTCGTCCCTTCACTGACACTGTTGTTGGCCCACTCGTCCCTTCACTGACACTGTTGTTGGCCCACTCGTCCCTTCACTGACACTGTTGTTGGCCCACTCGTCCCTTCACTGACACTGTTGTTGGCCCACTCGTCCCTTCACTGACACTGTTGTTGGCCCACTCGTCCCTTCACTGACACTGTTGTTGGCCCACTCGTCCCTTCACTGACACTGTTGTTGGCCCACTCGTCCCTTCACTGACACTGTTGTTGGCCCACTCGTCCCTTCACTGACACTGTTGTTGGCCCACTCGTCCCTTCACTGACACTGTTGTTGGCCCACTCGTCCCTTCGTTTCCCGTAGCTGGCGTATGGCTTTCTTCGTTCTTTGTCCACCATCCCACCGCTATCCGGTACGACTTCGCTCTGCAGGCATTCGTTGCCGAACGGGGGTGTCTGCCCTCCCCCTGTGCACAAAATCTGGATACAGACCAGTTTACCAGTTCCGGGCTCGGGGGTCGAGGTCAGAGCTAGTACGCTGCACCACGCGCTTTGACAAAAAAAAAAAAAAACTGGAGCGGTTTTTCTGTCTCCTTCCCTCCGCTGATGTTCTGACGGTGAATGAGATTGGCCGTGAACCCACAATCTTCAGAGAGTATGCCTCGCGTGCCGGATGGCGCACGGTTGTCATTGGAACCTGTCCGTATGCACATGAAAAGCCCATTGCCAGAACCGCAATCCTCATACCCAACCAAACGCCGCTGACGGCCGACTGGTGCGTGTCCGGATTTGGCGCTTGCAGTGCTGACCTACACTTGGCAGACGCGACGCTAAGGGTGGTCAGCGTATACGTCCCGTGCAACAAGCGTGATCGTATGACCTTCCGTCTCGGCGAGTGGGTAGCCGGCCGCGCAAGGTAGTGTGCTTCTGAGTACGTTGTTGTCGGGGACTTCAATCCCAGAACGACCCCGATGGTCGAGGCGAGGATGCGTACAGAGCCTGCCCGAGAACTAGTGCGGATGAGAACTACCTTTTCAAGATCTAATGCAACCTCGTCGCTGGACCGGGCTTTCGTACCTCTGAACTCTCGCTGGAGCCTATCGGCAGTCAAGTTTACTGGAAGCAGCGATCACGCTGCCATAGTTTTGGTACACGACAGAACCCTCAATGGGGCCCCCAGGATGGTATACCCGTGCAGGGGACAACAGCTTCGCCAGACGACCTTCGCTCAACTGATGGAGGACATTAATCGTGCGAGTGATCAAGCGCCTCCGCGACCGAAGAACACAAAGGTTGCGCGCCTCCAGACCGCCCTCCACGAACGACTCATCCGACGACAGTTGGTCCGAATGGCAATTCCAACCCGCCGGAACCCGCCGGAACCCTCTGAATGGCATTTCCAACCCGCCGGAACCCGCCGGAACCCTCTGAATGGCATTTCCAACCCGCCGGAACCCGCCGGAACCCTCCGAATGGCACTTCCAACCCGCCGGAACCCGCCGGAACCCTCTGAAAGCGTTTTCACATGGCGGGGACGCCTTGCAGCCTTCGTGTGCGCGCTGCACCCACAGTTTTCTTTGAGTCTTTTCTTTTCTCTTTTGCGCGCGTGCGTTCGCTCCGGCGGCAAGGCAAAAACTAAGAAACAAAGTCTTGAGTTTATCTACCCTAAACACCCGTCGGACACACAAGCAAACGGGTTTTCCCATTTCCCTGATTTCCCTCTACGTTCTCAGCCGCTTCTTAATACTCGCGCGATTGGACCTGTTTGCGTTTCGGTCCAGGTCCAACCGCCTGCCAACGTTTACAAGCCGGTCCGTCCCCAGCCCCATGGATGATATCTAAACCTGTCAATGAACACAATTGGTCGACAAGTCTGGTGCCAGCACCCGCGGTAATTCCAGCACCAATCGCGTATATTAATGCTGCTGTTAAAAAGCTCGTAGTTGGCTCCAGAGCTCAGGTTGCAAGGTGGCCCAGTTTGCTGGGTCATCATCAGCGTACTATCGCGGCGAACAACGGTGCGTGCATGGGCCTATCGGATCCCATCCCTTATATGTGCTACATAAGAATTGCCCAGAGCTGTATTCGTCGGTCTGTCACGATAGGCGGGGATGGATCGGCTGTTTACTCTTTTTATAAGCTGTGGCAAATGCTCTCTGTAAGGAGGCAGTTAGCTTCGCCGCAAGATAGTCCACAAACGGTTGGCCCCTCAGATTGGGGCGGGGACTCGACGCTCATTCTGATGGGTCTACTCTGCCTAAACGTAGGAATACCTCCCTGTTTTGCATAAACGCAGTGCCCGAGAAGCTTCCAGGAAACGACGGCGGTTCCCGAATAAGGCTTGATACTAGCATCAAACATGCATGAAAGACACTGTTCTGTCTGAACATTAACAAAAATTTCCCCCTTCCCCTTGTTAACGTATGCGAAGAAGACTTGATGCTAGCATCAGACATGCATGAGAGGCAAGTTCTGCCTGCACACATGAAGCTAAGATTTTCCCCCCACGAGTGCAACAATAGCCCAGACCGAATCAGAAGTAGGAAACAACATGCCACGCAACTAGTCCTTCCCTGCAACAGCCTCTACAAGCAAGCCGGCCTACGCTTTCAAAGACAACTGAAGATAAGCTAGTTTAACAACACTCAGGAAGAAGCCTTGTTAAGGAAGATAGCAAAAAAGCACGCACGGCTTCCCTCCCCAATGGCAAGTAACGAGACCCTTCAAAAATGTATTGCGGCGCCGATCAGAAAGGAGGCATCCCAAGCCCCTCTGTTCCTACCCATGCTTTCCCCCCGACACCCCCCTGATCCCCGGGCGTACATAAAACAACATCGGACTGCCAGGCGGGGGTTTCGGATCGAAAAAGGGGCGTATTTCCCTTCAACGTGCGAAGAGACGCAACAAATGTGATCACATGTAAATACAGTCAAATTACACGTCAGGGTGCGAGAGGGTTTGGGCAAAAATATTCAGGCTAAGTACAATGCTGTGCATTCGGGTCATGCGACCTACAAGCTTTCCCGTATTCTGAGGCCGAATGGGGGCACGAATCCATCCGGGGAGCCTTGTTCTGACTCTGAATCTGAGCATGGAACCTTGTCTCTCTGTGCTAAGAGGTCCTTTTTGGTTACGTACCGCATACCCCACGTGCACATCATCGTACTTTGACAGAGTTCTTCTGCCCAGTCCCCCCCGCCGTTTGGCATCGTCTCATGTGATCATGTTGGTGTGTCACGAGTTTATTCAAACGTAGCATATTAAAATTGGGCAAATTTTCTTATAGCCACCCGGTATTTTCAATATTCAATATATGGTCGGGGGGTGCTTAGCAGCCAATGGCCTGATGGCTGAGTGCACACCTATGCAGGGCTGCATCCTCGTGTTGTAGCCGTGTTGTGGATTAGGCTCGTGGGGGCCTGGTCAACCACCTCATCACAATAGGCGCAAACTTTCTCGACAGTGATTGGACAGTCGGGATGCTGGGGGCGGGTCTCCATGGAGAAGAGAAAAGTAAAGCAAGACGTGCCCCCTGCGCCTGCTGTCTCCGGCTGCTTCGGCAGACGACACATACTGCTACTACTGCTACTACGTGGGTGATAAGGGAAGAACATTCTGTTTTCGTGGCTACAAGGGAATAGAAAAAAATCGTGGTGGCTATAAGGGAATAGACCCATTAAAATTACGTTGTTACTTTTACACAAGCGCCAGCTTGAAAGGAAATGCTCGACGATGCTGCCCGACAAAGAACAGAAGGGATCCCAAGTGCTGTAGCGACCGAACCACGTGTTGAACGGACGTGAGGTCATGCGGGTCTACCCCTACACGACAAATCACACAAACACAACAGGTCAAAAGTCCTGAGTGAAAACAACACACGGTGGTGTAAGCGAAGAACAAAAGGGGACGAAGTGGAGCAGGGAGGCCGCGGTGGAGTGGGTGAAGCAGGCGACGGGGCTCCAAGTTCCGTCCGCTTTCCATTTTCGTCCGGACAATGGTCGGCTGTGGCCGATTATCTGCAGTGGGGTCGTGTGGCTGCCCGGAGACCTACGAAGCCTGACGCATCTCCGACCACTCCTCCTTCCGCGGAAAACTGGCACATGCAACGGACCAAAAACTGGCACACAACAGACCCATGTGTCTACTTCTTGCTCCTTTCTCTCCAACCCTTCTCTCTTCTTGCAGTTCCATCCCGACCACTGCGTGCACGGTTGACTGGTCACGTGTTGGTTGCGGCCTTTGGCCGCACCCCGTGACCATACAGCAGCGCCGCAAGCCTGCCGGCAGCGACCGCAACAAAGGAAAAAAAGGGCAGCACTTTATTATTCATACGGCAAATCTTCTCCGTTTGCCTTGTTTCATTTTCAGGTGAAAAATTCTGACCAACCACCCAAAAAAAACACGCTGTTTTTTAGCTGGATCCTATCCGCTTTCCTGAATGAGAAGGAGAACAGCCGGTGGTCTTACCTCTTGACCGCATACGAAACGCATCCAAAAGGTCGTGTCCTCACGGACGGTCATTTTCTTCAGACATTCTGAGTCTGTTCGGTACCGGAATGGGGCGGCTGCGCACGTCACGCACAGCATCACACATACATGTATCAGGTTACCACACAGCGCATCCACACCCTGACCTCTGCGGTCTTTGAAAGTCCTAGTGTTTAGGCAGCCGGAAGGGGTCCTCCGCAGGGGTGCCTACCCCCGCGATTAACGGGCTGCCTCTTCCGCGGACGCAGGGTTTATCTAGCAAAAGGTGGTCCGTGCTTCCTCACGGGCCCCGGCGCACGCCAGCATCTTCCTCCAAACCCTCAACTGTCGTTTTCACTCTCTCTGTTTCTCTTCCTCTCTCTTTCTCTGTTACGAAGAAGCTTGGGTTCGTCACGGCAGCCATCCAGGAAGACACAACATTGTGACACTTAAAAAACTGCCTTCGCTATGCGTCGCAGCGACACCACCCGATGCTGCATGCCCGCAACCGCACTGCGTCACATCCCTCACATTGTGGTCGAGATTGAATTTCGTCCGTGACATTTAACGATTCACTGCGAACTGCAGCAGTCGTTCAAAGTGGGCGCGCTCAATTGCAGATGCGGTGCGCGATTGGACGTGTCGCTTGAAACCAGAGGTGTCAAAAATCTGTACAACGAGATTCGTATTGCCGTGCAATCCACCGGTATCCAGTCTGCGGTGCGATTAGCAGCATGGGACATGCCGAGCTTTTTGACTGCCGCCTTTTTCCCGACGTCATTGTGCTCATTGCCCGCTTACAGGAACGTGCATGTTGTGCACCAGGATAGGTAGTAATTAAACATTGCAGCTAGGGTGATCCTGACGCTTCTGCATGATTCCGCGCTGGCGAAACTATTCCAAGCACGGTTTTGTACCCCCTCCCCTCCTCCACTGTTTCTCTCAACAATTCCACTTTTTTCGTGGCCCTTCTGCCATATATTTCTTGAAACTATGCTAGTACTGCAGGGAATAGTTGACTACACCTCTTGGGTTTGCGTTGCTCGCGATGGTGGGTGTCGGAAAACGTGAGGGAACCCCATGCAGGGCCCACCAGGGTTTAAGCTCCGTTTTCGGTCTCAGAGAAAATACGTGTGGTCCACATGTGGACGTTAGCGAAAAAAAAAGCCCCCCCTTTCCCCCTAAAAAAAAAGAATAGGCGTGTGTTTGTTTGTACGTGGCGGGGGAGGATTAGCCTGTTAGTGATTGATAGTGATATGATCGTTCGGCTAATCTTCTCCCAAACGCGCTGCCAGCGTTCTCTTTCGTGTTTACAAAGCAATGTTACGACGAAAAAATGGTGTCACTACTAACTTGGCGACACGTGGCTGTGCGGCCTTGGCGTCTTGTGGACCCTGCATGTGGACCAACCTGAGGCAAGCACATGTGGAGGAAAAAATAAATCACAATCCACATGTGGTACCTGTGGACACGTGGGGAAAAGAAAATCCAAAAAGATTAACGTGTGGAAATCCACACGTTCCACACATGGAGCGTAAGCCCTGGACCCCCCGGCTGTCGTGAGAAAAAACGAGGAAGAAACGCACGCGCACTTTCGTCTTCCTCGGAGACCGAAGAGGTGGGTCCCTGCACGCTAACTCGTCTCGCTCTCTATCTGTTTTGCCAAGAGCTGCGACTCAACTATTCCTGTTCTCTGTCCGAAAACCCGCTGGCTTCACACCCCTCGGGTCCCCGTAACGCGATAGAGAGACGGCTCTCCTTTTGCGGGCGAGTAGCTTCCTAGCCCCATTTACCTCACTCACAAGCACCGGTTTAGTTTTTCTTCTTTTTTCCTCCCCCCCCCCCTTTTTTTTTTACATAAGCGCGAACTTGGAAGAAAATGCTCGACGATGCTGCGAGACAAAGAACCGAAGGGATCCCAAGTGCTGTAACTACCGAACTACGTGTTGAACGGTCGTGAGGTCATGTGGGTCTACCCCTATATTTCCTCCCTTCTATTCAGAGTCAAAGCAGCTACGTCGAGTATTTTGTGGGGCAGCGGTGACTGCCAGTCAGTTGTGAGACTGACAGGTGAGCACCAACTCCCCAAGCGAGCTCTCGGATCAAGCAGCGTCTGATGCAGGAATATCTGGTGATACCTCGGACTCGTCAGACACCACAGCGGACGTGCAGCGCGCACCGGAGACAAACAGTACGCGGGGGCAAGAAGCGACCGAAGCACTACTACGTCTTTCTTTTTTGAAGAAGCACCTGCTTTGGGGAAATACTGGAGGAGGCCGCCAATTTGAGGAAATTTGCTGTCTCCACACACAGGTAGATCTGGGCTTGGTACTGCAGTCACGTGGCGCGTCACGGTGTGTCACTGCTATTCGAAGCTTGTCACCCACCATCTCCGTAGTTTGCTAGACGTGCACACCGCCACCGCAAGCCTATATCACCCCCCTCCGTCCCAAAACCGGGGTTTTGGCTGAAACCGGCTTTTTTGCTCGGTCAGACAAAGTGCTAGAGTCCCCTGATAAAAGACCCATGCGTAGTTGTATTAGTACACTCCAACTCGTCTCTCTATTAGTTTCTCCTCGTTTAACATCCGTTGAACACTCGGGCGGCCCCTCCGATGTGTGTGTGTGTGTGTGTGTGTGCATGCAGATTTTCTGGTTACTGTTTAGCGTCGGCTGTCCGTAGCCCTGTGTACTCTGCAGGGTCTGCACGTGCGTGGTGTCTGCCACACTATATTGTGTTTGATCACACGAATCCGTTGCATACGTATACTGCGGTCAGACAGTGCGGTTTCTGTCGCACTGTTAGTCCGCAATGAGGCGTCTGGACCTTGCGTGCTGCCTGTGCCAAGCAAACTAGCTCTTTGGCACGTCAAACTGAAACCCCTACGCTCTCTGACAGGGTCCTATCCTTTGGTGAACCTGTGCATCAAAACACCAAGCTTTGCTAGCCCTGCGACGCTGCTCACACAATAGCCAACCCCACACTTAACACCCCCCTTCGTTGTTCCAAGTAGAGAATCGGTCTAAAAGCTTGTTCCCAGCAGCAAACTGGCGGTGCCGAACCCGTTTCTTTCCAGGAAAAAAAGAGAAAACAACATGGTGTTATTCAACAGGCCCATACCCAAATCCTACAGAAGTCTCATGTTCCCCATTTGTGTGTCACGACCTTGAACCTACCCGTTTGATGTGAGGAAAGCCCTCCAAAATTGTTGTGACACCTATCCAACTCTGCTAAAGTCCTGTGTTTGCGATTTGGATAACACCAGCAATAGATTCATACTTGAATTTTGACCCGCCAGACTTCGACCAAAGCTGTCCAGCAGATTAGGCATACCCCTCCAAGGTTTGCCATGCCCCGACCCTCATCACGGCGCTAAGTCCAAAGAAAGGTTTTCGGCCTCTCTTCAAAAATACTGTGTCAAGAAAACTTGCCAAACTAGCTCGGGTCGGCTTGGGCTGACTACCAAGTATGAAGACTTAAATTATCACCTCCCCCCTTCTGTCGTACACTCATCGAACGAGGCCAAGACCACACCGAGGAAAAAGTTAAAAAACGGAAGTAAGGGATTGCCGTTCATCGCCGGAAGAAAAGCCGCTGTGCCAAGCAACTTCCGCCTAGAGAAAACCTGCCAAAAGGAATCAACCACTTCTCGGATTAGCTAAGCTGGCACTTGCTGCCAGGAAAACAAAAGAATGGAGCAGAAAAGAGCTGCGTTGTCCATCCCCGTTTTCATGAGACAAACCACCACTGCTTGACTCCTGGCGCGCCAGTGGGACAGGGACACAGAGCACCTGTTCGTATCTAACATGCCATGGTGTGGAGATGACAGCACATACGACTCAAGATACGGTCTTGTAACCTCTCGAGGAAGATGCCGTGAGCACTGCAGCGGCCAGTAACATTGTATGGCTGGGAAAAGCCCGGGCTTTCTGTGCCCACCGTGACAATTTGTCAGCTGAAAAAGTGGCATTGCACCGAAAACAACTTTCGACCGCGTGAACTGCGAGGAAATGTTGATGAAGCGCTGGGGGTTTTGCCACAGCAGCCTAGCAGTACAACATCGTCGGTTTTGCATTGATCTTGCCCGCCGTAACTTGTGGACACCGAGCACAAGGTAGGTGCGTATCCAGGCCCGGATACCTCAGCGTCTTCTGTGCGTACAAGTCGAACTTCGAGTGCGTGAGCCCCTCCGAAGAAAGGTCCATCACACTAGTTCCAGGCTACTTAGCCCGGGTCTCTGGGTAATAATTTATAGAATTCGATTTCAAGTGGCCCCTGTGCAGTACTGTACCCGTACTGTGCAGTACTGTACCCGTACTGTACAGTACTGCAGTCCCGTGGCGCGTCACGGTGCGTCACTGCTATTCGAAGCTTTTCACTCACCATCTCCGTAGTTTGATAGACGTGCACACCGCCACTGGAAGCCTATATCTCACCACCCCCCTCCGGTCCTTTGTTTGCGTGCGCGGGGGGGGCGACGGTTCCAGGCACTCAGACACTCACAGGCACCGCAGAGCCCAAAAACCGGGGTTTTGGCTGAAACCGGCTTTTTTGCTCGGTCAGAACAAAGTGCTGAAGTCCCCTGGAAAGATGGCTCCCGGCGAAAAGGAAGCAGCGCAAAAAAGGCAGAACCAAAATTCGCCGCAGGCTTGGGCATCATTCCCCCCTGAGGGCGGCCTGCAGAGGGGGAACATGGCGGTGACGGGTCCCACGCGCATCGTGTCGTCGGGAAGCAAACGAAAGCAACCAGCGACAGATGTTCTATCAAGCGTCTGCAAGTCGGCACACAGGCAGGCCAGCGGCACCGTCGAACGGCTGGCGCCGCTCGTGATCCGACCAGACACGTCCCCTGGGGGCCCTGATTTGCCGGCCTCACCGGACGCCTATGAAGGAGTGACCGTCTTCCTTGCCGGCAGCGCTGCAAGCGCCTGGCGTGAAACACTGACCGCGAGATTGCAAGGGCCAATGCGAGTAGTTGACCCGTTCAACAGCGGGTGTGCACCTGTTTTTTTTTCTTTCTTGAGTGGGATAAACACGCAGTCGTTTTCCCTCTGAGGTTTAGTTGTCGCACACGAATCCCCGTGTGCAGCGGGCGGTGCCCACGGCACACGGCACCAAGCATCCATGCGGAGCATCAAGCTCGTGTAACAGCCAGCGCACACGTATCAGGCTGCCATGCAAACCCACATCATCGCACACACACGTATCAGGTTACCACACAAGGCTGCCGAAAAATAGGGCTGAGGAGTTTTTGGGTCATGAATGGTGAACTCGAAAGAGAACGCTGGCAGCGTGTTTGGGAGGAGATAAGCCTAACGATCATGTTCACTCACTACCAGGCTAACATCCCCCGGCACGTTCCAATACGGAAAGTTGAATCGCAGGGTACTCAGATGGGCATGAGCTGATATCCTCAGAGGTCAGCAGTCGGTAGGTTGTAAGTTGCCGGCAGGTGGTTAAGAAGACGACATGTAATCGATGGTAAGTTTCTCAGAGTGGCTGGGTACCTGCTACCCCGCTCAGCTGAGAACGACGGCGCAAACATCATACAACAGGGGAGGTGACGTCGTTCCCGGCGTGTTTTGCTTCCAGCCCTGCCAGGTTGAGTACGGCTGTTCTCGCGTCGTTCTGTTAAGCGCCACGACCTGACAATGCGGCACTAGTGATCATTCCAGCAGCACCATGTTTCGAGGATGGAGCGGCTAGACTTTTCTACCCAAGTTCATTGGGGAATCTGGGTTGACCCCACCCGTGTTTCTGTACCGTTTTTCGGGTGCACCTTTTTGCCACCAGCGTCGTCCAACCAGTAGCGATCATCTCAGCATCATTTTTTGAACCCCACCTCAGAGGAGCACCACGGCATCTTCAGCCCACTTTTGGTATCCCATCCCAGAACCATACGCTCACAGGTACATGGAGTTAACCGCAGAGGGCCACGAGCGCCAGTGCCTGTGGGAGCAGCACTGGCTCAGCCTCCCAGGGGTCGCGCACGTGTTCTGGTTCCCCAGCGGCGAAGCTGCGTCGTGCAGCCTGTTTGAGCTCGGTTCCGTGCTGAGCGATGCCCGCGGTCATCGGTTGGCCGCCGGCTTCGAGCCGGGGTGCTCCTTCGCGACCGACGTGCGCGTCCGGGTCGGCCACATCGCAGCGAAATACGGACGGGCCGTGTCCTTCTCGTCTTCCCTCGACGAACTCGCCCGGCACGTCCAGAGCTGGACGGTCGCGGCCGGCGAGCCGGCGGCGGACACCGAGCTGCAAACAAGCCCGAAGCGGGCCAAAATACGGCCAGGCTTCGACTGCCCCGGGGTGGGCTGCGGCGGGTTTGTGTTCGACAAGGACAGGAGGGTTCTGCTGATCAAGCGGGCTGCCACTGCGCGCAGTGAGCCGGGGACCTGGGCGCGGCCGGGGGGTGCCGTCGAGCTGGGTGAGACGGCGGAGGAGTGCCTTCGGAGGGAAATGCTGGAAGAGGTCAACCTAACGATCGACGCCTGTCACCTGCTCGACGTGTCGACCCAGACCGACCCCCATTGGGTGGCCATCGGGTACCTTTGTACGACCAGTGATGGCTCGGCGCAAGCCGTCAACATGGAACCGCACAAGCACGAAGACTTGCGATGGTTTTCGTTGGACGCGTTGCCGTCGCCGCTGGCGGCTTTCGTGGCTGACATCCTACCCCGCATTGCGGCGGATCCCGACAAGTACCTTGCGCCCCTCGAGAACGAGCAGAAAGCGAAGGCAGCTGCTGCTACAGCAAGACAGCACTGAACCGAGCAAGCAAGATCCTTCTTGCTTGCACGGTTCAGCACGGAGGAAACACGCTGCAGCAGAAAGAGCGCAAGACTGGCACCAAGAGCAGATCAGGACGTAGGGACCGTCCCAAGCCGAAGAAGGAGTCCAAAAGCGAAGTAACAACACCAACACGGAGACGCAAACCGAAGGCAGCCAAGCAGACCTCCCAGGGCAGGGGGGAACCTGCGGCGGTGAAGTAACGAAGTTCATCCGAGTGTCCGATGAAACCCCTTGTCAATACCACCCAACGACTGCAACGCGCGTGCGAAATGTCGGACGCTAGCGTCTGTCGAGAGCATGCGTGACTCAGCTGTGTTTTATAAAGGTGAGATGAGAGGCATCGGCTCACTCTGTCAAATGACCATACCACTCCCTAGGCAAGGGCTCTCAGAAAACGAAGGTAAACGCAGCAGCAAGTCGCTTCAGCGAGCAGCATGAACCCTGCAAGCAAGATTCCTTGCGGCTTCCCTTGACTCTCTTCTCAGTGTAGTCATAGGCAATGACTCTCAAGCCGTCGACATGGACCCGCGCAAACACTAGCACTTGCGACGATATCCCCTGGACGCATTGTCATTGCCTCTGGTCACCTTACCTTGCGCCTCTTGAAAAGACCCAAAAAAAGCGAAGTTCAACCCTTCAGCTAGTCGCCGTACAGCAGAACTGTGAACCGGACAGCTAAAGAAGCCGTCAGCGAGGACGTTCTTAGAGCTGTTGATCACCTGGCCTGACCTCCTTCGTTGCTGACATCCTACCCAATCTCGCGCCGGCATTGACAGCTTTCTAGCGCCTCACGAGAATGCGCAGAAGGACAAGTTGAACTCGAGTGATCCGCAATCAAGCATACGTTCTCCTGGCCTCTTGCCACCGTTCGGCTATGCATTCCAACAGGCAATTCCCGGGAAGGAAGCGGCCGAAGGATATAGAAACCCAGCCGTAAGTGCTTCTTAGCAGGCGCAACAATCACCTCGGAAACTTCTAGGAGAGACACGGGCCGACCGCTCGTTTTACAGCGGTTGACCGCTGGCCAGGAGTGGTCGACCCGACCACTGGTAGACTACGGCCACCCCGGTTCTTTTCCCTTTTGTGAGATATTGCAACGGGGTGGCGTCTGCTATTTCAAGTAGGTTCTTTGGCTTGCATATCTCTACGAACTACTGCAGAGCAGGGGAGGAGGAGGAAACTAGTAGCCGAAAATGCGGTGGGTCGACAATCGCGAGCACCGCACTCAGCTCCTTCAACATCGCATCGGTGTTGACGTTGACGGCCACCTTCGAGCTCTGCTCGGCTAGCGACACCGCCAGCTGCCGGGTCCTCTCGGTCAGCTGCTGGGTATCGCGTGCATGAGCGCACACCGTCCTTGCGAACCCACGGGCCATCTCGCAGAGGAGGTACGCGAAGAAGCACGGGACCCAGTCGGGAAACCATGGGCGTCGGGTGGGCCGGGGAAGGCGTGGCGTTCGAGATGGGGCGCAAGGTGTCGCACTGCTACTCGCGGCATGCCGCGCAGCTGCACTTCAAGTGGGTCGTGAGCGACGGCGTGGAGCCCGGCGTTGCATCCGTGGCATTTACCCGGAAAAAAAAGAAAAAAAGAAGCGACTGCAGGCTGAATAAACCCAACCGCAAGTGCTGTTTTTTTTTTTTTTTTTTAACAGGTGCAAGGGCAGTACTGTGCACCCACTCAGAATAGCCACAACATTTACCCACAATACCTTGTGGCTATTGTGGCCGGAATCTTTCTTCTTTGTGGCCCATTGAAAATGGGCAATAAGCAATGCCACCGTTGATAAAACTGTTTCAAGTAGATTCTTTGATGTCTCTATGAACTGCAGAGGAGGAGGAGGGGGAATTGGGGCCGAAAATGCGGCGGACAGCAGCTCGCCTAGGGGTCGATGGGGCGAGTCGGGGAACGGTGGGCGCCGGGTGGGCTGGGGAAGACGTGGCGTTCGAGATGGGGCGCATGGTGTCGCACTGCTACTCGCAGCACGCCGCGCAGCTGCACTTCAAGTGGGTCGTGAGCGACGGCGTGAAGCCGGCAGGCGGCGCGTCCGCTGTGCCACCGCTCGTGGTACGCGACGCCCGCACGCAGCCCTGCGACGCGGGACACCCCAGCATCATCGGCCTCGACGTCGAAATGGTCACCAGAACCGCCACCCGCGAAAAAGTCCCGATCAAAGGCGCCCTGGTGCGGTCTGTCTTCTCCTCCGGATCCTTCCACACGACCACGCAGACGTGGAACATCGACCCGATGGCCCCGCTTACCGCGAACGAGTACGACTGGAAGACCGAGACTCACGGAGTCACCCCCGACGCGTTCTTCGACCTGCAATCGCGGAATGAACTCACCCCTTTGCCGGAGGTCCAGCAGCAGATCGCCGCCGCCCTGCAGCCGCGGGCGACGATGCTCGTCGGGCACATGCTGTCCAACGACCTCCTCGCGCTCAAGCTGCAGGGCGCGGCGCTGCGGCACAAGATAGTGGACACGGCCTTCTACTTCGGCCCGCGCCCCGACGGCGGCGCGATCAGCCTCCGGCAGCTGGCCGCGAACAAGCTGGGCAGCGAGGAGCTGTCTTTCGACAGAGACAGCGTCTTCCACGACCCGTTGGAGGACGCAGTCATCAACACGCGGATCGCCGAGATGGAGGTCACCAGGCTGCTGGAGGGAGGGGTGCCGCCGCTGGTGGCTGTTGTCCCGAAGGCGTCGAGCACGTGCAGCGTCTTCTTAATGCACACATCCGACGGCAGAGAGCTCATCGGACCGGGGGGCAAGAACTTGAAGCGGGTACGGCAGGTCACCGGAGCGACGGTTGTCGTGTGCACGATGTCAATGCCGTCCCGCGACCACTACTTCGTCACAGTCACGTCTCCGAGCCGCGTAGTGCACCCCGTTAGCGTCGACCTGGTCACGTCGCTCATGCCGGGCAAGCTGGTGCCCCTCCCCGACGGTTTCTTGTCACGTTCTGAGCAGGAAGCCGGGTTCGAGTCCTCGCAGAAGTAGTGCGACGGTCGAACGCAGGGATTAACACGCGGATCGTTCCAGACGACCACGCAGACGTGGAACATCGACCCGATGACCCCAAACCGCGAACGAGTGCGGCTAGAAGACTGAGAGTCACCCCTGACGCCTTCTTCGACCTGCAATCGCGGAATGAACTCACAGCAGATCGCCGCCGCCCTGCGGCGACGATCTGAGGCGACGGTGCTCGTTGGACGCGGTGAATAACACGCGAATCGCGGAGATGAAGGTCACCAGGTTGCTGGAAGAAGGTGTGCTGAGCGACGGTTGTTGTGTGCACGATGTCGATGCCGTCCCTAGAACACTCGTCACAGTCAGATCTCCGAGCCGGGTGGACCTGATCCATGCCGCGCAAGCTGGTGCCCCTCCCCAACAGTCTCATTGGCCTATTCATGCGCGTCATGAGGACGAGGCATTTTGGCTCCTTAAGGAAGCCAGGTCCCAGTACTTGCTGTAGTGCGACGATTGTCCTCCGCAAACAGTTCATTACGTTCTGCGCTGAACTCTCGTACGCACAGTCAAGAGCAGACCAGTCCTCCATCCTTCAGCTGGCTGCCAAAGCAAAGGGGTACCGAGAATAGGTGCAAAGTATCCGACAGCTGATGATGAGGCACGAACTTAGGCTCGGGCGGCAGATGACAAGAGCAACTGGTGACGTGTGTACACAGCCGACACCTTCATCACGGCAGGTCTGCACTCCAGGTTGCCTGGCCACATGTGCTGTCCCCAGCGGCTGTTTTTGTGCTGACCACAGCAGGCATGATGTATTCATTACGTAGTCCTTACTGCGCTAGGTGCCGTAGTGGTAGGCGAAACTGCAACTACGCACACATCCCAGTTCGTATTGCGGGAGGCCATTCGTATGGCACCGGGGTATTGCATTTCACGAGACGTTTTCTTCGATGTCGTGGTCCTGCCACTCACGTCTGGCGACGTCTTTGTTGATGCCTCCCGCAACACGCTGTGTCCCCGCGACCACTACTTCGGGTGATCTCCGCGCGGCTCGAATGAGTTTCGTTGGCGACTGCTCCTTGCTCGTATTAGTCACCCTCTCCCCTTGTCTGCCTGGAGCAGAAGAAGGTAGTCTCATTTGGCCTTAGCCTATTCATGCGCGTCGTCAGGACGAGGCATTTTGGCTCCCTAAACAAAGCAGAGTGTCGCTTGCTTCCGCCGTCCCCAGCACCCAGGTCAAGGTCCGCCAGCCGCCAGTTCAGGTCTTCAGGCACAGCAGATCGAACCTGAACCTGGGTAGCTTCGTAACAGTGAAAAACAGCAGAATTTGATACTCGCTACACTTCGCCGTGTCCAGAGCCCCAAACCGAACTAAAGATTCAACGAACCAAAACCAGCCATAGCAGTTAACTATCCAATCACGCCCCGAAACTCTCTACGCTTTTGGCATCCCAATTGCACCCGTGGAAATTGTTCAGAGACAACTAAACAATCACTCGCCAGAACCAGATTATTTTGCGTCCAGGGCACTTGCACTTGCCTCGCATCTCCGGAATGCACACCCTATTTACGGGTGTGGCACACCTTATTTGAAAACCAACCTTTGCAGTACTGACTTCGTATTCATGCCCAAAGATCATTGGGGTGTGGCGTCCGTTTTGGAGTTGCACGCAAGGAAATCGTGTCACAAGGCACACTCGAACACTTGCCAACACCAACTTCTATGCGTCCCAGGGCACTTGCACTTCCCTCGCATCTCCGGATGTAAATCGTTCAAGATATCAAAACGAACACTCTCGACATACCTACGAAACGGCGGCGCTCGTCGGTTATCATCCTCGACCCGCAGACGGACGGCAATGTCGTCGTCGGCGCGACGCTGCACACGCCGCCAGCGGTCTCGGTCGAAGATGCGTCCGGGATGCTGACGGCCGAGAGCATCTGCTACGACATGCCCAGCCCGCGGCACGCGCGGCGGCTGAGCGCCGACAACCAATGGCCACCGGCCGCGGCGGCCGCGGTGGCGGACACAGGGGCTCTCGGGATGTCGTCCACGTCGCCCCGGGGGGCCAGATCTACCCTCGTCACTCTGGTCGACGACGTGTTTCACCGCTCGCTCAGACTAGCAGGACACACGGCGAATTCCACCGAAGTGCGTGCGTACCTTCGGCTCCTCAATGCCCCCTGCTTGGCTCGCTCTGTGCTGTACGCGGTCACCCAGAGCAAAGCTGAGGCCCGGCAGTTCCGATATCTGCTGCTCGTCGTCTTCGAGCTGGAGGACTGCCTGCAGTGCACCTTCGGCGACCCGGCGTTCCTCCGCTTAATAGTCGGGCCCGAACTCAGGGAAAGGGCTGCGGTGTTCCACCAAGGCTGGAACGATCTGAAGCAGCTGATCCACGGGTACTTCAATGCGATGCTCAGCGAAAACGGCGTCCTCAACATCATTTCGCAGCGGGCCGATTTCCTAGAAGAGTATGGGCTTAGCTTTCTTTTCTTCCTACAGGTGGTGGAGGCTGCCGACCGTAATGTGGTGCGACAACAGCCAGCCAATTGTCAGGCGAGATGTGCCACCTGGGTAAAGGCATTCAGCTATTGTGACGGCCCCGGCTGCAGCAAAAGCACCGCAAACTTGTATAAGTAAGCAGAGGTCTTGAGTCGAATAGGAGATGGCGAAGCTAACAGCTACCCACGCTCTATCCGCTTCCTGAAGGGTACCACCCCATCCGCATATCCCAAAAGCAGCGTGTCGGAAACTCAAAACCGACTGGTAAAAGTGACAAGTAGGCTGTTGTTCGCTTTCGGCTTCATCTCCATGAAACCGAGAAAGGATCGTTAGGCCATGCTTTCACACCGAGGGTCGGTACTGAAGATTGTGTATCGAGCAAGCTTTTACTTGTTGTTCCCGCCGAGCTTGCTTTAGGAGTCTAGCTAAACACCCCACCTGACTGGTGTCTCCAAACGAGGATTCGCGAGCCGAAGCCCGTTTGTCGCTGGACACGGCATAACCTACGGATCCGACGCTACTTGCTTTACCACGCACTCTAACCCACACAGACTCGACACGTTGGTAATGACTCTCTCAGGCACTCAAGCCAAGGAAGGTCTATCGTCGAAGCTCCGGCGTCTAGCCAACCCCGACTTCGTGTACCACCGAGGAAACCTCGTGGCCCCCATCCACCACCTCTTCGCGCTCCTGGTCCTCTCGATGCTGGGCAACTGCGTCCTGGCCGTCTCCGAGGCCGCCGGCACGACGGACCTGTCCCTCAAAACGGGCTCGGCGCTCCTGTTCTGGGCCAGCATCGCCTTTTTTGGGGCGCAGGCCGCGCTGCTGGCCAGCTCGCGCCGCTTCGCCGCCGAGCCGACCGTCGCGGCCGCCGCGTGGCGCGGGTGCTGCGTCGTGCTGTCCCTCTCGCTGCACCCGGTCCTGCGGCAGCAGCAGCAGCAGCAGCAGCAGGGCGGCGGCGGCGGGCTTGCAGGGGTCGACCTGTTCCTGCCGTTGTGGATGGGGTCCCTCGTAGGGTGCCCGTCGGGTTGGACGTTCCGGCTGGCCGCGTTTCTCGTCCGGGCGGCTGGCTTCGCGGGGGTGCTGGCGTGCCGGTCTTGGGCCGACGACGACGACCGCGATCAGGGGCTGATGAACGAGGACACTTTTCAGAGCAAACTGACTTTCGCCGGGTGGCTCCCGCTGGCGCTCTGCTGCTTCTTCGCGTACCTCCTCTGCGAGATTGCCCGTGGGTTCGCAAGGAGGGTGTGCGCTCATGCACGCGATACCCAGCAGCTGACCGAGAGGACCCGGCAGCTGGCGGTGTCGCTAGCCGAGCAGAGCTCGAAGGTGGCCGTCAACGTCAACGCCGATGCGCTGCTGAAGGAGCTGAGTGCGGTGCTCGCGATTGTCGACCCGCTGGTGAAAGACCACAACGCGCCGCCGGGGTTGTCGGTGCAGAAGCCGGTCGAAAAAATGGCGTCCGGCGTGTCGAGCGAGCCGTCGTCCCTGCTCTTCCACCCCGTCGAGATGAAGGGGCAGGACGGCCGCCCGGACAACAACAACAGCAACAGCGTCAGCAACCACAACACCTGCGGCAGCGCCGCCGGGTCGAGCTCCTCTTCGACCGCGGTGCGCGACCCTTCGACGCAGGCGCTGCTGCTGGTGCACCGGCTGCTGCACCAAGTGACGCAGAACATCCGCGAGCCGCCGGCGGGGTTTGCGGGGGCACGCGGCGGCGGCGGCCGCGGCGGCGAGGCCAGCGACACCCGGACGAACGTCAGCAGCACGATGCAGTTCTCCTTCCACGCGCGCCCGAGCGGGTTCAGTAACAGCCCCCTCAACCCGCTGGTGTCCTCCTTCCGGTCGCCGCCGACCCGCGCGGCCAGCATGAGCCGCGCCTTGATGAACCTCAGCAGAACCATCGACGTCGCGCCCGCAAGCCAGCAACCAGAGGGTATCCGTTTGCCTTTTCGCTATGTACGACAAGAAGTGTCGCGGAGAAAACCGCACTGTCGAAACCCCGTACTACCGACACCGCGACGCTCGGAAACGAAGCGAGTCTAAGAAAACCACCTACTGCACAGCCACGAGCTCTCATCAACGAGGCTCAGGCCGAAGGCCTGTATGCGAGGATGGTGCGGTGATAGTAAAGTTCATGTGATGAGGTACGTTCGCCGCCCGTACCCCGGTGGGGATGCTCAGTCGGCGCTTGTGCAAGCCTCCCCGTGGAACCTTGATGCTAACTTGGGCGTAAACATGGGAGTGCTCGGTAGAGCTAGGATTAGAAATTTCTGACGCTCCATCCTCCGGAATATGCGTACCTATTTGCTAAAAGAAGCGACGGATGGTGACATCCGGAGACTTTCAAACCCCGGATATTTCAAACGAACTTTCTCTAACAACGAAAGGTGCGACTCAAGCTGACCTGACGTTGACGTTCGCGGACCAGCAGGTGACGACGTCGGCCGGCGCGTTGCTGAAGCACGTTGTGCTGATGTGCTTGGACCAGGACTTGAACATCTTGCACTGGGGCGAGAAGCTGGCCGAGTGTACCGGCTTCAGCGCGGACGGGATGGTCGGCAAGAACCTGATGTCGTACGTCAACGACGAGGCAGAGCAGGCTCGCCTCGAAGCCTGCGCGGCGGACGCGCGGACCGGCCGCACGACGGCTCCCGCGACGTTCACGATGTCGACCCTGCACAACAACACCGCGCTGCTGCTGTCGTTCCAGCCCTGCAGCGTCTCGAGCGGCGAGATTTCGCCGATGTCGGCGCGGGGCGCCAAGGCGCAGCAGCTGCCGCGGCACCGGACGGTGATCGTCGCCTGCGGGCGGGACCTGGGCCTCGAAACCAACGTGGCGAGATACACGGCGTGGCTTTTTTCCCGCGCGAAGCAGCAGGTCTTCGGCGTCGCGAAGGCACTCGAATTCCTTGCGGAGGAGGAGCCTGGGTTCTACGGGCCCGTGCTGCAGATGGCACACACCGCGAAATCTGTCATAGAACGGTTCGAGCCGCTGTGCCAGAGCCTCACCGACGTGTCGTTCGGCGCTTGGGTGCCCCTCAACATCCTGAAGCTGCTCGAAGACGTCGCGGCCAACTACGAAGCCGAGCGGCGCTCGGCCAACTACACGGCGCGGCTGGCCACCAGCGTCGCCGAGGACACGAAGCCCGATGTGTACCTGGATCGGGACCGCATTTTCTCGGTCCTCTGCTACCTGGCCCGCATGGTGGCGGCCGAGTCGTGTGAGATGTGCACGGTCGAGGTCGCCGCCGGCCGCGACGACGACGGGTCGACGCTCATTTTCAGGGTGCGGCAGACGTGCGCGGCCGAGACCGCGACTGCGATCGTGCCGCTGAGCCCGTACCGCACGCAGCACCTCAGCACGAGCCTCTTCGGCGCGCTGCCGGCCGCCGACCCATTCGCTGCGAACGACGAGGACGGCGTCGGCCTGGCGAAGGTGAAGCTCGGAGTGCAGCAGCTTGGCGGCACCATCGTCGTCGACGACGCGGGATCCGTGTCCGGGACGTTGTGCAAGGCGGCGGCGGGCTCGGGGTTCACGATTTATCTGCCGTGTCTGCCGGCGGAGACCGGCGAGCCTGGGGAGAGCGGCCGGGCGCAGAGGACCAGCGGCGCGTTCGCAGTGCGGAGCTTGATCCTCGAGCAAACAGCCGTCGAGCGGTACCCCATCTTGCACGCCATGTGGCGGCGGGGCCACTCGACCACGGTCTACCTCGAGGACCTGCCCATCGACATCAGCGACTTCGACGTGGTCATCTTCGACCCGTCCCTGCCCGCGTCGCACGGGCTGCAGAACCTGCTCGAAAAAGCGAAGGAGTGCCCCCAAATCATCCTCACGTACTCCACCCCCGAGCCGCCCCCTCCCACCGAGGCGACGCGAGGGAAGAAGTGCCTGTTCCTGCGCAAGCCCATCCGCGTCAACCAGCTCGTCCTCGCGTTGAAAGAGGCCGAGCGGCTGGTCTACAGGAGGCGGAAGGAAAAAGACGCGCTGCTGTCCCTGCGGGAAACCTTCGGCCAGGCTGGGTGTCCTTGGGCCCGCGCCGAGAAGCTGGGGCAAGGGGCCTTCAGCGAGGTGTTCAAGGCGACGAATTTGTACACCAACGGGGTCATGGCCGTCAAGATCCTCGACATCAGCGGGAAGCCCGACGACGAACTGAAGCACATCTTCAACGAGGTGCAGCTGCTTTCGGACCACCGGCACGACAACATCATCCACTACTTCTACTGCGAGCGGGGCAACAGCAACAACGAACTCTACATCTTCATGGAGTACTCGTCGGGTGGTTCACTGGCGGACCTGGTGGCCTACTTCGACTACTTGGACACAAACACCACTGCGTGCTGCCTGCTCGACGTCTTGAGCGCACTCGAATACTTGCACGGCAGAGGCGTCATCCACCGAGACATAAAAAGCGCAAACGTATGCTCACGTGCCTTGAAATATACAAAGTCCTGCCGGGAACTGTCAGCACCATAGGGCACCAACCAGGAGCAACACTGGTAGCAGAGCAGCGACACCTCCCGAACGTGAGCCAATGGCGAAGGACGTATCTGCGCCTGCTGTGCTGCAGTTGCCCGGTTTGCCCGGTGGTAACCCCACACGCAGAACTCGGGGAAGGGGAACGTGTTTTTCCAACTACATTGAAGCCCCTTCCCGACGTAGCATCCGAGGAAGGTGCAAACCTGGAGGGTGCTACGGGGGCGCGTGCCTCGTGCAGGGCGGGTGGTTTGTGATCCGCCGCGAAGTTCTCTCCTGATGCAGTCCGGAGAGACCGGCGTCGAGTTTCGGCTCACAGCCGGTTCCCTCGGGCGGCAACCTTAAGGGAGAGAGCGCAGACACAATCCATCTTAAAAAGGACCACACACGTACAAGCCCTACCACTTTCCAACCCCAGACTCTGAAACGAACTTTCAGTCTACCTGTTTTTAGTACTAACAATCTTACGGGTTGCCCTTCAATGTATCGTGCAGGCTAAAAAGACGTACGCAGCGGGTTTTGGTGGTTGGTCAGATCTCCGTACCTGAATATACATAGGGTAAATACAAATGGGAAAACGATCAACCGGCACGCACAACCAAACCCGCAGCAGGACCGACGGTCCTCATTCCCCCTTTTTCGTGAAAAGAACAACCACCACTCCGGATTTGACTAGCCACCGCAGGAAATGAGAGCGCTTCAAAAAAAGACGAATAGACTGCAAATAGACTACTTCCCACACTGTCCGCAGCAATCAAATAGTGTGCACACTGGACGGCAAGTTTTACTCTCGAAAGCGAGGAATACCCTCATTTTGCTGTCCGTTCTGTCGAGAGCTGCGGACCCGACCGTCTCGAAAAAGAAACGACAAGGAGAAAAAGAGTGCGCTCGGCACTGGATAGACATTTTGCGCTTGTTTTGACCCACGCGAAAGCACTCCCGACCTGCTGCAGATCTTACTTACGGGAGGCGGCGTCTGCAAGCTGTCGGACTTCGGGTGCGCGATTCTGACGAACGCGGGTTCGCGGGTGACGTCGTTCATCGGCACCCCGAGCTACATGGCGCCGGAGGTGATTAATGAGGAGCCGTACACGACCCTCGTCGACGTGTGGTCCATCGGCGTGCTGACCTTCGAAATGGCCACCGGCTGCATGCTGTGGCACAACGTCGGCGACAACTGGATGCAGATCGCGAACCACATCGGGAAGCTGGCCGACCAGCAGAACAAGCCGGTGCCCCTTCCGGATCCGGTGGAGGACGCGGACGTGGCAGACTTCTTGACGAAGTGCCTGTGCATCGACCCCAAAAAGAGGGCCACCGCCGAGGAGCTGCTGCGCCACCCGCTGCTGGCGGAGACGTGCCGGGAGGACATGCTTTTCGCGGGCAACAACAACGAGAACGAGGACGACGAGGGCATCCTGTACGCCCTGCCTTCCCCGCGCAGCAAAGACGCGTGCAGCCTCAACGGGCCCAGGTCGCACACCTTGGACGTCAGAAGTATGCTCCTCTCCCTCTTCGAACAAGGCTTGGGTTCCCGCCGAGGTAACTCTGCACAACCCTCTAGACTGACCTACATCTAAACATTAAGCTTAGACTTGACGCTGGCAATAAACGTGCATGCAAGACAGTGTTCTGTCTAAACATAGTCAAGACTTTCCCACCGCGGTGAAGATTTAAGAACTAAACTGTAGTTCCTGAACGTTTCATACCCTACCTGCGCTGTTTCCCTGTCATGTGTTTTCTATTTTTACATTTCTTCTAAGCAGACTGGTTACTGGTACCAGGAAAGCCTGCTACAAGGAGCCAAGCTTCACATGTTCGGCGGTAGTGCAGAGCCACGGGCCTACGGGTCAAGTGACTACCGATTTGGGAATTGGCGCTCGCGCTGAACACAAGCTCGTCGAGACGGTCAGCCACAGCAGAGCGGACAGGGTTGTGGCACTGTGCTGCCTTCGACTCAAGGTTTGCAAGCTGTGGTTGACCGTCACGTTCCTTGGCCCGGAGCGGCCTTTTTCTTCTTTCTGCTTCTCGAAGCAGACTTGATGCTAGCATCAAACATGCATGAGAGGCAGTGTGCTTTGCCTAAACAATAAACTAAGATTTCCCCCCACCACTGCAGGTGTGTCGTCGTCGTCTTGTTCTTCGATGATTTCGTTGATCCCCCGCACGCAGGAAGTCACCGGCGGGTTCCTCAAACGCAAGTCGATCGCATGCTCTCCGTATGTTCTCATACTGCAAAGAAAAAGGTCTAACGACACCAATGTTTTCCGGAGGGTACCGTATACGATTACTCATTTTGAAGTAAACGCGTTTACCAAGTGTATACTGCAGTCGCTGCCCCCGGATGGGCGAGTCGTGCCACGTTGTGTCGTCGAGAAAGTGAAAAATAGCCACTAAGGGGGCAGAGCCAGTCATGTGTTTTTGTTTCTTGCATTCGTATCTGCGGTCGTAGGCCAGCCGCATCGTCCATTCTTGCCTTGTGTCGTCTGGCTCTATCTCTATAAGTAACCTCTTTCCGCATCACCCTACCACGCGCTATTGACGAAGGTCAATCTCGGATTCTAAATTCACTCTGGAAAAATGGAATGCACAGTCCGCAAAAAAAATGCCACACAGCCGACGGTGTCCTTCAACGCGCAAGAAGACGGAGGTACCTGAATGGACGATATGAGCCCCCGGTACCACCAATGCACCGCGGCAAAATGCTGTTTTCGAGAACGGAAGTAGCGCTCACAAGCTCCACCGTGATCCCTTTTTCACGGGCCGTATCGTTCGCCGACGTTTCCGCTACTTTGGCCCAACTCTTGAGTGTCTTTGCAAGTAGCAACCGTACGGTCGGTAACAAGCGACCTTTCACTCTACCTATACCTACCCCCCGTGTTACCGTCGCTTCGTGTTAGAGCGTCCCCCAACTACCAAAACTTATGCTATCGCACGTTTTTCTTCCGAAGCCCGTTTCGCATATCTGCGCGTAGACTTATGATTAGTTGGTGACCTCTCAGGTGGGACCCCTTCGGAATAAGGGGGTCAGGCGGTAAACGAGAAAGGTACTATATTTGTGTGAACCCTGGTGCTTTCTCTTTCGTCCTTGTGCGTTCCATCCGGCTTTTCGACTACCCCACTCTCTTCTTTGCATCCGTTTCCATGTCCGTGGTCACAATCCGAGTGCCACGGTAGATACAGCTCAGACAGAGTGTCCTGCTACCTTGCCGTAGTCAGAAGTGGGGCTCAAGGACCAAAGCTCGAAGCAGAGCGAGTTAGGCGCACACTGGCTCAATGGACCCGATCACATTCTTACACTCCCCTTTCCTCATGTTGCTAGTCGGCGTAGCCTTCTTGTTCTTCGTCCTTTCACCCTTCTCGCGTTGCTCCGTTTCTGCGTTGCATCCGAATGGGGAACCATAAAAGAAGAAATTCGACAATTCAAATGTTTGCCTCCTTACTCTCTCCTTCTTGTGTCGCTAGTTGCCAGGATTTGTATGGTAAGAAGAAGCGGCTGCAGTAGGAGCCTCTGCTCATGATGAGTTGTCACCCGAAACCACGTCCGGTATCTCAGTTCAGGATAGTGTGAACAACGTGGAAGCCCTCCGACTCGCAGACGGCGGCCACGCGGTATAAGTTCATCGGAGTCGATTGGGACCATGTTGCTCACCGTGTGGCAGTCTCGCGGAAGCTACGCCGGAAGCTTATGGAGGCGCGTTACACGCTGAAGTCGTCGCCAACAATGCGCGCTTCCGAGCTCGAAACCCTTGGTGGTCGTTTGCTGCATGCCTCTTGCACACGCAGACAACACACACACACAAGGGCAACGTTGCTCGCAAGTATGGACCGGCCAGCCAGGCCAGCTCACTGCACAGAGAAAGCTTGCAGCTTGCCACCTGTCAGAGTCACATGCGAACACGAGCGATATGCAGAAGCGCGTACAGGCTTTTTGCAGTGAAGTTGCGGAATACAGACAGACTAGACTGTCTCCCGCAAAGTGACTTTCGATGCGCGCAGAACAAACTCAATTTCTAGACGAATCTCTTCCCAGCAAAGAATTCTCTAGCGCCGACCGGAGATTTGAAGTCACCCACCCCCCCCTTTGATACGAAGCGCCCGAGTCCATTTATCGTGGAGAGCGACTTTCGATGACGAGTAGAAGAACAAGTCCACCAAGCCATGAGATGATGAACAGAGGGATGAGAGGAAACAATGCACGCGGCCTCGGCCTTGGTGGGTCCCGCACTCGTGGTGGCGTCAGCCGGCCGAACGTGTCGCAGGAGGAGTCCGAGCGCATAATGGAAGAGCAGAACGACCAAGAGCTGCGTGAGCTAGGCAGCATAGTTGGCAGCTTGAAGGAGGTCGTCGTCGACATTTCGGGCACCGTCGACGAGCAGAACAGCTTCTTGGAGGGGCTCATGAAGAGCATGAGCGGAGCGACCAACTCAGTCAAGGGAACTGTCGGTCGGCTTGACGAAGTCTTCAAGACTGGCGGATACAAGCACTTGTGCATGCTAGTATGCCTTCCCTATTTTTTATCGTCGAGCTTTTTGCCAGTACTGTTGGGTTGACTAGACCTCTTGGGTACCGCGGAAAACCTGACGTAACCTGATGCAGGACCATCCCTCTCCGGGATCGGACCCTAATTCCCCGTTGCCCGTTACAGCCACGGTAGTCCACTACAACTACACTGCCGTCAAAAGCTGATGGGGCAGAAGCTCGTGCGGGCTTGCACCAGGGACTGCGAAGAAATCTTCTCAAACTCGCTATCGACACGGAGTGTTGCTTTATGACGCCGTCGCCGCCTGCCTGATGCACTGGTTGCATTATCAAGAGCGAGCAGGCACGCTCGTTTTTCACTTTTGTTGCAAGCACTACCACCGATACAACACTGCCCACCCCTCGCAGGTCGCCTTTTCGTTTTTCGTCCTGATGGGGCTGTATTTTTTGATTAAGTCCCGGCCGTCGTCATGAGGAGGAACGGAAGACCAGAACGACTCACTGCGTGTGCTCAGCTGCGTTGTCGGGCAGCCTGAATTTGCCGTCGTTCGCAGTCGGGGCACAGCCGACAAGGCCTGCTGAAACCTGCCAGCGAGAGATTGTCGGACCGGCAACTGCGCTCGTGCATGCGTATGATATTTTCCATGGTGTCGATCTTTTGGTAAGCTAGTTAATTGTAGTAGATCGTATCCTGTAGGATCATATTGTGTTGCAGTGTAGTACATGGTTCTAAACGCAAGTGATGTGACATCAGAGCCGAAACTGCAGCGGTAGCTCAGCACGGAACTTCGGTGAAAGGATGTCACAGTGACCCGTGCTGAGGCAAACAGGCAAGGCGTGTGCAGGACGAGGTCAGTTCCACTTCGGGGTCCGAAATGTACGGGGAACCTGCCTCCACCACTTTTTAGCCACGTCAATGTTGTCTGTTGTCTTGCCCCCAATTTTCTAAAATGGCGGTGTTTGATTCCGCGCAGAGGGGATACCAGCAAAAGCTGTCGGTTGTTGAGACATGCCTGATCGTGAACAACGAACGGAATGATCATTTTTCGGCGCACACTCTCAGGTCGCATTGTTGCTTCTGCTGCTGCGGTCGGCCCGCCCGATATCCTTGTGTTGACATGCTGCCAAGCCGCCACACTTCGAAAAGTGGCAAGCGCGAATACATGCGTAATTCAAGCACACGGCGCCATGCCAAGGTGGTTGTTCGGCGGATTTCGCTACCCCCAGCAGGACTGTGCATTTCGTTCTGTTTTTTGCCCCCGTGCGGTCGCCGGCTTGTGTTCTTGTGATGTTCGCGTCTGCCCCTTTTCTGCCTTCTCCCCTCCCCGTTTTTTAGGGACCCTGTCTCTGAGACGGATAGTCCTGTGCTCTCGTACAATGGGTGATTACAAGCTACGAACCGGCACGAACAGAAACAGACTCACATTGCTGCCCTGTCTGCGAACACTCGGATGACGAATGGTCCGCCCAGTGTGTCCGCGGGCAGAAGGACGGAAACACACAATGCGGATACGACACGGTGTTGCGCACCTCCTATTTCAAGTTTCTTGCTTGCCCGTTTTTCCGTTTTCACTTTTCTTTCTCGCAACCCAGGCTTTTTCTATCGAAAGAAAGTCAACCCCACGCCACCCCCGCCTAGCCAAAAAATCGGAGACTTTAGCTCAGCTTAGGTTACCTCACCGCGAGTAGCGAGTGCAGACAGGGCGTGCTGCAAGCGCATCTCGAAAAAACACGTTCGCCCGCCGGCGCATCTGGCCTGCCCTCCGAGAGAAATCGAATAAGACCGGGAGCTGACTGAAGAGCTTGCGGTTAGTGCGTTGCTCAGGGTAGTCGACGGCCTGACAATTGCACTAATGCAACACATTTACCATCTTGCGGTGCCCAATGACATCGGCATTCGAGAATGAGTGTGTAGCAGTTCATCTGCCGAACACACCAAATGTTCGTAGGTGGCTCCGCACAGATCTTACGAGGCGATCTGCGTAGCAGAGCGTGGTCTACTCATCGGCAGTCCTCGTGGAGCGTGGAGATATTGGGTTGTAGTGTTGCTTTGTTTGCTCACGCTGCAAAAAAAATAGTGTTTGTGTCCGAGCACGTGCGAGCATTCTCGTTCGGCTTGGAGTTCTTGCTCTATGAAACGAAAACGAGTATGAAGAAAGCGTTTGAATGGTGTCGAAAAGAAGAATCCTTACGCGCTAGCTTTGCGAACTGGGTACTACACGGGGCGGGGAGTCCCAGCCTCAGAAGCTGCAGTTCAAGGCGCAGCCTCAGAGCTGGAATTGAAAAAGCGGAAGGCCACACCCGCTTTTCGGGTGCACTCACACGCGTTGTTGTAGCACACCCGCTTTTCGGGTGTGACTCGGGGACTGCACCGTGTAGGTACCAGAGGGCTTCCGAATTCTCGCGTTCATTTCGTCAACCCCGTGATCCTTCTTATCTTCCCGAGCAAAATAACGCAGACAGTTCCTCTTCTATCTCGAGTTCTGATCCCTGGGACAACAGTGCGCGACGAAGTCGCGCAAGGCGATTCTCCAAGAATCTTCTTCCGCCTTGTTGTCCTTCCGACTGCCCGCTTCCGACCCTTCATTTTCCTTTGCTCTGCCTAAGATAAGAGGGACGACCCAGAAAAAATAGTGAAAGGAAGGAGGGCGAAAACGGGGGGAGAAGAAAAAGCACGTCCTGTGTTTCCTTTCCCCCCCCTTCCCACTTCTGCGGACCTGTGGCTCGTACATTGTAGGCAGGCAGAGGAAAGGCGCGGGCCAACTGCATCGACACCTGCAGCCTCAAGTTAGAGTGAAAGTTCGCTCGCTTGAAACTTTTTGGCTGTGTGCTCTCGAAGGAGGCAGTTACTAGTTGTCGCAAAAAAGAACGCCAAGTGCCCTACGAGCCACCAGGAAGACCGGCCATCTAAACAACGACACAACATTATCGGCTTCTTAAAACTCGAAACAAAGGCTAGCACAACCCCGTTGAGACGGTGACACGTGCACGTTCGAAGCTGGCATTTTTCAAAGAGCCGCTTACTTTTGGCGCCTCGCCAACACCATTATTTTTGGGTCCTCGCAGCCTTCTGCTGGGCTCCCTCTATAACTGGCTCTCATCGGCGCTCGTCTGCCCGCAGTTATGTGCACCCACGACCATTACTTTCCCACAATGCTGGTCAGAGTAGATCCAAAACACTGCACGCGCGCAAAGCCCCCTGCCATGTGGACAGGTTCAAAGCGAGAAGAAAAGGAAACAAAGACTATCCCGGAGTCTTTGAGAAAAAGCGACGAGCTTTTCCCACTTGCAAACACAACCTCCCCACCAAATGTCTGATGAACATCGGTGACCAAGTGCTGTTGAGGCGGTCCACCGGTGAGTGGACCAGTGCCGAGGTTCAAGCCATCCGAGAAGATGGCGGCGTTCAGTTCACGTTTCGCGACGGCGCGCTGCTGAAGCAGAAGGTCCTGCCCAAGACCCTGCTCTCCACGCAGGTCAAGCCCGCCGCCCCTTCCGCCGCCCCTCCCGTCCGGAAGCCCCCGTCGAAGCCCGGCGGGCCGGCCGCCGCCGCCGCCGCCGCCTCCGCCAAGAAGCGGCCCCGCAGCAGCAGCAGCAGCAGCTCCAGCTCCAGCAGCAGCAGCAGCAGTAGCAGCAGCAGCGGCGGCGGCGGCGGCAGCGCCCGGAACGCGAAGAAGAAGCGGAAGAAGGAGGAGGAGAAGAAGCCGGCAAAGCGAAAGGCGCCACGGGCCAAGCAGTCGGCTGGGAACGGGGTGAAGAAAGTCAGGCAGCGCAAGCAGTACAACGTTCGCACTTTCATGGAGCCGGCCGTGTCTGCCGGTTTGCTCAACATGGAAACGGACCAGTTCTCATATAAACAAGATCCCGACAAGACGTGCGTCGTGTTCCGCGGCAAGGACGGCGAATTCGAGTTTCAGGTTTGGAGTTCTATTCTTTTGACGAATACTTGTTCTGTAGTAAAAAAATTGATGCCGACGATTCGGCGCCAGAAATTTCCAATTTGGGCTTTACCGAGCCTACCCATGTTAATTGAGGATTTTGGGTTGCCTTGTTCGAGACTGGAGGTCCTACGAACATGCAGTGTGAATAGCCTCTATTCGAGCCAATCCGGCTTTTGTCTATGAAAAAGTGTATTGTTTTTGGACCAGATAATAGCGCGGAGCAAGCTTTTTTTTCCCCTGCCAAAATGCATATGGGTGGCAGAGTGAGCGGGTGTCGGCCTTCAGGCCGGTCGGCCCGGGTTCGAACCCCGCCCGTCACACTTTTCCGGTCGAAGATTGTTTTCGAGGTTTGTTGCGTTTCCGGGTATAATGTGTTCCCACCAACGGCTTCCCGTGTTAGTGTCGTCTACCTAAAGGCACCTTTTCCTAAAAAAAGGCGACACTAACACGGGAAGCCGTTGGTGAGGATGAGACATTCTTCATGCAAATACAGGGAACCCTATTGAGAACTGTCTTCCCGTGTTAGTGTCGCCTCGCGTTTTCAGGCAAAAAGGCGACACTGACAAGGGCTAAACGGAGGCGACACTAACACGGGGGGGGGGTAGGTACGAACTTACTCGACCGGTCGATCACTAGTTGACCACTGCCTGGCTCATGGGCGACCACTGTGCGGTGGTCGATCACTGGTTGACCACAGCCTGGCTCATGGGCGACCTGGTTGACCACAGCCTGGCTCATGGGCGACCACTGTGCGGTGGTCGATCACTCGTTTTACACAGCTGAACTTGGTCGCTTTCCCTGCGGAATCTTTTTTTGAAGGATTCCCTTCTTTCACTTCATTCCAGTTGCAGAACCCCACCCCCAACCCCCCATATGCGTACTTGCTTCAAACGAGCCCATTTGACGAAGGTCACCCGGAGACTCCAAACATTCCGGATTTTCAAGCGGACTTAACTCCAAAAAATCAGGATGAAGACACTAACCGCTCGTTCCCGTCGTTGCTGAGTTGGATCGTGCAGTGCTTCGACGACAAGTCGAAGAACACGGCGAAGGTGACCTACCGGAAGCGCGAGGGGCGGTACGTCGTGGTCTCGAACCTCATGGAGCAGCTCGAGAAGGCGGAAGGCGGCGCCGCCGCGCCGGCCGCGGCGAAGGCGAAAGCGGCAGCGAGCGGGAAACCGAAGCCGGCGCGCAAGTCCGGCACCCCCGCAGCAGCGGCGGCGGCGGCGGCCCCCGCCGCGGGGTCGCCGGGCCACGCGGGGAAGGTGGCTTCGCCGCCGCCGCCGGCGCGGCCGGCGGTGAAGCTGCCGCCGTGCGGCGTGTGCCAGCAGCCGGTCGACGGCCGCAACGCGAACACGTTCGTGGTCTGCGGGGTGCCCGAGAAACAGCGGAAGCGGAACTGCCGGCGGTGCGTCCACGCGCGGTGCGCGGCGTTGACGTCGTCGTCGCAGATCAGCCAGCAGCACGTCTACCTGTGCGAAGTGTGCCTGGTGCCGTACATCACCGCCAAGGAGCAAGCCAGCATCCTCACTTACATCAAGAACCACTACGACGAGCTCCGGGCCGTCATCGAGACCACGAAGAAAGTGAAAGACATTGTACCGGTGTGTTGTTGCTCCTTTCTAAGACCCACGTACAACCCATGCACACCAGCTTCTCGAAAGAAGTGCCCAAGGCTACACGGCTAACGAGCTGACGAGTTTGAGGGGTGTGTGTGTGTTGCAGCAGATTCCGTCGTTGTCAACGCGCCTATTGCTTTGCGAGCAATCGACAGAGCAGGCACCGAAGCCCTTTTCATACCCTTTTTGAGAAAAGGCTCTCCGCGTCAACGAGCGGGTTCTCGTGCTTTGGCCGTAGCAGCTGCCATTAGCTGGGCACCGAGCTACAGCGATAGAGTCACAGACGACGACTATCCGCACCGAATCGATGTTCCACCGTCGGAAGGCTGGTTCCCTGCAAACTGTAGCTCTTCAATCTTGATTTGGTGGTACGTCCGGGCCGGCATGTCCGAACACTGTCATCGTTGGCGGGGGGAAAGGAAAGGAAAGAGGCCGCTCCGGGTCCAGGAACGTGACGGTCAACCACAGCTTGCAAAGCTTGAGTCGGAGGCAGCACAGTGCTACAACCCCGTCCGCTATGCCTTGTGGCTGACCGTCTCGACGAGCTTGTGTTCAGCACAAGCGCCAAGCTCCAAGGTACGCCACGCCTTGATGCTTTAGTTTGGGAAATCGGTAGCCACTTGACCCGCAGGCCCGTGGCTCTGCAGCACCGCGGAACACATGAAGCTTGGTTCAGGCTTTCCCTGGTACCTGGCGGGGGGGACAAGAAGAAACACCACACACAGGCGCTCCTCGAGAAGGGCGTGTCGAACACGGTCAAACCGGGCATCGACGGCGAGCAAACGGACGTCGGGATCACGCACTACTCGTACAAGCACAGCAACGGCCAGCACAAGACGTGGCTGCTCGACCTTGCCAACAAAGCTCAGCTTCTGAAGCAGATCGTCAAGCAACCGGTCACCCGAGGCGCCGACGACCGTCACGAGCCCCCCCAGCAGCAGAAGCAGAAGACGGTGTCTGTCAAAAAAGAAGTGAAACAAGAGCCGGACGTTATCGAGCTGGACGACGACGACGCCGTCGAGGAGGACGTCGACGCAAATGCGCGGGAGTTGTCTGTCAAAGTACTGGCAGGGGAAACAGACGTCCGGAAATTGCTGCCGTTGGAAGTGTACAACATGCGGCTCTGGAACGGAGCCCCTGAGGCGTTGTACAGTCCCGTACCGGGTGAGGCGAACGAGTTGACGTTCTGCCCCCCGGATTGTTCTTTGGTAACGTTCTTCGAAAGTTTGACTGGGGCCAGTCGGTCGTGGCGAGTGTACGTGCAGAGCTCTGTAACAGACGAGGACCCGTCTGTCGTCCTTTGGCCTGGGTCGAATGAGTTCGCACTTGCGGTTCCTTTGAAGAGCATTCTGCACTTCACCGGCAACATCGACGACGAAGACGTGTACCTGCACATGACAGTCGCGCACACCGCGCTTCCTTCGCTGAAAGCCGCCACCCGCGGGTTTTTAAGGCAAACCAAACCTGTCGAAGAACACTCGAAAAGCATCCCCGTGCTTGACTTCTCGCCCGCATCGGAGGGCGAGATGCCTTTCCACGTCACGATGCTGTGCCACGCCCCGTCGTGCGTGGCGGGCAGGGTTGACAAGGAAGCTTTGCTGCAAGACCGGGTCGAGATGAAAGCGCACTTCTTGGTCCTGAAAGAGCTGGTCGCACGCAGGGGCAGCGACAAGAAGGTCGACAACGGGTTGCGGTCGCTGGGCGAGGAGATCTGCTGGGCGCGGACGCGGTCGCTCGACCTGCTGGGGCTCTCGTCGAAGCTGTTCGACTACGCGAAGCCGACGACGATGGACAAGGGCTGCCTGCTCCTCGACGACTACGACCGCCTCAAGGAGCGCCGGTTCCTGAACGGCGACGTCATCAACTTTTACCTCTCCGCCCTCCGCGCCCAGCACCCCGACATCTGCGTTCTGCCCACCCACTTCATGGGCCGCGCGGCGACCCTCTTCGAATCGTGCAACGCCCCCCCCAACCCCGCCGACCGCGACAGCAGCAAGCGGCTGCAATGGGTCCTGCAGCTCCCGGAATGCCCGGAGGTCTTCGGCTCGGGTGCCTCGAAGCTGAAGCGGTCTGTGGCGTCGTTCAAGTACATCCTGGTCCCCTTGAACGACCCGCGCCGCCACTGGATGCTGGGCGTCGTCGCCAACGTCAAGAATCTGGCGAAGGGGGAGCCGCCGACGGTGCTGTACCTGGACTCGCTCAACAAACCGGACACCACGAATTTCAAGGACGTTTTCCTTCGGTATGGTTTTCTTGGCCGTTGCCGCAGGAAGCCCTACATTTAGGCACGCATATCCAAACCGTACAGAAATTCTATGCTTCTATTTTGGCGTCGCAACCTTTTTGCTACCTACCCGTTGGAGATGAGGAAAAGCTTGGAACATAATGTAACACTAATTCTTACAGAATAATTTGCGATTTGGATAACACTACCAGGACTTCCGTTTTGGGTTCTCTAAAGTATTGTAGTCTCTTGGAAACTGACAGTTTCAAGCACGTTCTCTTAGCTGCTGTTTCTCCAGATAGGATCGTCCTTTCACGCGCAAACAACATTTCCATCCCTCTAGGAGCGGTGCTTTTTCCACCGTCCTCCAGGCTCCATTACATTCCTGGAGTATATGGACGAAGTATAGAAGAAGTTTGCTCCGGGACAGGACAACAGCGTAGAGTGAAAAAAGGTTTGATTTCAGAACCCAGGCCGCAGTGGGCGTTGCCAGTACATTGAAGGAGCCGACCGAACGCGCGCCAGCCTTTTTCAAACAGTTTCCGGCTGGTCCGATGTTGCCAGCATGAAAGAGGATCTGAGTGATCAGAAGCCGCAGAATCGAATAAAAGGATCGAAGACGCGAACAGCTAACCAACACCTTCGCAGCTTTCTCGCCTACCGTACGGCCGCCGAAGGCGCCGCTGCTGCACGAGGCGAAATGGCACCGGCGACGCCTGTGCTTCCCGTGTATGTATACATCGCTTACATCTCTCCACGCTTCCCTCGGACAACCGGCCTTTCAAATCTCGGTACCTCCTTTGTGACGCAGGGAAACCGAAGCCACAAACCGTGCCACGGAAAGGTTACTCTCCTTCTGGACAGCAACGGATCTGAAAGTATCCCAGCACGGCGGGATACGGTGGATCTGGCGCGGCTCCGTCTCTCTCCACCAGTAGGCTAAAGCCAACCTGTTTCACGACAGCCCTAAACCCACCCAGCTCACGTTACCTGTTAGTGGGTGAACAATCCAACCTGCGTTCACTTCGAACTTGCACTTGAAACGGAAGGGAAAGCCACCGTGGATGTGCTGCGCTCGGCAGAAACGACTTCGTCGAGTGAACTGGTATTCTTCCTAACCCTTGAACGAAACCCCGCAGGAAGGAAACGTGGACGATCTGCACGTCTGCACCCGTTACACCCCGAGCAGTGGTTCCACAGCAAACCAACCACACTGACTGCGGTCTTCACGTCGTTAAAATGGTATGTACCACAACTCACTCCTCCCTTCCCCCCATCAAACATGAGCTCCGACTTTGGATTGGTCTGCGTTCAAGAGCGAAACCTGAGATGAAGAACGAGGTGCACACAACACCGCGGTGAAAAAACACAGGGGCCCCCCCCTTTTTTGGCTTGCGGGTTTGCGGGTCCCTTAAGGTTCATACCCCACCTTGGGAGCCGTACACTCCCCTTTTTCGAGACTGGAGGTCCTATGAACATGCAATGTGAATAGCCTCTATTCGAGCCAACCCCACTTTTCTGTAAACGAGTTTGAAAGTGTATTGTTTCTGACTGGATTTAGTGGGGAGCTAGCTTTCCCCCCCCCTGCCCAATAGCATAGGGGTGCAGAGTGAGCTGGCTTCGGCCTTCAGGCCGGTAGGCCCGGGTTCGGACCCCGCCCAAGACACTTTTCCGGTCGAAGATTGTTTTCGAGGTTTGTTGCGTTTCGGGGTCTAGTGTGCCCGAAACTTGCGTTTTTTTGCGGAGTTTCTCAGTCTCGCGGTATTTGGGTCACCCCGCCGGCCCCCCGAGGGAGGGCGGCGGGAAAAGGCTGCACCAGGGCGTCTCCCCCCCGTGCTCGGTGGGTCCGGGGTGTCCCCCCCCCCGGGTACGAGCGCCAGACTTTACCCGTACTCCGTAGTGGGGGGGGGTCTCGGGGTGTCCCCGGGTACGAGCACCGAAAGGCTGCACCAGGGCGTCTCCCCCCCGGGGTACCAGCGCCAAAATTTACCCGTGCTCGGTGGGACGGGGGGGGTGTTCCCGGGTACGAGCACCGACCTTAGCTTCACCCGGACTTTACCACCTGGCCGAACTTCGCTTCGTGCCCGAACTTTTTTTAGTACCAGCGCTTAGCACCAGAACTTAGCTTCGCCCGAACTTAGCATCACTCGAACTTAGCACCATCCGAACTAAGCTTCACCAGAACTTAGCTTCGCCCGAACTTAGCATCACTCGAACTTAGCACCATCCGAACTAAGCTTCACCAGAACTTAGCTTCGCCCGAACTTAGCATCACTCGAACTTAGCACCATCCGAACTAAGCTTCACCAGAACTTAGCTTCGCCCGAACTTAGCATCACTCGAACTTAGCACCATCCGAACTAAGCTTCACCAGAACTTGGCTTCGCCCGAACTTTACTGTTCCCCGAACTTTAACTGCTGCCTCCAGTCTCGCCCCGCGCCGGTCTTTAGCCGAGCGCACGTGCACGTACTTATCCCTTTTTACCTCTTTCTATCTTGCACCCCTTTCCTAGACAACATCTTCCTCGAAGAAGACTTGATGCGAACTAGCATCAACCATGCATTTTAGGCAGTGCTCTGCCTAAACATTAAACTAAGATTTTCCCCCCATCAAACATGCATGAGAGGCAGTGTCCTGCCTAAACATTAAACTAACATTTTCTCCATCAAACATGCACAAAGAGCAGACAGTACTAACAAGTACAAAAGACCAAGATTTCTTCCCGCTTCCTGCGTTCGGCTCCATGCAAAGACCTTGGCTTCGAGTGGCCGGTTCAGTAGGGTTTCCGAGGAACCTCTTGGCGTGTAATTAGTGTTACTAAGTACTAGCGACACTAAGCAAACTCTCGGAAGAGTTTCTGCTCTTCATATTGTCTGACGAGAACTGCCTAGAAGAAATGGAGAAGTAAGAACACGTCTTTGTAACTGATTACTAGCGCAAGGGAATGTTGAGTGACTGCCTTAACCCGGGGAAACGAGCTTGGCGAGGTCACCGAGGGGGGTTAGGGAGGGTGGGAAAATTTGACTTTTTCTATGAACCAACCACATCCTGAAGGCTATGTGATTATCGATGCAGATTATCGCCTCAGATTCTTTGCATTCTAACCCAAACTCGTATCGACTTTCGTGGTGCATCAACTCCCTCAGTGAAACTGTGAACGCTCGCGTTCCGTCTTTTACTGCATCACCTCGGCACGTCGAGAGCAGAACATTGTTGCGCCGAAGAATGCGGCTTTTCGAATGCAGCTGCAATGCCATTGTAAGGACCCAACACAACGCAGGCGGAGCTTCTCATGGCCGGGCCCTCTCCGCCGCCCATAGGCCCCGACTGGTTCGACCCGAGTACCATCCCCGAGACTCGCGCTGCTATTAAGCAGGCCATTCGGTCCCTAACCGTGGAGCAGGCACCAGAACTTGTGCCGAAGCTGGACATGCTCGACGCCGCGCACCAGAAGCGATCGAGGTAAGGGCAACAAGGCGAAGGTCGCATGGCTTACCAACATAGCAGACTCGCTGCCTGATCCACGAGCGGCACTTTCCACCCCATGCTTATTTTTTTGCCTAGTAGGTGCCCAGGAGGTCTTTATGTGTATCCTTTTCTCCTGGCCCGTTGCAGGTAGCAGTCGGTTGCGAGACTGACAGCTGGGCGGCGCCACCCTCCTCTACGGAGGGCTCGGCTTCACCCGCGTCTGCCGTTGTAGCGGTTCTTGCATGTACGGCCGCCGATGACGCGGGAACAAACCCATTGTCATTATCAAACAGAGACGGTTGGCGTCGTATCGTGTCATACCTATCAAATAGAAACCACACACGTGCGCACGAGCACTGCAGATGCAGCTGCTGTCAGCTTTGTTCAGGTTTGGGTTCTTCCAAGTACCTGTAGATTCCAGGAAACTGACAGTTCGAAGCCCTGCCGTTTCGCCCGATAGGAGGCAAAGGCAGACCTCATTGGTCCTTTCATGCGCAATCAGCATTTCCGTCCAGGGGCAGTAACCCTGTGATGCATGACGGACACGCATGGCTGCTAGCGTGCATCCGCTTTTTTTCAAAAGGCGGTTGGTCCCGGTCAACCTCATCATCAAACGGCACAAAGCTTTCCGAGAGAGACCGTAATTGGACAGTCGGGACAGCCGGAGACGGGCCCCACGATAGCAAAGCCCCCCCGCTGCTGCCAACCAAACTCACACCGCTGTCGTGTCTGCAGACACCAGGTTCCTGGTCCGCCTCACGTGTCTGTGGCTTAAAGGACCAAAACACAGCGCAGACGGTACCAGGGCGGTGTTGAGCACATATCCATCCTAAGCACGTTCTTGCAATCCCCTGCCCGCTGTCTCCGGCAGATCGACATAGTAAAACCTGCCTGGCTGGCCTTTTTTTGAGGGCTGACGACGACGACCACCCCCTAGAACTACTACTACTTTTGTGGCTCGCTTACCTGACAAATCTGTCTGAGAGTGCCGTTTTTCGTTTTTATTTTTCGCCTGGACCCTTCCCTTCCACGACAAGAGCAGGGGGGCTTTCGAACTCGGGGTGTAGGTTTGTCAAGTCGGGACATGTCGGACATTTCTTGTTTCCGGGAACCTGAAAATGAACAAAAGCAAGCAAATAATGAACGCCAACCTTGTATGCTTTAGGTGTCCCCACAAAGCGCGATACGACTGGTTCCTCGAGCCGGTTTCATTGCCATTGAGGTAGAGCCAATAACTGGCAACTGACGACACTGCACGATGATGATGATGATGAAACAGCCTCAGAACCCCTCTGAGAGAACCGCAGGTTAGGGGATGTAACTTTGCAACACGCTTCTAGTAGCTTGTGTCGAGCCATCTATTCATGATGCGTATACTGAGCTGATCAGCGTTTTACTACCGTTTGCTTCGTTGTGGTACGTCCGCGACCGTTGTTCGTAGTCGGGATGACAAACCGATAAACCGGCTTTCGAAAGCTTCCCCTCGGCGTAGAAGAAAAAAACAAGAAAGGATTCAGCAGCTGAAGTTGCAGCTTGGTATCAGCTCAAGCTTGGAAGAACCTTTCATTGCTTCTTTTCCATCTCGGCAGACGCGTATTTTAGTTCTTGCAACCTTGCAGCGATGCCGTGGGCAGCCGGTCCAGGTGGATTGATCAGCATTGCGAGCCCATGCAAGAAACAGGTCAAAACAAGAGGAAGTCGGTGTACTCAGTTCTAGCCTTGGGTCTTTCACTACCATGTAGTTGTCGGATTTAGAAGAAAAGAGACACGGCAACTTGCCATTCTAGCGAATGGAATAGCGTGTGCCTGTTGGCCAATGGGAGATCACAATGCAATGCATCCACCTCTTCGCCAGAGAAGAACGTCATCACTGCTTGTGTAGTTGAGGCACAGGGTGGGAAATCAGCCGGATCTATCCACCGTGCAGACACGCACCTTTCCGCGTGAGACTTGCCACATCCTCGGGTCGGGTGAGATATGCCGCCTGTACAACGACATTCAGCTATTGAAACCCCCGTGCAGCTGACATTGCAAGATGTAAACAAAAGGCTTGAGTACTATCTCCCACCATCCCGCCACCCACCCTTCGGAGAAGTCACAGGACCCAAAAGCAGCGTGTCGGAAACTGAAACCGACTGGTGAAAGTGACGAGTGGGCTACTTCGATTCAGCCGTTTCCCACTTTGAGCCATGAACTTAAACACACACACGTATAGTGATGGTGAGTGGGCGGGGGTAGCAACACAATGCGGAGGGAACCACCTGCAAGAAAAGAGTGCCCTTCTGGTACAATGCTGAGCAGTCTCCTGATAAGCAAGCCGGACGACGTGATGCTCGACCAAGAACCGGCCGGCGGGGATGAAAGCGCGTGCAGCAGCTACGACAGCAACTACACCGGCAGCGAGTCGTCGTCTTCGCCGGACAGCGGCTCGGCTAGCGAAGGGAGCCTCAGCCACAGGCCCAGGACCGACAACGCCGCAACGGGGCGAGGGGGACTCAGGCGGTCGCACACGGTGCGGCCCGCGGACCGAAAGGTGGAGAACCCGGCCGCTATGGTGCACGCGCACACCCCGCGTCTGGAGACGAAGAAGTCGTCTGACGCCCTGCCGGTTGCGATCGCGCCGTCGGCGGACGGGAAGTCGCGCAAGAAAAAGGGCAGGAAGGGGAGGGCCTCCGGGGGCAAGACGCCGCCGGCGAAGCTGGTCGCCGGGAAGCGGGGCGACGTTCGCATCAAAGTGCACGTCAAGAAGTCGGGGAGAGTGAAGCGGCCGACCGTCGTCGCCACCTTTCGCAGGATCCCCTCCAAAGCCGCGGCGGGCAACGCACCGGCACCCCCGCACCACCTCCTGGACCCGATCGCCACCGCAAATGGCCACCACAGTAACAACAACAACAACAACAACAACAACAACAACAACAACAACAACAACAACAACAACAACAACAACAACAACAACAACAACAACAACAACAACAACAACAACAACAACAACAACAACAACAACAACAACAACAACAACAACAACAACAACAACAACAACAACAACAACAACAACAACAACAACAACAACAACAACAACAACAACAACAACAACAACAACAACAACAACAACAACAACAACAACAACAACAACAACAGCAACCCCCGGGCTTCGCTGTCTTTTTGTGGGCGGCAGCTGCCCCGCGGTGACAGTTCGACTTTCAGGAGCTGCCACCAACCCGGCGGGCTGGGGCCGCGGAGGAAGAAGGGCGCCTTCAGCCGGAAGCGTGTGATCGTCGACACGGGGGCGACGAGGACCGCCATTACCGAAGAAATGGCGCTGAACATCCTGAAGCTGCAGCCCAAGGGCACGACCAGCGTCACCACCGGCGACGGTCTCACGTCGCAGCGCATCCTGGTCCGCACGAGTATCGAAGTCGCAGGGACAGTGGCCCACGTTTGGGCCACTGTGCGGCCTCCAACTGCTCTCAAGCACTGCATCCTTGGAGTCGACTGGGTAGGTGCTGTCCACCCGGAGTGGGTCTACGCAGACAAGTCCGTGAGGCGCAAGAAGAGGAGGCACCCAAAGACCCAGGCGAAAGCGAGCCGGCTTGCATACGAGTAGCTGGGTCTATTTGATTAACCGTGTTACCCCGGCACGTGACTTGTAGTTCCCACGACAGGCGGTGGATAGTTGATGCATTCTAAAAGTAAATACCGCTAGAAAGAAGCGCCTGCGGGTCGCATACGTGCCGCTGGTGAAACAAATCGCTGCTGAACCAGTCGCTCTCCTGGAACGGAACCGCTTCGAATTACTGTCGTTGTTTTCCGGTCTGTCACGGTTCTCGCCCACTGAGCAGTGCGAAAATATGCAAAATAAAGAACGTCGGGATTCATGCTGTATGGGAAAGGAATGACTCTTGTGACAGCACCAGCAAGAAACATTCAACAAAAATGAGGAGTCAGGCGGCGAGGTGCAATTTGTGTGTTTAACTGTGAAAGAAACCCCCCAAGAAAGTATATTTTTTTGAGGTTGCATGCAATGTAAATTTACGGTTCCAGGCTTTTTCGATCGGTTTGCAGATGTTCGTGAAACCACAGAAAATGCAATTCGCGATACGAAAGTGAACCGAAGTAGCTAATTGCCACTGCCCATTCGTTGCCGCAAAGCGGCAGTATATCTGACCACCCTCCAAACGTCATCACGGTCAGGCTTTGCACTCTGTCTGACGTGGAATGACGCGCGACAGGTGCAAAACACCATTTGTTCTTGTTGCACCTGTCACACCAAGGTTTGGCGCGGACAACGCACACAAAAGAAAAATTAATAGCGATAGGATGGTGTGGTCGGTATAGCCAAGGGGAACTACGGGGAACTGACCTTGGGGTGTCCTTTTTTTGTAGGGGAACTTTTTCAAACGCCACGCACCGGCGCAAAACCCGGAGCTTTGGAGTGACCAAAACGGTTCCTCTTGCTTGGGCCTTCCACAAAAGGCCCAAGCCTTTTGAAAAATGGAGCCTTCGGGGTGTCGGTGGACAGGGGGTGTCGGGGGTGGTGCTTTCGTGCCGCCGTGGAATGCGCATGAAGGATTTGTTGAAAGGTAGACTCGAACGCTATCGTAGGACTCGCAAAAGTAGGTTGGCTCACGTTTGCAAGAACCTAAGCAAAGCTCGCTACCGGCCCTTCAACGTTCGCCAGGAGGACTGAAGGAAAAGCTCAGCTACGACCATTGCGTGCTTGTACAGATCCTTGAAAATAATCGCGTTATCGTGACGGATGGCAGAGGCCGATCAAGATCTGCAGGATATCTTGGACAGCCCACAGGTAAAATTGGCCGGCAGCACGCAATCAAGAGTCCCATGGTGATTTGATGTGGACAGTCATAGACGAAAGGATGTGTTTGCTCAGCAAGCTGAGTCCAACTTGTGTCTGCATGGAAGGGAAGCTGATAAGAAGTTACTTCTTGATAAACTGCATGCCCTCACCCGAAGCATGCGATTCAAGGCTAATGTTGTTGTGGGCAAACTGCTCTACGATCTCTGGAACAGAAGGATGCAGTCCGGAGAGCTTCCGGTTTCTCCCAGAGTAGAGGAGCTGAAGCAAACGCCACCTGGGCCTCTGAACGTGATTGCGGATCACCTTCTTGCCCAAACCCAAGAGGGATTGGAGTGTCGGAATGACGCGCAAGGAGAGGCTCTTGGCTTGTTTGCTTCTTTCGCTGGCGAGAGGGAGACTTTGGACACGGTACCTGCATTCCAACTCGTCCCTCTCCGGAAAGCAAGTGGGTGGAGGTCCTGGGACTGCGAAGGCGTGACTACCCCACACAAGAAGGACTCGCTGTCTCTGTTCTGTCCCTGCCGCCATAGCCATCTTATCCTCGGCCAAGCACCAGTTTCTCCTCCTGCAACGCAACCTTGTCTTCAGCATGGCCATTCTGACTGTCATTCTGATTACCAACCTTACTCCTCGCTCGGGTTGCCGTCTTCGACCGCGACCGCCTCTGATAGTTTGGGTTAGAATGCAAACAATCTGGGGCGATAATTTGCATCGCAGGTGTCGCGGTTATCTCTTCGTACGTGATGTGTCATGCTTTCGCCTCTTTAGCTCGTCTTGATCGTCGCGCTCAGGCGCGCGTTTGGTGCCTCGCTTCTTCTTCGTTTGCTCGTCCAGGTTCATCGCTTGCGCGTCGATTTCTGCTTCTTCAAGGCGCTAGGGCGATGACCGCGTTGCCTTCTGTGGGGTCGTCTGCCCGCTCGACTTCTTCGCTTGCGCTTTGATGCGTCCTTTGCGCCTTTTGATACCGGCTCCGCCGGAGTCCGATTGCCGCTTCTTCGCTCGCGTTGGCACCGTCTTCTCGACCTTCGCTCTCGGTGGCGATGAGGTTTCCCGCTCTTCGGTCCCAACTTCTCCCGCTGCTTCCGGGAGCACCAGCCCCTTCCGACAGCACAGTTTGGGCCTTCGACTTCGCAAGTCCGCGAGCCGGCTGCAGTGCGCACGTCGGCATGCCATGGTCAGGTGTTCGTTGCGGCAGCACTATGCTATCGTCTTACACGTCGCGCATTGCGTCATGCGGTGTTGCCGGCAGAACTTCACCGCTAGGCCGTCGTCATCCTTGTGGTGGGCCTCACAGCACCACGCCACCGACTTGCCCCGACGCTTTCACACGCCGCACTTCACTTTCTGGTGCTCGTGGCACACCCGCTCACTCCACCTTTCGTGTTCCGTAGCGTCGTTGAACACCGTCCATCTCGCCGCACGCTTCGCCCTTCCACCTCCGTACGTCGGGAAAAGATCCATCCCCCGCGCCTCGCCGCTGAACTCGTGCCGTCGTCAGCTGTGTCTCGAGCACTTCCATCGTCTCCGTACCACCACGGAAGATCGGCCTCATCTCGTACCCCGTGAGGCTTCCACCGTTCTCAGCGACCCTATCTTCTCCAGTTTCCTGCCTGGCAGAAGCGGTCCGTCGCCGTTTCGCACCAGCGCATCACTGACGGTTTTTAAAAGTTTTGCGAGTACCCTCGCGCGCATGCTCAACAGTGTCCGGTCCGTCGTCGCTACGACACTGCCCGGAAGATCCAGTCCGGTGCACACTTCAAAGTCGACGGCGACCGATCAGCACTTCCCATCCAGCCAATACTGCAGCGCCCGGAACTACCTCTCTCCTCCGACCGCCGCGAAGGTCTCCGGTCCCGCGATCACTTCGACCCGGCCGGCGCGGGGCCTCTGATAGAGCCGTTCCTGCTCTCCTTTTTGCTGGTCACTACCTGTCAAACCGTGACTCCCAGTCTGTCCTTCCTTCTCATCCTATTCGTTCCTCTTCGGAGCTAGTGCTGCACCTTTGTAGCTCTTCCGTCCCACCTCTGCCAGGGCTGACTGCAGGGAAGTGGTCACCACAACGGAATTCCCCCCCGAAATTCACCGATTCTGGCCTGGACCAGGTGGCTTGTCTCCTGGGGTTTCTGATCTTAAGACGCTCGAATTACTCAAAATTGTCCTTATTTTGTGACGAAAAAGTGCAAGGTAGCTTAGAAATGCTCTCCAGGACCCAAGGCCATCCCTGAAGCATTCAGCAAAAAAACAAGAAACGAAAAAAAAGACACCCCCCCCTCGTGTTGAACTACGGGGGAACTACGGGGAACTGGCCCACCGACCACACCATAGGAACTGTCTTTCTGAGAATTATTGTGCTTGTTCACAGCTGAAGCAGCGTTTGAACCTGAAGACATGCAGAATAAATCACTTAGACTGAATGGCCAGTAGCATCTGGTTGACCAGAAGCATCAAAAATTACCTTGTTGCATTAGCACACCAATGAGCACCACACTAGTGCGACGGAATGACAAACAACTAATAGAAATAAACGAGTCATCACAGCCTACACGGCCAATCATGTCATTTCTTGTAGCTATAAGCCATCGCGCCAGAATGAAACCGTGCAACTTAAAGATGCAGGCGTTGCAGGCGTTATGCATCCCGCGTGAAGAAGAACATCCGGGAACGTCCGGGCTGTGTTCCATTTCAAATTTGCAAAACAAAAGACGATCCGTGGCGTCCGATGGGTCCGTCGACGAGAGAATACAAGGTTTAATGCCACGGTCTACCGCAACATAAACGCTTGAGTCGGCGTTATCATGGTGCATCCCGTCCGCTCTGCCCAGTGGCTGCCCGTCTCAAGGACTCGCTCGTTAGTGCAAGGACCAAGCCCCGCGGCACGCCACGTCTTGAACCTTCAGTTTGAGGAGTCGCGCCCGTAGGCCCGCGGCTCTGCAGTACCACCGACGTTTTGGAGCTTCACTGTAGCAGGGCTTCCGTGTACCTGATACACTTGTGCCTGCCAGATTTCTTCTATAGCGGTCTCGAAGCTGACCGCTTTCTTTCTCTTGTCGGCGATCTGACACGAGCAAAGAGGTAGCCGCAAGACAACGATGCAGAACGATGTTCGTAAACTACTTGATGTTTGGAGCCTGGTGCATGGTTCAGCTGCGGCCTGTGTGACGGCTTGAACAAGATAAAGTGAACTTCAGCTCTAAAGAAGCAGGTACCCTCGAAGCTAGCGAACCGACGTTCACACCATTATTGATGGACCCTCCCTCTTTCTGCCGCAGGATGGCGTGAGCGTGTCAGAACAGCCGCATAGTCTGACCTTCCTTGCAAAGACGCCTCTGTGTGTACAACACCTGCTTTGTTGACAGGGCATGTGATACGCTGATCGATCCACGTCGAAACGCAGTGTGCACTTCTTACGTATCGTAATCTACCAAGTGAAAGTTCATGCCGTCTTGTGAGAAGCGAAGCGGAAGCGAAAACTGCAAGTGAAAACACGCCGGTGAACGGCCACATCGTGGTTACCATGACTCGTTTCTGACGAGGGGAAATCGAACTCTTACCGCTAAAAATGGAACACTGGTGGAGAACGATCCTTGCGGTCGGTCACCCCCACCTTGCTAGCCTCTGATCCCCGCCCCACCTATGATCTCAGTTAAAGCTTTCATTTCGTCCTCTTTTACGGACTAGACTGGTGCCGCCAAGCGTTTAGTTGCGCTGCTCCTACTCTTCTTCTTTGCTTCTTCTGCAAGAATCCTACTAACGAAGGTGCTTGACGACCAGAGTATCCTTCTAGAGATTGCCATTGATCACAATGGGCAAACGTATATGGGGCAGTTACGACAAAGCTGAGGAAGCAAAACGTGGTGTATTGGGAAGACGTGATACTACGCATGCCAATGCTTGCTAAGCAGGGCACTGGGTCGGAAAGCCAGTCGTCGGGATTGCTGCACTTCATCAACCCCAGCCAACCCTTTGCTCCTTCTCCGTTGGCCAAGCGAGTCCCGGCCGAAACCGAGTCGCCTAGTTGCCAGACTCAATAGACCAGCCGGCTCTCAGTATTCGCTTGAGACCCGTAAGGGTGCAACAAATACAACACTAATGCAATGCACGCCGCTACACCATTGAAGCCATGTTCCACAGATAGTGAAGGAACCCATAAACAACCAAAGCAGCAGCTATTTCGGCGGAACAGACAGAACCAAATTGTTTCCAGGCCCCTGGGTATCTTTGTACCTCTCCCTCCCACACGAACGATGGATATCCTCCGCGAGATCGGGCAGGAGTGGCTGACGGAAGACTGGCCGAAGGACGGGAGCGAGAAGGAGCAGCAGGAGGCGTTCTTCGACCAGGTGCGGGCGCTGAACGACGCGTACCCTGGGGGTCTGAAGGCGTACGTCAACAACGCGCGGCGCCTGCTGCAGGACAGCAAAGACGGGCGGAACCCGTTCGAGTCTTGCACGCCGGAGATGCCGACCGCCGGCGAGACCCTCGACTTTGGGAAAGAAAGCTTCCTCCGGCGCGAGGCCGTCGGCGCCGAAGAAGTCAAAAAAGCAGGGTTCGTCCTGGTGGCCGGCGGGCTGGGCGAACGTCTGGGCTACAACGGCATCAAGCTCCAGCTTCCCGTCGAGACCACCACCAACATTTGCTACCTGCAGTTCTACGTCGAGTACCTCAACGCGTTGGGTGGATCCGACCGCATCATCCCCCTGGCCATCATGACCTCCGGCGACACACACGACAAGACCGTTGCGCTATTGGAGGCGCACAATTACTTTGGGAGGGCCCGGGACAGCATCACCCTCATGCGGCAAGGAAAGGTGCCTTCCCTGTGCGACAATTCCGGGAGGTTCGTGAAGGAGAGCAAATACTCGCTGGAGACGAAGCCTCACGGGCACGGAGACGTGCACCAGCTCATGCACAGCACGGGCGTCGCAAAGCGATGGGCGAGTTCAGGTGTCGAGTGGGTCGTTTTCATCCAGGACACGAACGCCCTCGTCTTCAACTCGACGCAGGGAGCCTTGGGCTTGGCGAAGGAAAAGGGACTTGACGTGAACAGCATCGCCATCGCAAGGAAACCCGGCGAGGCCATCGGGGCCATCGCGCGCCTGGTGCAGCCCGCCCCGAAGCACCCTGTCACTGTCTGCGTCGAGTACAACCAGCTGGACCCTTTGCTCCGCTCCACCATCAACAAAGAAGGTATCTCTTCCTCTCCACGATGTCTCACCATACAGCGTCTGCGTCTGTACCTGACACGGACATGAGCCGTGGCCGGTCAGTGTTTTTTCTGTGTTGAGAAGAGGTTTTTTTAGGTTTGATTGTGTAGACGGGATTGAATGGTGGAAGTAGGAAACTCAAGTGTTCAGTGGAATACTGCAGTGCGCTCTTTGGGTCACTGCGACCGTGTTCGTGCTGCCTTCCCTGGCAAGTTTCCCGTCTTGAAATTGAACGACTGGCCACAGTGAATGTGTGCGGCGAGGTGTGCCGCAACTCGACTCCCAGCCTCAATCGTCGGTATATTCAACCGGTGACTCTCCAACACCGAACAATGCTCGAAAGCGAAACCTTAAATCCTTCATCAGGCGACGTCGCAGACCCAAAGACTGGCTTCAGCCCATTCCCCGGGAACATTAACACGCTGATCTTCCGACTGCAACCGTACTTGATGATTCTCGAGGAGACGCAGGGCCTGATGCCGGAGTTCGTCAACCCGAAGTACGCCGACGCTGACAAGAACGTGTTCAAGAAACCGACGAGGCTCGAGTGCATGATGCAGGACTACCCGAAGCTGGTCAGCGACCCCACCGGCAGCCTTGTCGGGTTCACCGCGTTTTCGAGGGACTTCGTTTTTTCCCCGGTGAAGAACAGCAAGGCGGAGGCTCTGGCGAAGCTGAGTGCCGGGCTCGACGCCAACAGCCCCGGCAGCGGAGAAGCCGAGTTCTACGAGATGAACGCCCAGCGCCTCCGGCTGTGCGGCGTTTCGGTGGCCGACGAGAAGCAGGACACCGTGTTTGGCGATATCCCGGTGAAATTCGGCGCCCGCGTCGTGCTGCACCCGACGTTCGCTCCGACGCAGGCGGCCCTGGCTTCCAAGGTCGACGGAAACGTGAGCATCAGCTCGCGCTCCACGCTGGTCGTGGAAGGTGCGAACATCAAAATCGACGACCTCACCCTCGACGGTGCCCTCGTCATCAAAATCGGCAGCGCGGCTTCCTTGCACATCAAGAAGCTCTCGGTGCACAACAGAGGGTGGCAGATGGTCGCAGCCCCCGACGGTTCGGACGAGGCTGTCCGAATTCGAGGCTTCGTCTTCGAAAAGCTGGACACGCGAGTCATCGAATTTTCCGAAGGCTCGCACGTTATCGATGAGAGTTGAAAATCAGTTCGGACCTGAGTGGGGGTGAGGGAGTAGTTGGATCCATCTTTTTCCCCGACGCGTTCACTCCTGTCAGGTCCTCGTGTCCAATTCGCTGTTGCCTTGTTGATGAGGCGAAATGCAGTGAGTTGAGGCCTGTCTGACACGCTGATGTGTCGGCTTGATGAACCACGGAACTGCTGTTTGTGCGTTCCCTTCCTTGCCTTCCATGTGTTCGAACAGCACTCGCATACCCTCCACCCTGCTCTATTCCGAATGCTTGATGACCCAAGGCAGCCCTCGATTATGCACCGAAAGAAAGGCCTAGGCCATTCGTTTTTGCGCAAGGACTACAGATCCGTAAAGAGCACGTGTATCAACAAGAAGTTGGGCACAGAAAAAGAGAAAAGTTCTTTTCTCTTCTTTTTCCCGTGTGGCTTCCCGATGTCACTCACTCTTTTTTGAGTTTCTCTTCTTATTTCAAGCGTTCCGAGATGCAGTTGGATGGCCGTTGCTATTGGTAGAGTGCTGGCGAAACAACGCAAGGTCCGCACAAAGCAGAATTCTGAGTGCGCCAAAGTGTTCTGAAAGAGCGGAAAGAGCGGGTTGGGCTCAACTAAGTGGTTTTTTGAGGAAATCATTGGAAGCTTCAGGTCTTGCTCTTGCTGTTGATTTGTGGTTTCTTTCAAGTCGCCAGGAAGGAGGATCAGATTCTCAACCTGAAATCGTAGTACCCTCAGCAACTTCGGGCCGATTCCACCCCTTGTTCTTCCGCGATTGTCGTTTGCTCAGTACACAATGTTCGGTCGCCTGGCTCAGAATTCGCTTTCACACGATCTATCTGCAACAAATGATGTTCGTGCCCCTCTTTGTTGTGAATTCGCTACCATAATGTGTCGACTAGTGTTCGAGAAAAGGAAACAAGTTGACATTCGGGCCTGCAGCGCAGTTCAGAACTTTTGCAACAGGCGACTTCGTGCATACTCGCACCGGAGAGGCGGACTCCGGAGGGTGTCGATTCTCGTGTACCTTTGTATCTTTTCGAGAGCAGAAAGCGCACCCTCCGCCATATCGGTACGAATGCGGTGACGCGTTCCACCAAGTCGTCCCTTGCTGCCATACACAATTCAGGATCAATCGTCAGGTCTATGATGGCCAGCGCGTATACGCTGGCATTCTCCTTGAGTATATCGAACTGTCAGGATGAAAGCGAGTGACGGGGTATGATGGGGAATTCAAAACTCTTTCGTCCCTGGACTACAGTATCGGAGCGCGCGTAACAAAGCTCTGTCGTCCCTAGACTACTCAGTATCGGAGCGCGCGTAACCCGATTCAACCCATCGCAGGTGAGCGGTCCAGACCAGCTCACTCGCCAACACGTGGAGTTGACCCCGAGAATAAAATACTAGTTCCACTTTTCCGACGAGAGGTATAAGGTTAATACCCCGTCGCTATCCCGAGAAAAACACCGCATATTTGCCCCTCGCTTGTACAGTACCGGTGCCCTCCTTCTTGATGTTCCGCGGTGCGGCCGGTTTCCGGCCTGCATACTTGTATGCTCACCAAATTCAGAAAGGCCGGTGCATATTGACAAAGAAACGAGTGGTGAGCGGAAAAAAGGCCAAGAATTTCAGAACCTTCGAAAAGTCCAATTTCTTTTGCACCTGCTTTGTAGGAAATGCTTGAGGTGACTGCCAGTTGCGATAGATCAAAGGAGGTAAATGTGCTGTAGCCCACAAGAAACACAGGTAAAGCTGGGTTTAGTGGCGGGCGTAAGCGTTCAACAAACCCGCCAACAAACGAAACCAGCAAGCATTTTTCCGGTCCAATATTTTTGCGAACACGGTATTGCCAAGCCCGGCTTTAACACTGGGAAACTGGACTTTGAAAGTCCCCTGGTGTCGACATGATTGCTGGAAACTCTTTTTATTCGGTTCTTCCTGTCAGGTTGTTTGAGGAAGGCTAGTAACGAACACCATCTAAATGGTACCACACATGGTCTGGCAGCAGAAGACATTAGATCCACCACCGTATGCTGGTGTGCTGGGCGATATGGTGAACGGCCGTTGGCAAGGAGACGATGCGTACGATGCGTTAGACACTCTAATTCTGAAGCGCGCTGTGTGCCGAGATGGGGGTGACAACGGTGTTTTGCGCATACTCCCAGATAGAGGAAATCCGACGTGGCCGGATATGGATTGGGAAGCGGTGCGGCGAGGGCAGAAGCTGTGGACTGATTGCTTCTCCGCGGTACTCGTCGTATACTTTGGAATCCTGCTGATGGGGCTGAGCATTGCTCGCTTTTCAGAGGTGCTAGTGGCCTCTGGTTATGCAGGTAGCAAAGCTGTGACAGGAAGACGGTTTGCAATGACAGGCATGCACATCCTCGACTGGCTGCGCTTCGACTTGTCCGATCCTGACAGTGGTGCACGTGCTTCTCTCAAGCAAGCGCGAGCCATGCACTCATTGGCTCGCAGAAAGGCTTCTCACAATTGTTCAAGTCAAGGTGATGTTCCGCTATCACAGTGGGATGTGGCAGAAGTTCTTCTGGGCTTTTCCGCAGTGTCGGTAGACGGCTTGCGAGCACTTTGTGGTTGCGAGTTTACAAGAGCTGAGGAGGATGACATGATTGCAGCATGGCGGGTTATCGGCTGGTTTCTAGGGCAAGATGATAGGTATTCGTTTACCGCACACCCACTGTAGCACAATCCACAGCAAATCATCTGCTTTTCGATCTGCGCAGAAGGGAATACAAAAGACCCACAACGAAAGCGTGCACCGAATAAACAACCCGAACCATATAGCCCTTTCTTGCTCTAAGAGAACCCAGTCATCAACGACCCGAAACCCCGGAATTTCAAGCGAACTTTAACTCTAAAAGGTGCCGTGTGAGGCGGCTTGCGTACAAGATCTGAAATGTTAGTTGGCATTGTGTAAGGTGAAGTCGTAGCTTATCTATCATTGTATCCATAATTATTATATTAATTTTCTTGGTAAGCGCAAGTACTCGTCAACATGGGAGAATACTACAAATACACGTAACAGGTTCAACCCATGCTCATCGCACCGCCAAGCAAATGAATGCTATAAAGAGTGGCTGTCATACAGCAAGACACGCTTCGAGAATCCTTGGGCTTCGTGTGTCCTCTTGCAGGAAAGTGCAACTGGCGGTTTTGGGTTGTATCCGCCTGGCCGCATCTTTTTCACCAGTTTGTACAAGAACATTGTAGCAGAGGCACCTCGCTTAGCGGGCGTGTCACATGTTAACGTGTCAAAGCTTTACACTCCAGGTTCATCACTTCCATTAGTTGAGACGATTATTCATTTCGCCGTTTCTTGGACTTGTGTACGCAACGGATATATCAGCCGGAAAATGTTCGATTACACCTGCCGCGAGCGTGATACGCATCTCTCAAAGCCTAAGAGCAATCGCTTCCATCCACAGAGGCTGGCGATGGCTGAATGGTGCGACACGGTGATGTGGCCCGCCATTTCTTACACGTGTGTAGCAGTTGCCGTGTGCGTGTGCATTCTTGTTGTTGTTCAGCTATCATACTTACCGCGAGACCATCAGGCAGTCATCTTGCTAATCGTGACACTGTGCATGAGAGTGTCACAAGTGGGCAGCGCTCATCTCGGAGAGGATTGAAAGTTTGGGTCTGCCAAACACTGGGTGCATCATCATTCTTGCCAAGGCCACACCATCCAGACCAAATTCTGGTCAGGTGGAGGACAAAAGCCCACGTTCAGCCAGAAAGGTTGGCGTACTTCTCTTGCTCCCCTTGGGCAGTGATCATGGCAAACGTTGAACGTTTGAACGTTTGACAAATGTTGGTGTTTGCTAAAATTCAAACGTGAGTGAGGCGCTGGCTGCGCCTCCCGGGTGTGGGGTCGGCTTGTGAACATCCGAGCCACGAGGGCAGGATCTTCATGCCCCTGGGCCCCGCACCGTGGGAGGAAACACTTGCTGGAGGCTAGTATCTCCCTGTGCACACCTAAGGAGAACCAGAAGAATGGCTTGTTCCCTCATTTTCGCCGTGTCCGCCTGCAGCCACGTGGACAAGTGCTATCAAGTCGCGTACTGTGTACAGACCCGGTCCATCGATTATCAAACGGTTGTCAAACGTTTGCGTTTGATATGTCTTTTCAAACGTACATTTGCAAACGTTTGGTATCATCCGTTCGGCACCATCCCCCCCCCCCCCCCCCCCCCCAAAGATGGTATAATACAAGGGTCAAATAATTAAATACAAATTCAATAATAAAATACAATAAAATACAATTAAATACAATTAAATACAATAAAATACAGAATAAAATACAGACCCTGTAGGCTACAGTGCAGCTGCCTTGTGGTTGATGTTTTTGACATGTCTTTGTGTGCGTGACTCTAAATGATCCCTGATTCTCGACTACATCTACGACTTTTTCCTTGGCTTCAGCCTGCTTTTCCTCGCGCTTCTTAGTTTCCTCGGCAGCTTTGTTTTTCCGGTCGATATCGGCAACTAACTCGTCAAGACCTGCCCATATTTGTGGTGGCGTGGACTCTCGCCAAGAAGGCGCTTTTCACCCCATGAAGCTGAACACCCTCTCTGCGTCACGGAATTCTGAATTCGTGCACCCAGTGTCACACTTCGGAGTCCACGTTCACTTATGTGGGGAGTTGTAGAGTACGGGAGGAACCGGAAATCTCCGGAAAGATGGTACCCGCATTCCAACTCGTCTCGGGAAAGGTCAGTCGACGACCTTATGCAGGTGGGTGGAGGCCCACCCCAGAAGGTGGACTTGCGTTATCTCTCTGTCCCAGTCGCCATAGCAACGTTATCCTCGCCCAAGCATCATCCTGCAACCCTGCTTTCAGGATGGCCATCGTGCCTCTCATTTTGGTTATCAACCTTACTCCTCGCTCGAATTGCCGTCTTCGACCTTCACTGCCCCTGGTCCTGGTGGTTAGGACTACTTTCGTGACAACCTCTTCGTGCCACCTCTCTTCGTCACTGGTACCTTATCTTGCACCTCTGCCCGCCGCGGAGTGCACGTCTCTGTCTTCGATGATGGCGAGTCCTTACGCCGCAAAGGAAATACCCCGAAACTCCCCGAATTTCTCCGAAATTTCCCGATATTTTCGTCTGGACGAGGTGGATACAGGCAAAATAAAGACATGTCAACTACAGGCAAATGGGATTCCAAATACAGACTTGTATTAAATACAAATTCTCCAGAATAAAATACAATAAAATACAATAAAATACAACGAATAAAATACAAGTGTACTTTATTATTGCCATCCTTGCCCCCCCCCCCCCCCCCCCCGTACTAATTGCAGGGAATTCTATCCCGCACTCTTTCCCTTTGGTACTTCAACCAAACAACCTCACTGTGCTTTGCATATTTGCCACCGAAAAAAGAAACGAGGAAGTGCGTTCTAACGGGTTGCAGACAAACAGGGCGGGCGCCCTGAGCTTTCCAACTGACCTTCTGCCCGAGACGTATTTGCCTGTGCTCTGGTAGCATGGCCGGCCTGGTGGTGAGCTACGAGCAGTCGCCTGGCAAACTGGGACTCACATGTCTCCTGACACTCTGGTTCCGCGCTGATGATGGTGCGCCTTGTGTGCCCGTGCTTGACACGGTGCAGATAGCGGCGTTGAACACACAGCCATAAGCCGACAGCCGCTGCTTAACGGCTTTATCACACGGCCCTGAAATGATCCCCCTCAGGTGACACGACTGTTTTATCATTAACCATACTTCAACTCCCTTGTCCCAGTAGTTCCATGAATGTTCAGTGGGACGACACAAACAAGTCGAGAAGTTGTCGCGATGAAAATCCGCCGCAATCCTATATAGCGTTATGGCATAATGCTGTCAAGACAGAATGCGCTACAGGACAGTCCCATAAAAAGCCAGCGATATTGAGATCAGACAGGCACCGAGCTAGATTGCCTCGGGCTACCAGAACCGGCACAGTGTTTCGAATTGAACACCCAAAGGACGGACATCAACCACATAGATCTCAATGCACTTTCTCTTTCATCAGGTGACTATATAGCTTTGCCTATCAGTGGGCTGGGTCGTGTTTTGGTAACTCAAGAACGACCCAGGCACGCTCTTTTTTTTACCCGCTGGGAATGATTCTCCCTAATCAAACAACCTCACCTTGCATGGCTGCCTGCAACCCCGGGAAGCACATCTCAGGAAGCGCTCCTTGCAGATGACCCGAATGTGGTATTCCCGGCAGGAAAGAACACACAAAAGTGACCGAAGAAGCTCTTTGGTTTAGAAAATGAGCAGCCCCCAAAGCAGTATTGGCTCACGACTTCACCAGGTAGCACTAGCCTGTGAACCTGCACTTATTAGCTCCCAATGCAAACGATTGGCAGCACGGACGGAGAAGACCATTCCAAACAGACCGAGGTGTCCCCTCGCGTAAATAGCACGAAAAGCAGCGGAGCACAATAATGTGTTGCCGGCAGAAGCAAGAGCAAAGCCCACGGAATCGTCGCGAGGTGACCCCTCGCCCGCTAAACTGCCCTCTTTCTGGCCCTCACCCCTCGCCATTTTTGAGACTGGAGGTCCTATGAATAGCCTCTATTCGAGCCAACCCGACTTTGTCCGGTGGAAAAGTGTATTGTTTGCAGTGACTGGGAAATGTGCGTAGCTTCCCCCTCCAAAATGCATGCGGGTGGCAGAGCGACTGTGCTCTGTATGAAACCAACCTCCGACGCCCTACTGACTGTCCTGAAGCCACTTTGATAATGTATTGACGATTCGTTGACGTCCTTGTATGGCGATGGTGGTAAGAGCTCTCAAAAGAATTTCAGCTATTATTATTTTTCCGGAGGAACCGGCTACCCACAGTGTACTACACACTGTGTACTACAGTGTGTACAGGTACCACAGTGTACTACCACCGTGTTCAACCACCGAGTGCATTGGAAGACGTCATGCTGGGGATGCTGAAGTCATCGAACCTTTCGACGGCATTCCCAGAGACAAGCAATCTGTTTGCCATTGCTGTTGTCCTGCCAATGGGGACAGCATCGGTCGAGCGTGTCTTTCAAACATGTAAAGGGTGTTGACGAAAGCCAGGAAGAGGCTTCACGAGCAGACGCTGACCGACGTGCTAATGCTCGGGCTCAATGGCCCGTATGAACGTGGCATCCCGAGGAGCGCTATGGAGGCGTACCTCAATGCGTGGATTGCGAGCCCAAGAATGCTGAACTTCGCCACGTGGCCGGAGTATGAAGCGTGCGTCGACAAAGTGCGGGTCAGTGCGCTCTGCAGGCATTCGTTGCCGAACGGGGTTGTCTGCCCTCCTGCAACACCCCCTGTGCACAAAAATCTGGATACAGACCAGTTTACCAGTTCTGGGCTCGGGGGTCGAGGTCAGAGCTAGTATGCAGGCCCGTACAGGGGATAAGCTTCTATATCCACATTTGGACCGTCGGTCAGAATTTGGAAAGGCCGCCGGAAAAAAAAAAAAAAAAAAAAATGGCACTACCGTGACTGCATCGTCCCCCAGGCGCCGGCAGCGGTGGCCAACGTGCAATTGGAGGGGCAACCACTGCACCAGCAAAGGCTACAGAAGGAGTGCACGCAGGGGGAATCCCACTTCCCAGCACCAGTAGAAGTGGCCAGTTTGGATGCAAGTTGGACGGGCACGGGGGAAAGAACAACAGCCATGCATGTCACATCACGTGCGAAGAGATAACCGCCGGCGATGCAGATTATCGCCACAGATTCTTTGCATTCTGACCCAAACTATCCACCAGACAAAATGCCAGGGATAAAACACATAGAAAGTCGAAAAATGAAGCGTCAAACAAGTCAATCGACCTTGCAAGGCTTTGTCACAAGTAAGAAGCCCAAACCTGCTCCAAAGCCAGCAGACGAGCCGAAGGCTGTTCGCGAGGATGCAGAGTGGGGGAAGCTGTACTCGCAAGACTATGCCAAGTGGACAAAGAAGGACGTGGCGAGCCTGGGAGGAGGTACAAAGACGCTGAAGGAGTACGTGAAAGTCCAAGCAAAGGCAAGGCATATGACACGTGGAGGTTGGCAAAATTGGCCAACCGCCCTCCTCATCTCCACCATGACAATCTTTGATTCATTGGTTGATGAGGACAACAAGAACCCGCCCCATCGGCGCCAGACATTGGAGCAGCTGCAGTCTTCCGCCTACTCAAGCGCATCCTTGCGCCTTTCCCCCGTCTTCTCCTCTACACTACAGGCAGCAGCTTTGGTTTGCACTGCATTGGGGGACTCACATCTTCCAGTGTTCACTACTCGGCCCATGCTTGCTCCAGAGGTACTCGGTCTCGATCCCGGCACAGCCGAGGACGCCGATGTCGTGAATGCTGCATATGAGGGTCTGGAAGGCTTCACAGCAATTGATGCACGATTCATTGAGGCCTACCACACAGAACACGCAGAGCCGTACCTCAATGCGTTACTCTCTGCCATTAAAAACCGCCTGCGCATTGCCCCTCTTCTTACTGCGATGAGCTCACTGTTTGATCCTAGTGGACCTGTTCTTCGGGAAGGTGGTGACCCCGACGTTGCAACAACGCATCTCTCCACCATCCTAACGTTTTATGGTGAAACCAAGGTGCTGGTGAACGCAAATGGGCAGCCCACAGGGCCAATGCTTTTTTTTAGCCCCCAATTCTGCAGGGAAGCTGAGGGTGAATTGCCGGGTGTGCTTGCGGCTCTGAAGAGGCTTTACGAAGCCAACCCGCATGAAAAGACGTACTCCGGGGCAGTCACCCTTTTTTAAACGACCGCACCACCCCCGCACTTCCACCATCATGAGCATATCGCTGCTCATGCCACTGGCGAACGCAAGCCCTGAACGGCTCTTCTCCATGCTGAAGCTGTTGAAGACCCGCCTGCGTGGCAGTCTGGGGGATGATTCACTGCAGGAGCTGTTGACGCTCTTATTAGTGGCCGAGTACAGCGACACTGATGGATTGCCAAAGAGCGAGGTAAAAGCCTTTCTTGAGGCATTCCTCTCCGAGAAAGAACGGCACAGGCAGTTCCGGTCAACTCCTTTCTACTTTTCTCAGAGACAAGATACTGCGGATTCGGGTCGGCAGCTCCTGCTGTTGCTTACCTGCGACTGGAGGGCAGGTGCAGGTTGAGGCCGGAGAGGAGGCAGAGACACCGGCAGGCGAGCCAACTCAGTGCAAAAATCGCAGAAAAACAGTGAAAACGCAAAAAAGCCGTTATCGGTCCAAATTTGGAAAATGGGCCGGAGACCAAGCTAATACCCTGGGCCCGTACTCAAAAAAAAAAAAATGCATGCGGGGGTGGCATGATTAGCGACCAGGCATCGGCCTTCAGGCTGGGAGGCCCGGGTTCGAACCCGGCCGAAGACACTTTTCCGTCGAAAATTATTCTCGGGTTTTCTTTTTGGCTTCCGGGTCTAAGGTGCCCGAAAATTGGCTTTGTTGTGAAAGTTGTCAAAAGCTCGCGGTTTTTGAGTTGGACAATGGAGTCGGGGAGGGCCCAGGGGGTCTCCCCCTGGGTACTGGCACCGAACTTGCTACTACAGGCCGAACTTAGCATCACTCGAACTTTGCTTCACCCGAACTTTTAACTGCTGCCTCCAGTCTCGCCTTGTGCCGGTCTTTACCGTGCGCATCTAGTTTGTTTCGCGCCAAACCCCAATAGCCAAAAGTTCCTGTTTTGACCTTCGCACTTCGAAAGCTTTGCCAGCTTTGGGTCAGAGCAGGAGCTTCCCGGCAGGCAGAAGATTAGGGTGTGACACCCGCTTTTTGACTCCAGCTTTAACTCCAGCTTCTCTCCACCGTGTACACGTATGCACCGAAACCTGCATATGCATACACATACGCATACAGTGCTGGATACGGCTATGGAAACGTATGCATACGGCTGTCGGCTTCTCTCCGGATTTTCGTTCATGACCGCTTCGATGAAAGCCGTTTTCTCCATCTCTTTTTTTCTCTCCTCCGCGCAGGTACTGACCCCCTGCGCCTACTGTTTGCACACGTGAGCTCGGGCACGGGTCAGCGAGCCTGAGAACTCGTAGTTGCAAAAATTGCACGTCACTTTTTCACTTTCCGCACTCCGTTTTCCGTCACCCGTATTCGCGTCCCACCACGTCTTCTTGCGCATTGCGGATTTGGGACGGCCTTTGCTGCAGGTAGAGAACTCAGCGGGGGCGGACTTCGCTCCAGGTGTTTGTACAGCGAGCTTTGGGCTTGGTGCCCCCCCCCAAAGCAGGCAAGCAAGCAAGGGGCATCATGAAGGCGCAAGCAAGAGCGAAGAACGCTGGCCAAGAAAGAGGAGAAAAGGAGCACGGCGAGCGGAAGCACAGATCAGTGCTCCGTGTGTGCCGGAAAGAGAACAAAAGAGAGGAGAAAAAAGACGGAGAAAAGAAAGAAAGTCCCCCTCAAGAGCTTTGTGAGTGTCGGGGGTCTCCCCATACCTTTACCCCTTCCAAAGAAACAAAAAAGAAAGCGCCCCCGTCAGGGCTCGCTCCCTGTTCCCTCCTTCGGGCCTTTCCATCTCCCAGACCGGCCCTCCCTGTGTGGGTGTCTATGTAGTGCGTTTGTGTGCCTGCCTTAGCTGTTGGTCTTTGCTGCCGTGGGTTGTCCCTTGCTGTGGCCATACGAACAGGAAGGAGAAAGTGCAAACAGCGGCACTCCTAGGAAGAAGGTTCGTTGTGCGAAGAAAGAAATACACTGAAGAGTGACAACAGGAACGGTGACACGGTCTCTCATTGAGCTGTGCAGCAACTTGCATTCAACCAGTCACCGCCACAGGGAAGCCACAGATGGTAATTTTAAAAGACCCAAAAAGATGAAAACGGACGAAGGATGCCAATAAAAGGAGACATGAGGTGGTTCTTTGGCCACAAGAAATGGGTACTGGGGATAGAGTCGTGAACATTTAGAGAGCTGTTCCAGGTCTCGTGCTTGGTGAGGTTGATAGAGACGAACTTTTACCAAGTCATCTTCGGCTCTCGCTTCTAGGTCCTTCACCGAGGGGTGTGTCAAAATATCTTTTGCGCTAGCAATGCATTGTTGGTACTAAAAATTAGTAGTTGGCAGCGTTCTACATGAAACTTATCAAAGCACGTTAGTGCACACAAACAAAACTTGCACTTAGTTTCCTTTTCGTGAAGGCAGCAGTCAGTTGTGAGACTGACAGGTGAGCAGCGCCATCTTCCCTAGCGATTTCTCGGATCAAGCTGCGTCTGATGCAGCTGTTGTACGGGATTGCCTTCGTGTTGTAGCCGTGTAAGGCGTCGTGGGGGGCGGGTCAACCACGTCATCACTATAGGGTACAAACCTTTCGCGACCGTGCTTGATGTTACCGACCCAGTGGTCCTGGCTCAGCTCCTGCCAGGGGGGGGGGGGGGGGGGGGTAGCGACAAACGATGTTTTCACAAAGGTCAAAACCCCCATGTGTTTCCCCTGGGGAGGTGGGGTCGATGTTGCTGGGCTGCTCAAGAAATACAAGACGTGTCGAGTTATTTACTACCGTCTATTACTACTACACTCCAGCAACAACGGCCTCCCGGACCACTGTCAGACGGTATACAGGCAACAGAATTATGTTGTCAGCTCGAAAATAATATAGCAAGACATCGTCCTTTCTCCTCTTCCGGGTCCTTTCTTTTCAGTCTTTCCATCTTCCAGTGATGCTGTCTATCACCGGCCTGATACAAACCACCAGTCCTCACCTGAGCGGCTGCACTTGAGCTGAGCTATCTTTATGCCTTTTGTTTGTCTCTTACGTCTCTTGGCCGCAACCAGTCCCTCGGGTACTTCATTCAGATGCCAGCAGCTTCTCTCACGTCAGCTGCAAAGACCAACAGACGAACTAACAGGTACCAGCCATTACCCACACCCAAGGAACTCCTCAACCCGCCTTGAAACAAAACATGGATCCTTAAAACTCGAAACAGTCTAGAATATTGCAACCTCACAATAGCATAGTGATGATGGATTAGAAAAGATTGGCACAATAGAGGCGTGCAGACGAACATGCATTTGGAACAGGTAGGTGGCTCGCTCCATGGCAGGGCCACATGCACAGACACAGCCAAAGCCGTCATTTGGAACAGGTAGGTGGCTCATTCGATTACAAAGTCAGTCTCAGGGCTCACAAACAGTCTTGCATCATCAGATAGAAGGCATCAATGAGGAGAGAACATCAAAGCAGTATCGGCATGATTACCGGTAGAAACCGATTCTCAGGTTGTCGCAAAAGACTGGAAATGGAACATTCTTTTTCGGAAACAGGGGAGTGCTCAGGCCAGTGTTGGAGCTAAAAAGTGCACCGGCCCGATAACAGAGAAGTATGCTTCATGGTGAAGCTTACTTTCAGAAGCTGGAGCTACATTGGGCGCCGAGAAACACCAATATGCGGGTGTGTTTCAACCAAACCGCGTGTATATGTACTCGAAACTTGGATGTGACACCACTTCCAAGGCAAGACTCCACTTTTTTGGCGAAGGGGGGAAAATGTTTCTTGGGTTTGAAGGGGGAGGGAGGAGATAGGACCCTAGGTGGAAATTTCGTGATTCGGGTGTTTTGTGGTCGGTCGGTGACCGCAAGGCTAGAAGAAGTGTGTAGTTTTGTTTTAAAGGTAAGATGACACTTTCTCTCTTCTCAGGTCAGAAATGTCATCTTCAATGTGTGTGCGAAGAAGGACCTGTTTCGTATCTTTACATGACAGGTTCCAACGCTGCCATTTCTTTTATGTACTGACATGTCCACGGTGCGGTATGTTGTTTCAAAAACCGTACACCGCGAGAGCAGGAGAAAGTAGAAGTTTTTGTTGACCGCACTACCCTGAGCCCCAATCCTGGACGTGGGTTCAGGTGGCAAATTGGCAAATGATCATGATCAGAAGGTCCTACTTGGGCGGTGCAGTTTCCTCGCACATTGCATGTGGCTAACATAAAACAGGGAAGTTGCAGGCATAGGCCTATTTTTTCAAATAGACAAACATGCCATGTCAGCTTGGATTTCAGAAGCGAGCGGTCTCAGCCTTTTCTCGACAACGAGCCCAGTCGAAAACGTGGAAACAACCTGTCACACTACCGGTGCACCATCATGTTTCTGACCGCATTTCTGACCTGTAGGTCACAAATGCTGTTCCGAACAGTATTTGTGGTAGTGTTGTGGTAGTGTTTCGTTGTTGATAAAAGGTACAAACCCCTCAAATCACGAAAATATAGGGTACCTAGGGGCTGCATCGACTCATACGTAATAGCCCCACTGTGCAATGGTCTACAGAGCTGGGGTATCCACGCTACAAAATGGCAGTTGTGTTAGTAAGGTGACCTTGGCCCGCAGGGAGCCTTTGCTGGGTGGTCCAGGCGTGGGAGAGTACCAGTATGATCGGCAGTGCTGACAGGAACGAGATAGCTAGGGCTGCATCGCAAAAGAAGCCGAGTTACTCGGCAAAAAAAAACTCTTCAATGGAGAGAGGCACAGTGAGCAAGGGATGTGTATGTGGGGAGAGTTGTGGGAAGTTGCACGTGTGCAGTTGTAAGACACTAGACCAAGAAAGGACTGCCAAGTGTGCCAGGTGAGTCATCAAACCCCTGATGGGCCGTGCGCGGCGCGGTTAAAAAAGAACCGCACCGACACATAAAACCGTAAGTCCTAAAACGCAGATCGGCGACATGCCGGGCTGCGGTGCGTGTTCTTGCACAGGGGCAAGCGAACCACCCCCCGTACTTTTCTCCTCGGGTACGGCTGGCGGCAGGGAGGGTGGTTGCGGTGTTTCTTCACGCACCAAGGCAACCCCTCCTGTTGAAGTGAGCAAACTGATACTGTCTAGCTTCGCACCGGTTTCCCGCGCTTTGATGACTAGCGTGTGACCGCCTGCCAAAACTGCTGAGTAATTGTGAACGGATAAGGATACCCAGTCTCCGGTTTGGCTGCTGGATAGTGTTTGGAAGTTTTCGTCATCGAGTTTGTAGAAGAACGATGCGCTTGTACTGGCTGGGAAGTTGACACGAGCTGTGATACTAACGGCAGAGGTCTCTGTCAAAGTGAACGCGATTTCCACTTGCCTGTCTGCTCCTTGTGTGGGGTCCAACTGGGCGGTACTACTGCTGGGCAAAACAATGCACTCCCCTCCCGTCGCATCTACATGAGACTCAATCACGCAAGGCGAGAACGAGCTCTGCGAAGAGAGGGATTCAAGCTCTATGACAAGCACTGGGCCGGCATAGAAGATCTCGCCTTCGAGTACAACAATTACGATCCTGTCCATCACCGCTTCCGTTTCTCGCGCTTTGAGCACCAGAGTGTGTTCGCCTGCTGCGAGAAACGGAAACGTGCGCCCATAGATGTCCCAATCGGCAGCAATGCCTCCGTTTTGTGTGTAGTAACTCGATGTTTCAGGATCGATGCCATAAAAAAACGAATCCCTTGTATAGTCTGGGAATAGGCCGTGAATGTAGACATTCACAGCTGCCACCTGTGTCGTGGTAAAGGGAATTACTACCTGCCGGTCATCCATTGAATTTGGGTTGGAGGCAGCTCAATTGCTTTGCCGCCCGATGCAGTAGCTACATCTTTTACTACAAAAGGTGCAAAGTTCGGTCGAAGACTGCAATGCTCCAGCTCCGCGGTGATCGATGTGTAAGCAGCAAGCAGCGGTGTGGCAAGAAGGGAAAGCCCGAGTATGGTGCGCGCCGTCATGATCGAAGGAAACCCTTTCTCTTTTGTTTGATGTTTGAGGAGATCGGGGAATTGCGTGTACCTGCGATGTGTGTCGCTGGGCAGCGAAACAAATATCAGCTCGTGCCTATCGCAAGTCTGTATCGATTCTGAACTAGGTCACCACAGTGAACGGCTTTGGCTGTGTCTGTGCATGTGGCCCTGCCATGGAGTCTTGTGCTCGAAATGAAGCCAGTGGTGTTCAACACGAAGCTCGGGCTGAAGCCCGTATACACGGAATGAGCGAGAGGTAAAGTTCGGGCGCTCTTACTAAAAAAAGGCACCTGGGCAGGATGCGAAGTTCGGCGTTCGTACTAAAAAAGGTTTGTCACACGTACTAAAAAAAGTTCCGCAAACCCGCCCGCACTCGGTGGCCCTGCGGGCCCCCTCGTGCATTTGATGGACTCTCAGCGCTTTGATGTTGGCCTTCTTGTCCAGGTTCGGCCTCTTGTGTGAAGAGGCCGACTCGAAAGAAAACAGGATTCAGCACACACAACCCAAACAGGAACTAGCAAACCCGTGAACCCGCAAACCCGCACTCGGTGGCCCTAGCGGGCCCCCTCGTGAATCCCGAACCTTTGAAAGAAGGCGGCCGTCTTGTCCAGGAAAGGGGGCCTCTCATCTATGGGAGGCCCGACTCGAGCAAGAAGAAGTTGAAACCATTCAAATTGAAACGACAAAAAAGGTAATAAAAACAACCGGAAGAACATGACACCAAAATAAAAGATGGCGGGGTGACGAGGTTCAATGCCAGTTGTTTTGGCGCCCACCGGAAACAATGAAGTATGCCATTTTTTTTGCGATTAAGTGAACAGGTGCAGATAGCGGTGTGCGTGCTCAATTTGATGATGGTTTTGACCGATGCATCTGAAGAAACCCTCACAGGAATTCGAAGTTCAGACGAACGACGTTCTTTCGAAGATCGGAACTTCCCCCCCATTTCGACATCAGGAGAGCGGGTACTCATCGCATTGTTGAGAGCTCCTTTGGCAAGGTGGCCCTGTGAACTGCAGAAAACTCTTCAAAGGGATCAAGAGTCACACAAAGGATATTCCTCATCATCCTCCGCTTCTAAGTCCAGACGATGGCTCATTGCTTGTTTTTGACATGAGGGACAAAAATCTGACCTGCACCTCCTCGTGGTGTTCCTCGGAAACGCGCTGCAAGCGCGGCAGACGCAGGCAGTCTTTGTTGTTTATCCAACTGTCTTTGCCTGATGATTGATCAGGATTCTTTGACAGGTTTGGACAGTTTCCTGTTCAGCCAAACGACACCATTCACGTGTCACGCTGTTCGTTAATTCTGGTGCCAATCCTTGGCCATTGGCTGTCAACCTGGCACCGTTCTGCAGTCATTTGCCGTCCTTCAAACAAAGGTGCTTTGGAGATTTGCAGTCGCTCTAGTACCGCTCTTTGGCGCGGTTCGCTGTCATTCAGGCGCGGCTCTTTGGGCATTTGTGGTCATTCTAGCTCCGTTCTTTGGTCGTCGGCAGTCATTCTGGTGCCGCTTGCTGGTCATTGGCTGTCAGTCTGGCACCGTTCTGCGGTCATTTGCCGTCCCTCAAGCAAGGTGCTTTGGACATTTGCAGTCGTTCTCGTACCACTCTGTGGCTGTTCACGTCATTCTGGTGCCGCTCTTTGGTCATTGGCTGTCATTCCTGGGCGGTCTCCAGCCTGTTGCAGTCGTTCTCGCGCCGCAGTCTGGCCATTTTCAGTCATGCTGGCGCTGCTCTTGGGCAATTTGCAGTCGTTCTAGCGGCATTCTTTGGTCATTGGGAGTCGTTCTGGCACCGCTCCTTGGCCATTTGCTGGCATTCTGGCACAGTCGTTCTGGTACCGCTCTATGGCCGTTCACTGTCATTCTGGTACCGCTCGTTGGTCATTGGCTGTCCTTCCTGGGCGGTCTCCGGCCAGCTGCAGTCGTTCTCGCTCCGCAGTTTGGCCATTGCAGTCGTTTTAGCGCCGCTCTTGGTCCGTCATTCAGGTGTAACTCATGGGCATTTGTGGTCATTCTAGCGCCGTTCATTGGACATAGGCAGTCATTCTAGTGCCGCTTGCTGGTCATTGGCTGTCATTCTGGGGGCGATGTCTGGCAATCCGCAGTCGTTCTGGCGCATTCCTTGGCCATTGGCTGGCATTCTGGCACAGTCGTTCTGGTACCGCTCTATGGCCGTTCGCTGTCATTCTGGTGCCGCTCTTTTAGCTGTTCTATCCTCTAGCTGCTACTCATCTTGCTTCTTCCCTCTTTGCTGCTCCTCGAGCTGCTACTCATCTTGCTCCTGCTCATCTTCCTTCTTCCCTCTTGCTGTAGTTCTTCCTCCTGCTTCTGCTCCTCTATCTGCTGCTCCTCTAGCTGTTCTATCCTCTAGCTGCTGCTCATCTTCCTTCTTCCCTCTTGCTGTAGCTCTTCCTCCTGCTTCTGCTCCTCTATCTGCTGCCCCTCTACCTGTTCTATCCTCTAGCTGCTGCTCATCTTGCTTCTTTCCTCTTGCTGCTGCTCCTCGAGCTGCTGCTCATCTTGTTCCTGCTCATCTTCCTTCTTCCCTCTTGCTGTAGCTCTTCCTCCTGCTTCTGCTCCTCTATCTGCTGCCCCTCTAGCTGTTCTATCCTCTAGCTGCTGCTCATCTTCCTTCTTCCCTCTTGCTGTAGCTCTTCCTCCTGCTTCTGCTCCTCTATCTGCTGCCCCTCTAGCTGTTCTATCCTCTAGCTGCTGCTCATCTTGCTTCTTTCCTCTTGCTGCTGCTCCTCGAGCTGCTGCTCATCTTGTTCCTGCTCATCTTCCTTCTTCCCCTCTTGCTGTAGCTTTTCCTCTGCTTCTGCTCCTCCATCTGCTCCTCCTCTAGCTGCTCCTCTCTTGCCTCTAGCTGCTGCTCATCTTGCTTCTTTCCTCTTGCTTCTTTCCTCTTGCTTCTTCCCTCTTTGCTGCTCCTCGAGCTGCTGCTCATCTTGTTCCGGCTCGTCTTCCTTCTCCCCCTCTTGCTGCAGCTCTTCCTCCTGATTCTGCTCCTCTATCTGCTGCCCCTCTAGCTGTTTTATCTTCTAGCTGCTGCTCCTCCTGTCTGCTGCTCATCACGCTACAGCTCGATAGCAAGACCTCAAATTCCCAAAGAGCGGCACAAGAACGACTGCAAATTGGCCGATAATCAAACAGCGGTGCGAGAACGACTGCAACTGTGGGCGGCAATGACAGATGGCAGATGAACGGAGCTAGACCACAAATGTCCAAAGAGCCATGCCCGAATGACAGCAAACAGCCAAAGTGCGGTACGAGGACGACTGCAAATGTTCATAACACCTGTCTTTTTTTCCTTCAAGGACAGCAGATGACCGCAGAACGGTGCCAGAATGACAGCCAATGTCCAAGGAGCGGCGCCAGAAGGACTGCAGATCGCCAGAGATTGCCCCAAGAATGACAGCCAATGACCAATGAACAGCGTTAGAAATACACAAATGCCCATGAGCCACGCCTGAATGACAGTGAACGGGCAAAGAGCGGCGCTAGAACGACTGCAATGGCCAAACTACGGAACGAGAACGACTGCAACTGGCCGGAGATCGCCCAGGAAGGACAGCCAATGACCAAGAGGGGCAGCAGATAGAGGAGCAGAAGCAGGAGGAAGAGCTACAGCAAGAGGGAAGAAGGAAGATGAGCAGCAGCTAGAGGATAGAACAGCTAGAGGGAGCTGCAGCAAAAAGAGAGAAAGAAGCAAGATGAGCAGCAGCTAGAGGATAGAACAGCTAGAGGGGCAGCAGATAGAGGAGCAGAAGCAGGAGGAAGAGCTACAGCAAGAGGGAAGAAGGAAGATGAGCAGGAGCAAGATGAGCAGCAGCTCGAGGAGCAGCAAAGAGGGAAGAAGCAAGATGAGTAGCAGCTAGAGGAGCAGCTAGAGGCAAGAGAGGAGCAGCTAGAGGAGGAGCAGATGGAGGAGCAGAAGCAGAGGAAAAGCTACAGCAAGAGGGGAAGAAGGAAGATGAGCAGGAACAAGATGAGCAGCAGCTCCAGGAGCAGCAGCAAGAGGAAAGAAGCAAGATGAGCAGCAGCTAGAGGATAGAACAGCTAGAGGGGCAGCAGATAGAGGAGCAGAAGCAGGAGGAAGAGCTACAGCAAGAGGGAAGAAGGAAGATGAGCAGCAGCTAGAGGATAGAACAGCTAGAGGAGCAGCAGATAGAGGAGCAGAAGCAGGAGGAAGAGCTACAGCAAGAGGGAAGAAGGAAGATGAGCAGGAGCAAGATGAGCAGCAGCTCGAGGAGCAGCAAAGAGGGAAGAAGCAAGATGAGTAGCAGCTAGAGGATAGAACAGCTAGAGGGGCAGCAGATAGAGGAGCAGAAGCAGGAGGAAGAGCTACAGCAAGAGGGAAGAAGGAAGATGAGCAGCAGCTAGAGGATAGAACAGCTAGAGGGAGCTGCAGCAAAAAGAGAGAAAGAAGCAAGATGAGCAGCAGCTAGAGGATAGAACAGCTAGAGGGGCAGCAGATAGAGGAGCAGAAGCAGGAGGAAGAGCTACAGCAAGAGGGAAGAAGGAAGATGAGCAGGAGCAAGAAGAGCAGCAGCTCGAGGAGCAGCAAAGAGGGAAGAAGCAAGATGAGTAGCAGCTAGAGGAGCAGCAGCTAGGATAAAACAGCTAGAGGGGCAACAGAAAGAGGAGCAGAAGCAGGAGGAAGAGCTGCAGCAAGAGAGAAAGAAGCAAGATGAGCAGCAGCTAGAGGATAGAACAGCTAGAGGGGCGGCAGATAGAGGAGCAGAAGCAGGAGGAAGAGCTACAGCAAGAGGGAAGAAGGAAGATGAGCAGGAACAAGATGAGCAGCAGCTCGAGGAGCAGCAGCAAGAGGAAAGAAGCAAGATGAGCAGCAGCTAGAGGATAGAACAGCTAGAGGGGCAGCAGATAGAGGAGCAGAAGCAGGAGGAAGAGCTACAGCAAGAGGGAAGAAGGAAGATGAGCAGCAGCTAGAGGATAGAACAGCTAGAGGGACAGCAGATAGAGGAGCAGAAGCAGGAGGAAAAGCTACAGCAAGAGGGAAGAAGGAAGATGAGCAGGAACAAGATGAGCAGCAGCTCCAGGAGCAGCAGCAAGAGGAAAGAAGCAAGATGAGCAGCAGCTAGAGGATAGAACAGCTAGAGGGGCAGCAGATAGAGGAGCAGAAGCAGGAGGAAGAGCTACAGCAAGAGGGAAGAAGGAAGATGAGCAGCAGCTAGAGGATAGAACAGCTAGAGGGGCAGCAGATAGAGGAGCAGAAGCAGGAGGAAGAGCTACAGCAAGAGGGAAGAAGGAAGATGAGCAGCAGCAGGAACAAGATGAGCAGCAGCTAGAGGAGCAGAAGCAGGAGAAGAGCAGCAAGAGGGAAGAAGGAAGATGAGCAGGAGCAAGATGAGCAGCAGCTCGAGGAGCAGCAAAGAGGGAAGAAGCAAGATGAGTAGCAGCTAGAGGAGCAGCAGCTAGGATAAAACAGCTAGAGGGGCAACAGAAAGAGGAGCAGAAGCAGGAGGAAGAGCTGCAGCAAGAGAGAAAGAAGCAAGATGAGCAGCAGCTAGAGGATAGAACAGCTAGAGGGGCGGCAGATAGAGGAGCAGAAGCAGGAGGAAGAGCTACAGCAAGAGGGAAGAAGGAAGATGAGCAGGAACAAGATGAGCAGCAGCTCGAGGAGCAGCAGCAAGAGGAAAGAAGCAAGATGAGCAGCAGCTAGAGGATAGAACAGCTAGAGGGGCAGCAGATAGAGGAGCAGATGCAGGAGGAAGAGCTGCAGCAAAAAGAGAGAAAGAAGTAAGATGAGCAGCAGCTAGAGGATAGAACAGCTAGAGGGGCAGCAGATAGAGGAGCAGAAGCAGGAGGAAGAGCTACAGCAAGAGGGAAGAAGGAAGATGAGCAGCAGCTAGAGGATAGAACAGCTAGAGGGACAACAGATAGAGGAGCAGAAGCAGGAGGAAGAGCTACAGCAAGAGGGAAGAAGGAAGATGAGCAGGAGCAAGATGAGCAGCAGCTCGAGGAGCAGCAAAGAGGGAAGAAGCAAGATGAGTAGCAGCTAGAGGAGCAGCAGCTAGGATAAAACAGCTAGAGGGGCAACAGAAAGAGGAGCAGAAGCAGGAGGAAGAGCTGCAGCAAGAGAGAAAGAAGCAAGATGAGCAGCAGCTAGAGAATAGAACAGCTAGAGGGGCGGCAGATAGAGGAGGAGAAGCAGGAAGAAGAGCTACAGCAAGAGGGAAGAAGGAAGATGAGCAGCAGCTCGAGGAGCAGCAGCAAGAAGGAAGCAAGATGAGCAACCACTGGAGGCAAGACAGGAGCAGCTAGAGGAGCAGCAGCCCCGCAAACCCGCACTCGGTTGCCCTGCGGGCCCCCTCGTGTATTGGATTGATTCTCAGTGTGTTTCAGCCTTCCTTCTAGAAACAGCCTCTTTGTGAAGAGGCCGACTCGAAAGAGAGCGAAAAACGCAACAAAAACAGGAAAATTTAGTACCAAAAAACAAGTTCACAATGTATAGCGACAATGTCGGACGAATTTGGTGATCCGAAAAGCTGGTCTTTGAAGTTCCGCGCGAAACCAACCAAGGTATGCCCACTTGCGAGTCATCGAAGAGGTTCTGGGAGAGCTATGGGTACCCGTTTCCTCGAATTTTTGACTAATTCATCCAAAGAAACCCTCACAGGAATTCGTAGCTCATACGAACAGTGTTCTTTCGCCGGTCGGAACTTCGGAAGTACAAGCCCCCCCCCTTTTGAAAGGGAGAAGGTCTCTTATCATGCGTTTCTTTACATGAGGGACAAGAATCTGACCTGCACCTCCTCGTGGTGTCCCTCGGAAACGTGCTGAACGCGCGGCCGACGCAGGCAGTCTTTGATATTGTTTCCCCAGTTGGTTGGTCAACAATGACCGTGTGTTTGGTTGATTGGAAAAGCTCTTCTTGCGGAAACCGTCAAAGCATGCGGATTTGCGAGTCATTGAAGAGGTTTTGGGAGAGCTATGGTACCCGTTTTCTTCCGTTTTTGACCGATTCATCCAAAGAAGCCCTCGAAGCTCAGACGAACGATGTTCTTTCGAGGGTCGGAACTTCGGGGAAGAAGCCCCTCCGAATTCAAGAACAGGAGAAAGTCGCGTATTGCCGTTTTTGGCGTTCCTTGAACAAGATGGCCCCTAAAGACCAGGAAGTGAAGAAGACTGGCCTCCGGGGCCCAAGGGTTATCGATGAGTGGTTCTGCGGGTCTCGTGTGGAAACTATCTGGGTATGTGGAGTTGTGAGTCATTGAAGAGGTTATGAGAGAGCTATGGGTACCCGTTTTCTTCCATTTCGGACCGATGCATCCAAAGAAACCCCCACAGGAATTCGATGCTCATGCGAACAGTGTTATTTCGATGGTCAGAACTTCGGAAGTACAAGCCCCCCTTTTTGAAAGCGAGGTCTCATATCTCGTGTTTCCTTACTACATGAGGGACAAGAATCTGACCTGCACCTCCTCGTGGTGTCCCTCGGAAACATGCTCAACGCGCTGCCGATGCAGGCAGTCTTAGATGTTGTTTCCCCAATTGGTTGGTCAACAATGACTGTGTGTTTGGTTGATTGGAAAAGCTCGTCTTGCTTTGGGCGTTCCTCACAACCGGCCGAAAAAACTTTGTCTCACAACATTGTATGTGGCCAACTGTAGTGGAAACAAAACAGGGGGAAGCAAACCTTTCGAGGTCTGTGTGTTCAAAGTTCTGATGGTCCTTAATCGGTGGAAGTTTTGGGCAGATTAGAGACAGACAAAGCACATGCATAGCAACAATCTTTGGCATGGGATGTGATTCTTGAACTTTCCTCCTCAAATTTGCGGTTTTTGGAAACTTTTTGAAATAGCCAGGAAAGCGAAAGCAGAAAACAGCAGCCAAAATCAGCAGCAGAGACCAGCAGCAGCTCCAAGAGGGCCCCAGCAAGACCAAGAGAATGCCTTGACAGGATTCCTTGGTTGAAGAAAGAGAATGTAGACACACAGGACTCCAACACTATCCATTTGCTTCCCGTTCTGCGCCGTTCCTTCTGGAGTCCTGTGTTTGCCCCGCCTGAAATTGCAAAAGTGGGATGCCAAGCCCGAAAAAGCAGAAGCCAAAGGTTTAAGGAAAAGAGGGTTGGGGTGAGAGCAGAACCGGAAATGGCAGGTCCAGGGGACCAACGCGCTGCAAACCCGACCAAACCTGGTCTGATCATCTTGGGGTCTGACCCGCTAGAATTGGATGCTGCCAAAATTTTGCAGTTTTCCTGAAGGAAATTGCCTAGGAAAATGGATTTTTGGATTTTTTTTTTCAGGAATTTTTTGGAATTTTTTTTTCTACAAAGGTGAAATTTTTGCTTGGAGTTTTTCATTGTGACACACGGACAGATTCTTAACCCGCATATTTGTATAGTAACCTGGTCTGATCATCTTGGGGTCTGACCCGCTAGAATTGGATGCTGCCAAAATTTTGCAGTTTTCCTAAAGGAAATTGCCTAGGAAAATGGATTTTTGGATTTTTTTTTTCAGGAATTTTTTGGAATTTTTTTTTCTACAAAGGTGAAATTTTTGCTTGGAGTTTTTCATTGTGACAGACGGACAGATTCTTAACCCGCATATTTGTATAGTAACCTGGTCTGATCATCTTGGGGTCTGACCCGCTAGAATTGGATGCTGCCAAAATTTTGCAGTTTTCCTGAAGGAAATTGCCTAGGAAAATGGATTTTTGGATTTTTTTTTTCAGGAATTTTTTGGAATTTTTTTTTCTACAAAGGTGAAATTTTTGCTTGGAGTTTTTCATTGTGACACACGGACAGATTCTTAACCCGCATATTTGTATAGTAACCTGGTCTGATCATCTTGGGGTCTCACCCGCTAGAATTGGATGCTGCCAAAATTTTGCAGTTTTCCTGAAGGAAATTGCCTAGGAAAATGGATTTTTGGATTTTTTTTTTCAGGATTTTTTTTGGAATTTTTTTTTTCTACAAAGGGAGCACAGATTTTTTCCTGAGCGGGCCACCAGCTCACCATTTATAGGGGGGGGGTGGGGGACCCACCTTTTCCCCCCAGGAGGGTCCGGTTTTCCAGAATTCAAAAAGGGGGACAAAATCTGACTTGCCACCTCCTCGCGGTGTCCCCTGGAAACGTGTTTTTCGAAACGCGGCCAAGGCAAGCAGTACCTTTGCTGTGGGTGAAAGCCCCTTACTTCGTATCTGGCGTCCGAGCTGCGCACCTACCCTTCCCGGGCGTAAAAGATCCTGCCCCAAGCTGCCCAGCAGGAACGGGGGGGGCGGTGCAAAGAGGCACCTTCCAGGTGAGCCTTGCCAAGTTTGACTCCCTTGTGGCCCTCTCATCGTGAAGGCGGGGTAAAATCGGGATGGTTACCAATGTGCCCCCGGTTTTTTGAATTAGTTGGCCCCAGTCTGAGTGACAGGTGGCGGCTTGTGGCTGAGCCGCGGCCTTTCCAGGCCCTTAGCCGACTCTCCTTTCGTTTTTCTGAGTCCCCAGTGCCGTGGGGCAGGCGCCGGTTGCAGTGTGCAACTGGTGCGGGTTCAAACCGCGCCTGTCTGTGTTCGTGGTTGTGCCGTTTTTCGTTGTGAAGAAGTGAACCCGGAGAACCCACCAGGTCAGGCACCAGGTTTCTTGTCTGGCAAACTGTACGGCCTGGTGTTTAAAAAAAAATCAAGGCTGTCTGTGCGGTTGGCTGTGACAAGTCCACTCCTGCATTTCACAAAATTTGCAGCAGGAGGGACTGAGTCACACCAATCGAAAAGACACCGGAGAATACCCGAGTGTCGGCCCACAAACGAAGTATTTGAACTTCCCCTTTTGGAACTTGCTTGTCTTGCCCATTTTTCCCAGTTTGCCTCGAAGGCCCCCGTACGATTCTTCCAAAAAAAAAAAAAAAAAAAAAAAAAAACGGGGGACAAAATCTGACTTGCCACCTCCTCGCGGTGTCCCCTGGAAACGTGTTTTTCGAAACGCGGCCAAGGCAAGCAGTACCTTTGCTGTGGGTGAAAGCCCCTTACTTCGTATCTGGCGTCCGAGCTGCGCACCTACCCTTCCCGGGCGTAAAAGATCCTGCCCCAAGCTGCCCAGCAGGAACGGGGGGGGCGGTGCAAAGAGGCACCTTCCAGGTGAGCCTTGCCAAGTTTGACTCCCTTGTGACACAAACAGGCCAATACGCAAGGGAAAAAAAAAAAAAGAGAACACAAAAATGCAAGGTCATGTGGGCGGCTCGCCACCACAGGACGAAAAGGGCAGGTGGTACGCCACCAAAACCAAAACAGCCCCCAGTAAAATAGAGTAAGGCGGACATGCTTGTGTATTCGTGGTGGAATTTTCCTCTTTTCCCGTTTGGTTTCCGCGCCCATGAAAATGGAACCCCCATGAGCGCGTTACGGGGTCCCAAGTGCCGGGTGGAGCGGCGTAACAAAAAAAAAAAAAAAAAAAAAAAAAAAAAAAAAAAAAAAAAAAAAAAAAAAAAGGCCCTCTCATCGTGAAGGCGGGGTAAAATCGGGATGGTTACCAATGTGCCCCCGGTTTTTTGAATTAGTTGGCCCCAGTCTGAGTGACAGGTGGCGGCTTGTGGCTGAGCCGCGGCCTTTCCAGGCCCTTAGCCGACTCTCCTTTCGTTTTTCTGAGTCCCCAGTGCCGTGGGGCAGGCGCCGGTTGCAGTGTGCAACTGGTGCGGGTTCAAACCGCGCCTGTCTGTGTTCGTGGTTGTGCCGTTTTTCGTTGTGAAGAAGTGAACCCGGAGAACCCACCAGGTCAGGCACCAGGTTTCTTGTCTGGCAAACTGTACGGCCTGGTGTTTAAAAAAAAATCAAGGCTGTCTGTGCGGTTGGCTGTGACAAGTCCACTCCTGCATTTCACAAAATTTGCAGCAGGAGGGACTGAGTCACACCAATCGAAAAGACACCGGAGAATACCCGAGTGTCGGCCCACAAACGAAGTATTTGAACTTCCCCTTTTGGAACTTGCTTGTCTTGCCCATTTTTCCCAGTTTGCCTCGAAGGCCCCCGTACGATTCTTCCAAAAAAAAAAAAAAAAGGGAGACACAAAGAAAGTTGGTAACCCAAAGGAAGCGAGCTAGAGAGGCGCACGGTGCAGGACGCAAGCCCTGCACTTTGCGTCCACCCCTAGCTCGCACACGCGCAAGCCACACACCACCTACCCCACACCACCGTCCCACACGCACACGAAAACAAAAAAGAACATACACGCACACCACCCGCACTCACCCACACCTGAACCGCACCCACGCACACACGCCCCCCGTACACAACGCGCGAGGGAGGGGATGTCGGACGGAGCAGGAGCGCCGCAGCAGGCGAGGGGTGCCGGGCCCCCATCGTACGCGGCAGCCTTGGCGACGGGCATCGGGGCGAAGGGCTCGAGGGGAGCCGGAGGCGGAGGCGGACAGCCCGCCGACGTGAAGGGCGCGAAGGGCGGCGGGCAGCCCGCCGGAGCGAAAGGCGGCAAGGCTCCCCCAGCGGAGGCGCAGGCAGGCGGCGGGGGCCCCTTAGCGCCTCCCTGCTGGGAGTTCGCGAAGACCGGCGAGTGCCGGTTTGGGGAGCGGTGCCGGTTCCGGCACGCTCGCAACGACGCGGCGGCCCCAGCTTGCTGGGACTTTGCGACGCGCGGCTGCAGCCGCGAGACGTGTCGGTTCCGGCACGTCGCCCCGTGCCGCATCGAAGGCTGCCGGGACGGAAGCTGCGCGCTTGCGCACTCGCCGCGGGAGCAGCGGCAGAAGGGCGCGCCTTCCCAGCCGCTTGGGAACGCAGTCGGAGGCAAGGGAAGTGGTATGGCCGCTTCCGTTTTTTTTTTTGGGGAGGGGCAGCACGCAGGGACCCCCATCGTGAGGTCGGGGCGGGTGCAAAGGAAGGGGGGGCTTCACCCGGCATTCCCGTTTGCTGGGGAAGCGCAGGCCCTTGCGATGGAGGTCCTGCTCGGGGAGGAGGGGACGGCGAGAAGCGTGGTCCGCCACGCGTTTTTGCAGGAGCTGTGGGCAATGTGGACGGCCTGCGACGAGCAGCTTCCCCTCCCCCCAACGGAGCAGGGCGTGGCGGACTTCCGGGTCTGCCCCACCTGTGGAGAGGTGGTCCAGTCGCAGGGAGCGTTGGAGCGGCACGCGCGGGACCACAAGGCGGCGTGGCGGGCACAGCAGGTGTCGGGAGCACGGAGGGCGGCCACCCACCTGTACAGCCTGCACAAGAAGTGGCTACAGGAGGAGTACGACGCGGGGTACGGCGCCGTGTGGGCCGAGTGGGAGGCGAGCGTGGAGATCGTCGAGGTAACGGACTCGGACGAGGGGTCGGAGATGGAGAGCGTCCCGTCCCTCGCGGGCCCGGCGGAGCAGGAGAGGGAGCAGGCAGCGGAAATCAACCCACAGGAAAAACCAGGAAACCCACAGGACGCACCCACGACAGCGGAAGGAGCCCAGGGGGTGGACACTCAGCCGGAGCCGCCCCCGAAGGGAGAGCAGGTGGTCGAGGGCGGGCCCCGGGCGGAGGAGGAGAAAGGCCCCGAGCCTGCGCCGGACCAAGGAGAGCCGGACCAGAGCGAGGACACGGGCGAGACGGCGAAGCGGAGACGCACTCGTGTCCCGATGGACGAGGACGCGGCGCCCCAGGCGGACGGTCCCGGAGCCCGCCCCGACAGCACACAACCGGGGGCAGGGGTGGGGACGACCTGACGGTGGACGGGTGTGTAGAAGCAAACCCGGGCCCCGCAGCGGATCCGCCCCCCCCTCAGGAACAGCCACCACAACAACAACAACAGCAGGAACCTCCACCACAACCACAAACAGGCGAGCAGGCGATCCGTGCCCTTCACTCGGACATGGTCGCCAGGCAGCAGGCAGCCCGGGGGGCGCCAGACGGCTGCTGCAGGATGGGGGTTCAGGCGAAGTCGGGGCGGCACAAGGCCGACTGTCTGTACCAACCCGCCAACCTGGCAGCGCTGGCGGAGGGGAGGGTGCCACCGACCAGGTGGTACACTCACCTGGGGTCCGACCCCCCCCTGTTGATAGGGCAAGCAGCGGCCGGGCCCCCCGTCCCCTTGCCTCCGGTACAGCAGGGGCAGGGGGCGGGAGGGGACGCGGCGGCAGATGCGGAAATGGAGGCCCTGCCGTTCACCCTCGCGGAGCTGGCCACGCTCCGGGTACCGAAGCTGGAGCGCATTCCGCGGGAAGCGCAGCTGGCGGTGGGGGGACAGCTAGCAAAGGTGATGCGGACGGCGGCCACGGGGAGCGCCGCGGGGTGGCTCCACCTGTTCGCCTTCCCGTCGCTAGTCTTGTGCCGGTGCCCCCGGGGGGGCAGGAAAAACATCACGGCCACGCTGAGGAGGAGGGCTCACATGTGGATGAGGGGGGAGTTCTCGACTCTCTGGGCAGAGGCGGTTGAGATAGCCGCGGGGCGGGTGGAAAAGGAGAGGGTGAGGTTCATGGTGGATATAGAGGAGGACGAGGGGGTCGGGGCGCACCTGGGCCTGGGAACGGACGTGGAGAGCGTCGAGCAGCTGGACGATGCCACGGTGAAGGAGGTGCTGAAGCACGGGAAAACGCGGTGGTTCGGTCGAGCGATCGCAGCCCTCTCGGCGGCCAAGGTTGCGTCAGTGACGGAGGACTCGCTACGCACCATGAGGGAGAAGCACCCGGAGGCGGCACCCCCGCCGGGGCTACGGGGAGTTCAGAGGCAGGAGGTGGACAGCCCCCATGTCACGAAGGAGGCGGTGAAGAAGGCGTTGCGGTCCATGCCAAGGGGAACGGCGGCGGGACCGTCGGGCCTGACTGCGCAGCACCTGCTCGACTTGCTGGGCCCGGCATGTCCCCTGGCGGAGCCCCTGGCCGCGGCGGTCGGTTGCCTGGCCGTCGGGAAGATGGCAGAGAGCGCCAGGCCGTTTTGGTACGGTGCAAAGCTGGTAGCGCTGGAGAAGAAGGATGGCGGCCTCCGTCCGATCGCCTGCGGGGAAATCCTGCGACGGCTAGCGGCGAAGGTCCTGATGGCGGACAAGGAGGTCAAGAAGGCCATCGAGAAGGCCCTGTTAGGGGCAACACAGACAGGGGTGGGGAGAAAGGCGGGGGCGGACGCAATGCTGACCTCTATGAGAAGAATAGGGGCGCTCTACATGTCCGAGGGGCCGGGAAAGGGCGTGGTGAAGCTGGACCTAAAGAACGCGTTCAACCTTGTGGACCGGCAGTCTATCCTCCTGGCGGTGGCGGAGGAAGTCCCGGCTCTTGCTCGGTACGCGGAGGCGGCTTATGGGGCCAGGTCGCAGCTGACCTTCGGGCACGAAGTGGTGTGGTCGGAGAGCGGGGTGCAGCAGGGAGACCCCCTGGGGCCGCTGTTCTTCAGCCTCGTGTTGAAGAAGGTGCTCGAACGGGTGGAACGAGGGATGGGGGAACTGGAGGGGGACTTCTTGGAGGCCAGGTCCTTCTACCTCGATGACGGGGCGCTGGCGGGAACCTGGCAGGCCTTGGCGAACTGGGTTGCCCTGTTTGAGAGGGAGGGCGCCCAGGCGGGTATGTTCCTGAACCGGGAGAAAAGCGAGGTCGTGGTGCACCCGGTCGAGGCGGTCCCAGGGCAGTTTCAGGGGATGAAACACAAGCTGCTTGACAACTGGGAGCTCCTCGGCGCCCCGCTCGGCGGGCCGGAGGTCGTGGCGGCAGCGGTGGAGAGGGCACTGGAGAAGGCGGACAAGAAGTCGAGGGCGATCTCGACCCTGCCGGACCCGCACGTGGCGCTGGCGCTCCTCCGGACTTGTGCCGGTTTTGCGACAGTGGTCTCGCTTATGCGCTCGACCGGGTCGGTGGGCGACTATGCGAAGGTCGACCGGTCCACGAGGGCAGCCCTGGGGAACATCCTCGGGGCCGAGCTGGATGAGGAGACGTGGGCACAGGCTTCCCTCCCGACGAGGTTGGGGGGACTAGGGCTGCACTCTTGCGGCAGCACGGCTGCGATAGCGGGAGTCGCAGCGGCACTGAGCGGATGGGAGGCAGGGCAGGATCTGATGAGCACAGAAACAAGGGCAAGGGTCAGCCAGGCCGCAGATCCCCTTTGCCAAGCGGCAGTGAACTGCCCCCATCTCGCACAGTACCCTACCGTCCTGACGAAAGTCCAGGACGCACAGCGAGTGGGAGCGGAACAGAAACCGCGGCAGCAGAAGATCTGGAGCGCCGAAGTAGCGCAGCTGAGGAGGGAGGCCATCATGGAGGTGGCGGACGAAAGGAAGCAGGCCAGGATGCAGAGCTGTGCGGCGAGGCACTCTGCGGCTTGGCTGTACGGCAGCTACGACGCCCCGGAGTGGATGTGGCTCTCTCCGGCGGAGTTCAACGTGGCAGTGCGCATGAGGCTAGGGCTTCCCCTGACGGCGCAGGTCGGGAAGTGCCGCTTGTGCGGGGATGCGGACGCGGACGTGATGGGGGACCACTCCCTGTGCTGCATGTCCGGGGGGCTCAGGACGAGGGCACACACAGCCCTTCGTAACGAGGTGGCGGCTGTGGCCCGAGAAGCGCTCCTGACACCGGCCCTGGAGGTGCAGCCGTTCACGCAGCCGGCGCACACGGGGCTCCGCCTCGATGTGGCCTACCAGCGAGGGGGGAAGCTGCGGCTGATTGACGTTGCAATCACGTTCCCCTTGAAGCCGACCGGGGGGTCGCGCAGGAAAGCGGCCGAAGGACCAGGGGGGGCGGCTACCGCGTACGAGGCTGTCAAACGCGGCAAGTACACGAGAGCGGTGGAGCAGGAGGCCCCCCTGCTGGCGATGGAGCTGGTGCCGATCGTGGTGGACACCCTTGGGGCGTGGGGGGACTCGGCAGGGCCGGAGCTGAGGGCGCTGATATCAGCGTTGCACCGGAGGTATGACTGGGAGTCGTACCCCTCCCTCGCCCAGCTGGTTTACCACCGGCTCAGCTTCGCCGTGATGAAGGCGGTTTCCAGGATCGCCATGGCGAACACCTTGGTGTCGCTGGAGCCGGGGATGCCGGAAGCAGACGGCGGAGAGGAGCGAGATGAGGCTCCCGTAGACGAGGATGAGGAGAGCAGCGGGTCAGACCCGTCCGACTCGGGCTCGGCGGGTGCTGACTCGGACTCTTCCGGCCCGCCCCCGCCAGAGGGAGGAAACAGACAGGTACGCCCTAATCCACCCCCAGCACAGGAACAAGCAGGAGCGCAGCCGGCGCCCAAGCCGGCAGCAAAGCCGGCGGCGAAGCCCGCACCGAAGCCGGGTGCGGCCCCCTCCGCAGACGAGCAGGAGAGGGGGGCCAGGCGGAAGGCAGCGCAGGCGGCGGAGGCCGCTGCGCTCCTTCAGGCCGAGGCGGAGCAGAAGGAGGCAGCCCGCGTTGCTGAGGTGCGGGCCCAGCAAATCGTCACGCAAGCGGTGGCCGCGGAGCTCATCCGCAAGAACGACGAGAAGCGGAAGGCGGCCGAGGCAGAGCGGGCGGAGGTATGTAGGAAGGACGCGGAGCAGAGGAGGCAGAGGACGATGCAGGAGGCCGACGCGATGGAAGCGCGAGCCCTGCTGAGGAGGGAGGCGTTGCGGAAGGCACGCCAAGCCCCCCCTTCTCACTCTTCAGCTCCTCCCCCCACCAAAACCAGCACAGGTACCGCGACTCCGGGCGTCAAGCCGGCCGCCAGGGCGCCGGAGGCCAAGGCTGGGAAGAGGAAGCCCGGCGTCAAGCTGGTGGTGAAGAAGCCGGCGGGGTCGGGGAGGCAAGGAGCAGCCTCCAACCGAAGCGGCGAGGGATCCACCACGGTGAGCTCCCCTGACTGCGTGATCTTGGTCGACTCACCCAGCAAGGGGGGGGCAGGCGGGGTGAGCAGCCCCGTCTCCCCAGCGATCCTGGTGCCCCAAGCCGCGACGGGGCGAGGTTGCTCCAACCCTTCCCGAGCAGCCTCGGCAAGGCCAGCAGGAGGGCGGCAGGAGGCGGCACTGCCGCCGCTTCAAAGGTATGGTCCGTACGCCCCCCCAGCGGCACCCGGGGGCCGGAGCTCAGGTGGGGCCCCCGGTTGTGCCGCACTAAAATTAACACCAAAAGCAGCGGGGGGACAGGCGCAGCTAGCTGGCCAGGGCGGAGATAATGGGCAGCACTGCGCTGGATCGGCGGCCGAAGCGCAGGAGGGGAAGCGAGGGGTGATCACGATCCCGAGCGGGGAAGGGGCCACTCAAGCGAGCAACTCATGCCGGTCGCGTCTGGGCAACGCGTCCGGTTTGAAGGGGACTGGGGGTGCAGGAGGAGCCGCCACCCCCACTGTGAGCTTGAGGGGTCCCCGACCTGTGAAGGTGACTGTGAGTCCTGAGCCCACCCGAGGGCGTCAAGCAGCGGATCCTGGCAGCCAGTCAGCCAGGGCAGGGCGGGAGGGACAGCAGAGGGCGGCGACAGCGCCAGCCAGGAAAAGGAGTGCGGCGGTGCAGAGGGTGGTAGACCCCAAGAAAGTGAAAGAGGGCCAGGACGGACGGAACGGCCAAGGAGTCAGCGGCACAAGATGCCAACAAGGACCCCCCCTTGCCGGGGGAGGGAAACCAGGAGCGAGCGGGAGGTCAGGCAACCCCCAGTCACAGGAACAAAGCGCGCAAAAGAGCCAGGGAGCGAGTCAGCCCTTGACAGGGGTAGCTCGGAGCGCAGCATCATCATCAGTCAGCGGCAGCAAAAACAAACACACAAACCCAGGAGCAGGAGCGGAGCAGGGAGAGATGGTTGACCTCACTCTCCCTGATGCTGTCGTGACTCGGCCTGACAAGCCCCCCTCCGGGGGAGTCACGGGGGATGGCCTCCTCAGCAGCAGTCTCTAAGGGCCCCCGGTTGTTTTAGTGGGTAGCGTTCGGCCACCATAGCTCCACGAACGTAGTCCCACACTCTCCGCTTAGTCCACGGGGGTCGTGCGTAAAGCATTTTTTCCGGGTTAACAAAAAAAAAAAAAAAAAAAAAAAAAAAAAAAAAAAAAAAAAAAAAAAAAAAAAAA